>VZRU01010204.1:0-106089 GCA_013398155.1 Pedionomus torquatus
ATAGCTATATCTGCAGAGTAGTCTCAATTGGACCTTTATTTGTAAAATGTTCAGTTCATTAATTCATATTTTATCTACAAAAAAGTGTCCAATATAAAATATTTATTAATTATTTTTCACCCTACAGATGTATTAGATAGGTATTCTACCCATTCTTTAAAGAATTTAAAATTAAGAGAAAAAAATATTTTGCAATTTAATTCTTAAGATAATTAAAGGGTTGTACAGAGTGATCCCATCTAAGCAATTACTCTAAACATTCGTATTTAGTAATTTGTGAGGTTACATTTTAAAATTGGTTGTCGTATTCATTTACTGCTGGCTTTGAAAACCATTTAGAATTTCTTCCTCTTACGAACATGAGAATTTCATCAATTCCTCACTTAAATTATTCATGGACAACTTAGCATTCTTTATCTTTGAGTCACTAATAGCTTTAGTTTTTCTTCCACTTTGTTCTCATGTTATATATTTGCAGAATTAAATGTTCTATGTACTGAATTGATAATATGTTGTAGCTGCCAAAGCTCGTAAGGACCATAATATCTTCAGCTACAGCAGATGGACAAGCCCAGAATCCCTTTACTTGGCCATGCCCAAATGCATACTAAAATATTGGCATCAGTTAACACCACATGAAATATTAAATCCATATTCAAATAAAAACATTTGGTTGAGTTTTCAAGGAAATGTTTTGTTTTTTTTTTTCTTATTTCAGCTAAGATTTCTAAAAATCTGTTATTATCTCCCTCATTCATTATATATTAGCACATTTTTTTCCTAATTCTGTTCTATGACTATTACTTCTTGGGCTTTGTACAGTATACAGAGTACTAATTGATCTATCATTGGAAGTGTCGAGTCATCTAAGCTTGAACTCTAATATTTTTGTTCTGTGATCTCTCTCAGGTTTTCGAGATAAGATTTTTCAGGCCACATATGGTCTGAGAAATGTCTGAAGAATGGTCTGATATTGCAAAGAGAGGGAATGACAGCTCTGCCTTCCTCTGCCAGTAGAATCTTTTACCCCTTAGCACGTTAAAATTTCTGAAACAAGCCCCTGACCAGGGATCTTTAATGTGTCAAACGTTTTCATCTTAAAAATGTCTCTATAAATTGCAATAGACTGGGATGTGGTATGGGTGGGGAATGTTTAAAACAAATTAACTGAAATAACTTTTTTACCAGAATACAGATTTTTCTTCAGAAGTATTGCCTCTGTGCTTAACAGGTGTTACAGATCTGTTGGACCCCAGCATTGAAGATGATAGTTCCTGAGATTGCTCAGTGCTTTATCCCAGAGAATAAAGCCTCTAGGTTCATCCTTTAGGGAAGAACAGAGACACAGAGATGTGAGGCAGATGAATTATGGTTTTCAAGACTTGTGTCTGTTTGTATTTATAGACATATCTCTCTATACAACATTTCAGATGTCAAGCAAAGATATTGCGCTTTTCTAAAGAATGTCATTTTATTGCTATTTTCAGGCATTTTCTGTTTTAACAACAGCAACACAACAGCCACAGAGGGAAGGCAATTTGGGGTGAGGGGAAAAGGAAATATTAATATATTAAAACCACAAGCCTAAATATTGTTGTATTAAAAAACAAATTCAAAATGTTCTCATGAATACATTCAGACAATGTATGTCACACAGAACCAGATTTATTTTCCTGTTTGGAATCTCTGTTCCTGACTAAAACTCACTAACAAGCCATGTTTCTGTTCTATTGTATATTTAATCCTGAGTGAAAACTAAGAGCAAAGCCCTCTACTGATACTATAGAAAACTGGGAATTAATTCTCAATGTGTCTTTTCATGACAATCAATAAATGTGTGTTACAAAAGCATACAAACTCTTGATATCAACATGTCCTCTTGAAGGTACATATAGCTGGTTCACAAAGATTTACAACTGCAACAATTACAACTACTATCTAAATAGGAAAACAAAATAGTTTCTTGTTACTGTTTGTACAAAAACCCACAGTTTAATGTGGGTTCCTTACATACTAATGTAGACTACATACTAATAATGTAGACTTCCTTACATACTCAATAAAAATGAACTAACATTTACATTACTCCAGATGTATTTGTAACTCCCCAGTTCCGTATATTTTAAGCAGTTTTATCATTCATTTATGTAGAAGTAAAAGCTTATGCAAAGTCAGAAATCTGTAAGAAAGCAGCTGGACAAACGATATAAAATGAGTGCCCATGGAACTTCAGATTAGGTAGAAGCTGAGAGCCCTTTTTGCATTTGTAAGGCATCACTGTTATGCAGGACCTGCAAACCAGAAGACTCAGTATTTAATTACAATCAGGCACATCACCTTTAAAACATTACTGACTGTTTTTAGTTATTCTATCGTGTTGCTGGGAGTGACAAAGAACACAGTGTAACTTAGCTGATTTAACATCGTGAATTGTGAATTGTTACATCCAACAGTTTGCAAATAATTTTTAGTCTGAATACTGTGAATAAATAAAGTTGTTGAATAAGACTGTCAGGACTGGCTCATGTCTAGTCTGACACCTAAAAAAATTGTGGTGTTCTGAATAACAATATTTGTAAAAAGAAAATCAGTATGTCACATCTTTATTTCTGAATAGCAACCAAATTCCACTAAAGGATAGTTAAAGAGTTAAATATTTGATCTGGAATACTGAACAATGCATATCTGAAATATGTATGTGTTTGGAATAAGACTAACTGAAAAAATTCTTCTAGTTCAAGTTAATATATAAAATAAGTAAGTCAAAAAATGTATGTTAATCTTTAATAATTCTATAGTGTCTTATAGAAGATTCAAGGGCAATCTCCTTCCACGAAAAAATACAACCAACCCCCCACCCCCTGGGTGTTTCTTTTTCTTTTATTCTTCCATTTTATTTACCTAATATTAAGTCTACTTATTCTGACTGTTGTTGTCCTCCACTTGAAAGGTACATCTGAGCTTTGTGCAGCCTGGGAAGAAGTTTCTTTCTGTAAAATGCATCTTGTGAAACAGACATTCTTGTGAAATAATAAGGATATAATGGTAGTACCAATACTTTAACTAACCCAGTGATGCTGCAATATACGATTTCCCATTTGAAAAAAATAATAATAAAAAAAAGAAATATATAGTGCTTATTGTTAAAAATGACTGTCCATGGCTTTGAGTAGAGGAAAACGGATAAGCACTAGGATATAAAATCTATGTAGTTTGTATCTATCTCTTGTTACAGTGAGTTTTTTGGAACTAAATATTGCTACAGAAGTAGATATCCTGGGATGGCTGACTGTATTATAAACCATTTAAGGACTCTGTATAAATAACGTAGTTACTTTTAAGATACATTGCACTTCAGCATCACTGATTTCCTCTTCATTTGCCAGGCAACCTGCAAGAGCCATGTACTTAGTACTGCTCAGCAGATGGGCAGAATCAGTTTCACTAGAATCAACATTTTCACTGTATTGTGAGTGTGATGAATTGGATGGATTATAGACCCTTTTAGTCTTAGTATGTTACTAAAAGAGCTCCAGATTTGTTTGTTTGTTTGCTATATTTTCATTAGTGTAAAGGTAATTTTGCACTAAACAGATTGACCTGAATTGTGTCCAATGCCACTTTTTGAAAAATACTGTCCTTGAGTTCCCTACTGTCTTCTCTGAAATTTATTACAATGGAAATTGCAAGGTATTTTTAAGACTTTAAAACTGTATCATTTCCATTGTAGAATAACACATTGGTAAGTAAGCATCTGAGGAGAGGTTGGGTTTTTTTTTCCGACTTCTATGTAAACACAATTACATACATGCATACATATGAATACTACAGTTTTGACTTTACTATGTATTGCCTGCCGGGTCTATACTCTAAGCATTGCTTACTTACATTCCTTTTCTAGGCTTTTACAAGGTCCCTTTCTTATATCAGTGCAAGCTTCCCAGACAATTGATGAACAAGCAAACTGACAGGGTGGAAGAGCAAATGCCCAGTAGTTTTTTCACATAGACATTGCTACAAGTTTTTTTAACTGATAATTTCCCTTTAGCCTTGACTTTTTGCAAAATTAATGATTTTGTGTCTTAAAATATTAAAATCTCCCACCGGCCCTGTGCATTTTAAATGCCCATGCCATAATCTGCCATCGTGTAAGGACAAAGGGTAAACTAAGAATATGACATTCCTAAAGCATGGTTGTCTTCATATTATAATACAGCTTGCACAGATTGTATCATTCCAATTTCTTTTTTCAGAGCTGGAAGGAAAAAAATACATTTACTGTTCTTCAGAAAAGTGGGACAGATCTGCCCTTGTGTATGTAAAGATATTTAGGCCAAGAGGTTTTCTGATCTGGTGTAGTTTGCTCTTCTTTACAGAACTTTGCAGTAGCCTTATCTGGAAAATGTCATTCTGAGCTTAATTAGTTCTGGCATGGTGATTACATCAACAGACAACATGGCTCTGTATGAGCTGTGCAAGGCACTGCTTTGTGATGTAAGCTCCCACAGAGTTCATAAACAGCTCCTTAGTATTATATGACAAACAAAAGGCCAAAACTATTGTTAGTTGATATCTTTTTTTTGTCTCATGACCGTAGCAGGAACTTTCAATGTAAACTGATGGCATTGTTGCTACCTCACCACAGACAGTTAGACTAGTTGTAAAGATGAAGCTATGGCACAAGTGCAGCATGGATATATCAGCCCTGGAAATTACTGAATCTATTCTGTTAGCCAGGGAGTAATCCTGAACATGAGATGCAGACCAAGAAATAAAAAGTCTAAGCAGCAAGAAATAGAAAATGACTGACAGAACAGTGAATTTGACTAAAACATGCTAACATATCTTACACCTATTATGTGGCAGTGAGTGAAAATATATTCACTTGTCAGCAGTAACATCCAAAAGGTGATGAGCCACACTTTCTTCAAAAAACCTATTCTCATGTTCCTGTGCTTCTTTATGGCACATTTATTCTCGGTGTAGGTCTACACATTGCTAGTATTAAGTATGATTAGAGATGCAACAGTAGGCTTGAACAATTTTTTTTTTTTTTTTTTTTTTTTTTTTTTTTGTCCTGGAAGCAAAGATTAAGAACATTCCTGTAAAAGGACAGTATTAGAGTTAGCTGTATTATTAGGATTTCTTCCATCCTGAAATCTCAAAGCATTTAAATATCCTCCAGCCTCACAGTCAAAAAAAAAAAAAAAAGCCAGGGAACAGGGAAAGAAGTAGAAAATAGGAAAAAAATAATAAGAAAGTATGAAGTAATTTCCTCATTTTGTCCTTTTGAGAAGACACTGCTTAAGTCTTTCCTTGCAAAATCATATTTGTGCATTTAGCCTGTTTACTCATTTTGTTCCACACCACAGCTCAAGGGCACAGTTAAAGCAGTAGGTAAAGTAATAAAGTTCTTTGCATTCTCACACATTTCTGATGTGAGTTACAGAAATCTTAATATTGTTTTTTAGCTCCACTTGGAGAAAGGACTGTGAGAAATTAGATATCCTCTTTGAATTTAGGATGATCAAATTTGGATTATGTAATTTGTCTTTTTTTTTGTAATTTTGGGTTTTCTGTATTCTACACTCAAAGGTCTGATGAGTTCTAAGTATTCCTTGGGAAGCTGTTCCCTCTGCTATTTTGATAAGGTTACTTCTTGTTGTTGATTTTCCTTCTTGCTATGTACTTAGGGTTTTTTAATTACTATATAAAAGATTATATTATTTCTTCATATATTTTTTTTTCCAAATCCTATGAGCAATCTAAGAAGGAATACTGTAGGCTGAAGTATTCATTGACCCATCACATTTTCATTGAAATGCTAAAGTTTACGGCTGCCCTGTTCCACTTGGTTCTTGTTTTCCCTAGAGTAATAGCTGACCCTTTGTAGCAAAGAAGAATGAAACTTACTTTCACCTGGAAAAGAGAAGGCAAAAAAGCACTACCGAACACTTTTAAGTAAATGGGTATTTGGCCAATAATGTCTTTCTTTTTCTAGAGCATATTACTTACAGTAGAAAATATGTGGAAATCTATCAGTGAAAAGAGCTATATAGTAACTTGGGGAGTTAATGAAAGATTTTCCAAAGACCTTAATGAAATGAGGAAACCTATGAAGATTTATTGCTACTATTGAAATTAGGATGAACCAGACTCCATTACCACAGTGTAAACAGGTAAAAGAATGGATATAGGTATCTGAAGCAGGAGTCACACAGACTTTTGAGGCAAGTACATAACCTGTAATCTCTCTAACACCATGATGTGGATCTAATCTTAAAGGGTAAGGCATTTTTTTTTCTCCAGGATGTCTAATAGTTTTCTCCACCATATCTGCATACGTTAGCATACATACATACCTACATACATGGGCAACCTTGAACACAGAAGACTAGTTAACTGAAGCCGGCTTGCTGCCTGAGCTCTGTTACAACACTCCAGAAAAGACATAGAGATGCCTAGTGGGACCAAAAGAGAGGTTCTCTCTATGTGTAACTCTCACTCATGATAGGATGGTGAGTTCTCTGTGTCTCTTAAGATTTGTACATTTAAATAGTGTGATGCGGTAATATTTTTTTTCCCATTGCATCTGATCAACTGATAGATTAGTGTTCAAGGATCCCTTCCTCTAAACTCAGGTGAGATGCATCCCAAAAAAGAAGTCTGGCAAAAGCCAGAAGGCCTGTGTGGATGAATAAGGAACTGTTAGATTGTCAGACTGTTAGACTGTTAGAATCAAAAAGGAGGCCCTCTATAGGAGGGTGGAAGCAGGGACACGTGGACTGGGAGGAATATAGAGAAACTATCTGGAACTATATCAGGCAGGTGAAAGTCCAGAGAAAACTGAATCTGGCTAAGGACATCAAAGACAATAGGAAAAACTTCTATAGATATGTCAGGGAAAAAGGCAAGACTAGGGAGGCTGTGGGCCCTCTCCGGAAGGAATCAGGAGACCAGGCCAGCCAGGATATTGATAAGGGTGAGGTACTGAATGACTTTTTTGCATCAGTCTTCACTGGCAAGGGCTCTAACTGCACTGCCCAAGACATGGAAGGCAAAACCAGGGGCTCTGAGAATGGAGAACTGGCACAGTAGGAGAAGATCAGGTTCAAGACCACCTGAGGAACCTGAAGGTGGATAAGTCCATGGGACATGATGAAATCCATCCACTGGTCCTGAAGGAGCTGGCGGATCAAGTTGCTAAGCTACTTTCCATCATCTTTGAGAAATCGTGGCAATCTGGTGAAATTCCTGCAGGTTGGAAAAAGGGGAACATAACACCAACATTCAGAAAAGGGAAAAAAGAGGACCCAGGAATCTATAGGCTAGTTAGTCTCACCTCTGTGCCTGGCAAGATCATGGAGCAGATCCTCCTGGAATCTCTGCTAAGGCACATGCAAAATAAGGAGGTGATCGGAGACAACCAACATGGCTTCACCAAGGACAAATCCTGCCTGACAAATTTGATTGCCCTCTATGATACTGCCACCAACATGGTGGACAAAGGCAAAGCAACGGACATCATCTACCTGGATTTAAACAAAGCATTTGTCACTGACCCTCATGACATCCTAGTCTCCACATGGGAAAGTCCATGGGTTTTATGAATGGACCACTTGGTGGATAAGGAACTGGTTGGATGGCGGCACTCAAAGGGTTGTGGTCAATGGCTCAATGTCCAAGTGGTGGCTGGTGACGAGCGGTGTCCCACAGGGATCAGTACTGGGACCAATCCTATTTAACATCTTTGTTGGAGACATGGACAGTGGGATAGAATTCACCCATGCATGACACCAAGCTCAATGGTGTGGTTGACGTTACAGGGAAGGGATGCCATCCAGATGGACCTNGTAGTGACAGGACAAGGGGTAATGGTTTAAAATTGGAAGAGAGGAGATTTAGATTAGATATCGTGAAGAAATTCTTTGCTGTGAGGGTGGTGAGGCACTGGAGCAGGTTGCCCAGGGAAGTTGTGGATTCCCCATCCCTGGAGGTGTTCCATGCCGGGCTGGATGGGGCTTTGAGCAACCTGATCTAGTGGGAGGTGTTCAGGGGGGGTTGGAACTCAATCTTTAAGGTCCCTTCCAACTCTAACCATTCTATGATTCTATGATTTATTACCTGGGAAAAGCTGGATTGATAGAGGTACATAAATACGCTATAAAATGTAATACAATTCCTATTGTTTACCTTATATACATATGCCTTATGACATATAATCAGTATTGCTCTTTATGGTTTGAAGAGCAATTTTAATGTAAACAAATAAATCCCTAAACATTTGTACACCTGACTGTTGAGATGAAAACAAAAAATAAATGCAATTAAAATCAAGTAGAATAAAAATAATTGTGTAACAATACATTATTAAGGAACTCAGTCCTCAAAAGATTGAGCTGGAAATATTTGCAATGTTGATGACACATTTTGTAGACATTTGAAACAGAACTAAAAGATTAAAAAACGATTAATGCTTTTTTACCTAAAACTTTTTTTGCAAGAAATAGTCTTGCAGACCACCTCTAAGACAAAATATTTTAGATTAGGGATCAAAATATTTTCTTTCTTTTTTATATAAAGAGCTAAATGATTCAGCTAATTTTATGTTTAACATAAATTCTTCCTCGCTGTATTAAAAATGAAATTCTATAATATTTTTAACTTGATGTCTGATTCAATATTGAAATACAACAAAAGTAGCCCTTATATACAGGTAAGTGATGGTTTCAGAAATCTGTTTTGTGGCCTTTAGTAATACAATTCTCTCCACATTCCTGTCACTGGCAAATGACAGGAGGCTTATATGATCTCAGCTCTCTCAAGGTAAAGGATTCATAGACAAAATCACAGACATTTATTAAATAATAGTATTAAATTCAGCACAATTGCATCCATAAATCTGTCATCTGCTAAACTCCCTGTAAGAGGGGAGATAAAAGAATTGTTATGAAAATGTTTTATGATATTTTGGTCCTTCAATGTGAAAATAGTTAAATACACAATAGCATCTATTTTCTGCTCAACTAAAATGGTAGCGGTAAAGCCGAAACAGTGCATGAAATGCAGTCAGACTGGAAACTCCTGGAGGGTTAGGTCTATATATACAATACCAGCATGAGCAGAAGCACTTAGAAAGATGTTCTCTTATATTTCAGATGTGAGGTACCTACAACACCTCACTGTCATTCTGAATTTTATTGTGAGTGAAAAATTCTTGCTATGAATCAATTCTTTTCTTCCCTCTGTCAGAGCTTGTGTCATTAATGCCTCTTCCAGACAGAAGTGCGTTGTAATAGCCTGCTAGATCCTTGCACCCACACAGTTTCCATGGCAGGATTGGGCTCTACGTTTTTTTCTCATACTTCAGATACTATTTTAAGAATTCATATGACTGTCATTCAGCTTTCCAAGAATCTGTCAAAGCTCAAAAACAGAAGAAGAGTTTAATGGCAAATAGTTACAAAATGTTATTGCAGGAGAGAGTAAGTTTCAGACTGATAAAAAGGATGGTTTCTTCTCTTCTTGTAGTAGTAGTGAGGGAATTAAACTTCTAACCCTTATCACCATACAGGCAATTGTGCTCCTGTGTGATGATTAGGATCAAAGGTTTATGTCTAGAAGATCAATAAATAGCATGACTTTGCATCCCTGAAATTAAAACACTTTAAATTAATTATTTATAAGCAACATTATGAACAGTTACTGGAATAGTAACAAATCTACAGGATTTAGGCAAATCATCAAGACTTTAAGCAGCTGGTGTATTTTTTCTCTATTCATATTTGAATAAAATGTTTATTAAATGACTTCTAATGGAAGATGAATTAACAAAAATGTACTTAAATGTTCCCAAGATATAACGGAATATATAGTTTGCTACAAATAATCCAGTTCTTTCTCATTTTGTCTATTAACTGGATAGGAGATGTTAGAAAGAGGCAAGGAAGTTCCACATTTCTTCACTCCCATTTATTTGTTGCTAATATTGGAATAATAGCAATAGATACCATACTTTAGGTGCTGTTGCAAGATCTTCTGAATATTTTAAAGTAGAATTTGAAGGGTTGTTTTTTTCATGAAAATAACAGCAAGTTGGATTTAATGCTGTAATGAAATACTTTAATGAAATATAAAGGTATATTTTTCTTACTTTCTTATTTTTCTCTGCCACATTATTCCAGGTTATTCAACAAATCACAGTGAATTGTTGTATTCCAAATCCCTAAGTCACAAAAAGACATGTCAAAATCTGTTTCAAGAAACCTGACCTCCGACTTTTGAGTTTTCTCCAACATGACTACCTTCCTCATACCATCTCCAACAGAAAATACCTGTTATGGAATCACCAAAGAAACCAAAGCTTAGCTGAAGGTTCAGTTTCCTTTACTCATTGACATTACATTTTGTGTTAAAGACTCCTTGGATAAAGTACTGAATTCAATAGCTATTTCGATATTAACAAATACATATCAATGGTTCCAATTACCTGAATAACTAAAAACTGAAAGGAAGAAACTATAGCTGCTTGTAAAGAAGATGTCTCTGTAATATTGTCCATTTGTCTCTGATTCTTGCTTTAATTAATTTTCTTGCATTTGCCCAAATTTATGGAGTTATGGAGTTTTCCCTTTTAGTGTGCCACACAAGAGCATGAGGTAGTAGAGAAGTGAGGAACAGTGAGGAGAAGAGACAAGAAGCAGCTGAAAGACCATGGAGATTTCCTGTGCTTTCAGACTACAGCAAAGTATGACTATGAGAGGCAGAGAACTGAAAAACAGTTATTTTACTATTAGTAATCAGACTAGACAACCTATTTTCTAGACCAAAAGGTATGATGTGGGTGGCAAGGAGAAGGTGTTTATTAGCCCTAATGGCAACTGTTTCCAAGACTGAAGAATGTCTGTGATACCACCTGAGCTCATAGCAAGAAATACTTTATGAAGTATATTGCACTTTTCCCATTATCAACAAATAATACTTAAAAGACCTGAATTTGTTGCAGATTAATACAAGGCCCAGTATAAGCAAGGTCATTTCTAACGAAGTTATACAAACATATATGCAGGAAAGCATTAACTAAGGAACTCAATTGTTCTAAAAAGTGCAAAATTGAAGGGTAATAGTTTTTAAAAATTCATTACTCAGGTCAAAATCTACTTTTTACTATACTATTTGAAGTTGATTTCAAGGAAAATTGTTTTGTTTTCATTTAACCTTTTAGAGAAAACTAAATGACTAGCATAAATGAATGCATTTCCCATATTTACTTATGTTTGAAATTATTTTTTTTAAAGGAATTTAAAGTTTTAACTGGCATTTTAATTGGAAATTTTGATTTAATAACAGACCTCTGCTTTTGGCAGCTTGGTTTTCATTTGGTTTTGCAACTCATTATTTTTGCACTGTTGGTAAATATATCAGGGATGTAAGTAATACTCTTTAATCAACCACTGATTGTGAATTTTGAAGTTCACAATGAGCAGTTCAAATTCATTTGATAACGTACAAAATGGTTAGAGACTTGCAAATAATTTCTGGTCAGGAGTGCTTTAGAAAACTTGGTAATCTGCTTTTGAATATTTCATGGATAAAAAAAAAGACAAAATTCAGTTAATAAATTATTAATTTTGAATTATTCACTCATCCGTATTCTGGTAAGAGCTTAAATATCATTTCATCATGTTGTACCATGATGTGATGACATCTAGTGTTGCAATACTGAAATCAACTTATTTTATAATAACCTGAAAAAATCCTGGAAATTTGGTGTGTGGAATGAAGACTACCTTCTGAGTGAGTTAATATCTGAGCTGGGATTCATTTGATCCATTTTGTAGCTATTTCTGATGTCACAAATACATAATTATCATTGAATTCCACTAGAAAAAATGTCTAATTAAGCTTGGAAATTCTTCCTGGTTTGCATCATTCAATTCTTTGAAATATTTTGTAAAGAAGAAAGGAAAATGCACCAAATTTTAAGAAAGGATAAAAGCAGCATGAGGGGTTAGCAAAAGTTGCATGGTACTATACTAACATTTTGGTTTGATCATAAAAGATACAGAACATCTATTAAAACAAAATTGGTTACAAAAGAGGTTACAAAAATTTTTAAATACGCTAAAATGAATTTTTATCCATCTATATGGCAATAGCTATTGAAATCAACTGAAATTTTTTGACTGATTTGGCTGAACTCTGTATCATATTTAAAATGTACTGATTTTGGAAATGCTGAGAATTCACGATTCCTTGTCAGTAAATAGACTTTTCTGTTCTTGGTATCACTTAATCAGATCTTGATTCTGACATCTGTACTACATTTACAGCATAATTCTAATATTAAAAATTTAAAAGTCTCTATACTTCGTCATATGGCTGGTCAGTATAAGGGAAATTTAAACTGCTCCAGAATACAGATATAGAAATACATTGCATTTGAAAAAAAAATTATTTTAAAAAATTATTTTCAGATGTAACAATGAAACTTAGTTTTGCAAAGGTCACTAATTTTGTGTCAGGGAAATTCAGAACTCAGCTTAAATCATGAACATTGTTCTCCATGTTGTTGAATAAAAGTGATTCTGCTGAACTGAAGCTTGATCACAGAAAATTTGGCACCATGCAGCAAAGCTGAGCAGAAAATAATCTCAGCTTTAGGCATTCATATAATTCCTTTGACATAATCAATGGGACTACCCAAGTGCTTACTGCTAAGTGAACACTTAAGTGGTTTGTTAAATTGAGCTTTAGCTAGCCATGAAATTACTACCCACTCACCCAATCAGACAATCAGAAATGTGTAAAAATAAAAAAAAACACTGAAACCTAGAGAAAACAAATTCTGTTATCCTGTGTAGCCAGTTGCATTTACATTTAGAAAGCGCTAAATGATTTCCAGGCCATTAAATATATCTGACAATATATCATCTTTTTCTTTCAACTGGTTTTTAGTTTGGTTTATTTTTTGTAAAACCTCCCCTCATCCCTGGCTGCTTGCTAGTCTGTGCTCTAAAGGTAGACATTTTAATAAACATTATGTTTTGTCTAAAAACCTTGAGTCGTAGATGACAGAAAGACATTAAAAGCAAAGTTCAACTCAAGGACATAAAAGAAACCACTGTAATAATAAGGATGAATCTGAAATAAACTCATGCTTTTCCAAAGCATAATAGATATCACATTATATAGCGTGACACGAGAGACAGCACTACTTGTCATCACTTCCAGGTATAACAGATTCTTAATGGAGATACTGAGTTGTCCTATGGTTATCTATGTCACCTTGCATAATATAGACCTATTGATTCAATCTCTGTGACCATCACTGTCATCACTAAAGATCCCTGCCAATGAAGTTGAAAGCTCAGTCTAATTTTCCCACAAAATGTCAACTTGGAATTTCTCCAAAGGTTTTAAGGTAGAAAAGCCCCCTTGCAATAAACTTAGATTTCATGCTTGGACTCATATATTCACAAAGCAGTGTCCTGATTTCCAGTCTGGCAGTTAATACGTTGAGGCACCTCACACTCCTGTAGTTCATAGAGCAGAGCAAGGCAGCTACATGAACAGAACTTCACAATGGGATACATGATGTTCAGCATAATACAAGAGGAAACCATGCCAGGGAAGGACATTCTGGGTTTCTTCCTTAGACTGAAGCATTGGACTGTGGCTTTGGTCACTCTTTAAGACTGGAATTCTTAGATAGAAATCCATTTATATGTTTAAGTACCTGAAAAAAACAGAGAAAAAGCACATAATTTTCATTACAGCCTAGCAGTTAGTGAGTGATTAGGGTCCTTGGTCCTCCTTTTCTGAACTCAGAAGTTCACCACTGGAGAAGTGCACCACTGGAGTGCTTTTACTTTCTAGCTCTCCTGCTAATGGATGGACAGATTTTGGAACCCGATTAAGAAAAACGACTCTTGCATATGGGGTCTGCTAATGAGCACATTCTCCTGGACAGGGCAGGCCTGGGTTTCTGTTCCAACTGTCAATGCAGTTTATGCCAAAGACTTTTTAATTCAGAAAAGCTGAAGTAGAGAACATAGCAACCACGACCTTGATACTGTCCAGCCGTTTTCTTCCTACTACTTTGTTGAGAACATGAGAAACTTTGTAGCATCTATTTTGCTGTATGGTAAAATTGCCAACAAAACAATCTTGGACCCATTTGGACTTCTCTGTGGTATAAGAATTTATATTTCTTACATTCATGACATTTCTCCTGATGTTATTAAGTCATCACACAAATCAGAAAGTCTTCTGTGTCAAAACTGGTCAAGTCATCTTTCTTTTTGCTTTCATATTCATTTCAGTTTTGCAATCTAAAGTCAGCACTTACAACATGAATAAAATTACATATACATACAGATCTCGCTTGAAAAATTGTCCCAGAAATTGCCTGACTTCAAAGCACAAACTCCACTGAGTCTTTTCTGGAAGTGTTTTCAGTAAGAATTCTATAATTGTCAACAACAAAAAATAATGGGCTTTGAGAACTTATGTGCAATCTCAAAGGCAAGATCTTTATGATTAGAAAAGCTAATTTCCTAAACACTTAAGATCTGATTTTGCTAAGATGTTACATACATCAACACCTAAAATTACATGTATTAATATTTTTGAAATCAATTACTAACACGCTAATATAAATTACTTATATGCATCATAAGCGTAATGGGCTTATATTTGTATTACCAGTAGTTTAAGATATCAGCATGTCATGATTACTGTCATAAAAAATTAATCAAATCATTAGCACTTTTTAAATTTAGTATCTATTTATTTTTCCCCTATGAGTCCACTCACAAGTTGATATAAAAATTGTAGTGTTCTGCAATCCAGGGAGAAGCACAACAGCATTTGAAAGGACTTGCTTGTGCTGTGTATATGCAAGAAGCCATGTAGATACTAATGATTTTACTGCTCGAATTGACTTTTGGACATATTTTATCTTTTAAGTAATCAATGATATTTCTTCAATAAAACAGGGATTAATTTTATTTTTGCTATTTAATTTTTATTTTTTGCGTGCTTTATCTCTTGAAAAGCTACTCTGGCCATCAGAGGCCACACAGTCTGGCAATTACTTCACAAGCTCAACTTGCCAAAAAGTTTCATAATTATTCTCTAATACCTGCCACCTGCCAGATATTGTTTGCTATGCAAATAGTGAGACATTATCTTACCAGGTCATTCAAACCCAGTTCATTTTCACTTTTTTAAATTTTTGTCTTGATAACAGTCTGTAGAAAATATAAGTTAATCACTTCAGGGGGCTAACCAGCTTGATAGTCCAGACAGTAACATGCTGCAAGTTATTTCCTTGTTCTTTTATTTCTATTATTTCTGTTCTTTTTATGGCAGGTAGATCTCTTAATCTTGAAAAATAGGAATGTAGAAAAATGAGTCATCCATGATGATGCCATGAAGCTGAATGTGCTTGAACTTGCTAAAATAGAAAGATTTTTTTTTTAATTTAAATTTAAAGTTGGACAAATGCGCATACTTTTGGAAGTATGAAGCACTTTAGTGCTTCTATGACATTAACATTTGGGAGACAAACATGGGAAAAGAACACCATAACTTGCAACATTCATTTACTTTACACTGTCTGTTTCTACCAGAAAAATGAATTCTAAAAAAGTGAAGGAAAAAAAAAAAAAATGAAGCAAGACTATGCCCAGCTGACCAATGGTTTTCAAGCAGGGCACTGGTTCATTCTCAGAGTCTGAAATAATAAGGAATGAAATGTGAAACTCTCAGAGCTTGAAAATAAAAGTGAGAAAAGTTTTCCATGACTCTGGTTGGCAACACTCAAGCTTTCACTATAAGCTTGTTCAAATTATGCCAGATTTCCCTGCAGTTTGAATTACACAATTACTATCAAATGGTTGTAAGTTGCAGTATTCCTAATAGTGCCATATCAGGGGAATTCTCCAAAAACAAAAAGTCAAGCTATTTTTTCCAAGCTATGTGATGTGTTGACCCTGGCCAGAAACTAAACACTTGCCAGTCACTCATTCCTCCCATGGTGGAATGCAGGGGACAGTAAGAAGAGTAAAAGTGAGGAAAAAATCACCAGTCAAGATAAAGACACTTCAAAACATGAGGGAAAAAGGGGAGGAAAAAAACCCAAGTGATGCAAAGGCAAGCACTCAACACCTCCCACCAGCAGACTGATGCCCAGCCAGTCTCCAAGCAACAGCTTCTTTGGGAAGACTAGAAGGAGACAGGATCTTCACCCAGAATCTTAGAAGAAAAATGAGGTTTCTGTGGAGATGATAAAGTAAAGACAAGCAGCTTGAGTTTGATAAGGGAGAAGGGTAAGCAAATGAAAGAATGTAGAGAGATATGTGACATGATCATAGCAGAAAATGTCTTTTATTGCATCATTCAGAATGGAACTGACATGATAATATTCATCAAGGAGAAGGAAAGATGCAAGAAGATTTGAGTTTGGAGGAGTTGCATTCTCTAGTTGGAGATTTAGACAGGAAAGTTTTTAGGCGTATGTTGTCTGATAGAGATTAATATTTGGGCAAAGCCTAGGCAGAAAGACCTACAGAGGTCTCTGAGCTGGAGTGAACTAGTAGGCTGTGGATCAGAAAAAAAAATCAGGAATGGAAATATTTAAAAAGGAAGGTGTGGGGAGGGAGATAATGAACCTATTTTAGCTACCTTCTTGAGTTGCTCTTAGTTCTAGAGAGAAGCTGATTAATCTAGAGTACACATCTGGGAGTCACTGATATTAAGAAAAATCATTGTATTTGGTTTTGTGATGAAGTTACAGAGAAATGAGTCACAGGGGAGGATGAACAGAGAAGCAGGTCAAAGTAGATGCAGGAGAAGCACCGGTTCTGAGATCTGGCTAACAGCCATTAGAGGCTGTAATAAGAGCAGCTTTATTTTATGTAAAAGATAAAAGAAGATTTGGGAGGGATGTAGTGTGACAGAGAGACTGTCAGCAATTATAAACAACATGTTGAGTTGACTTAGAGAGACAAACAATAAAAGAAGAAAGACAAATAGCTGAAGTATTAGCAGATGATGAAATCTGGAAATGTGTTTCAAGTACAAAAGTATTTCACAATAAACCGTCCATCAGATAAATAATTATTTCAAGGCTTCTCAAATTTAGGCAGATTTAAGTATTGTGATACTCTGATGAATTCTTCACACTGTATATCCTTCATGACCTGTGTTCCTCCGCTTTTTTTCAATACTTGTTCATGCCTCTGAATGCTTTCAGATCTGATCAGTGCCTTTTACAATTAACCTGCACAAGAAGAAAATTTTGGATGTGTCTATTGAACCTATTAATAAAATCATAGAAGGGTTTGGGTTGGAAGGGACCTTAAAGGTCATCTGCATGCGTGTAATTATCTTTATTATTATTTTGCTGTGTCCCACAACTCTTATGACACTCTCTTAATTGTGGAAATATTAGCCTCATAGCTAGAAAATTGAGTTATTCAGGGATATGATTTCTACCTACATATTGAAATGTGAACTTTGTGGAGATTATTTCTTACTGAAAAATGAATTAACAATCATCATCCTTATTAGAAATTGATAAAAAAATAAAATTAGTATTCCCCTACAGTACCTTAGCCAGCCAATGATATACCTATTCTCTTAGTACTATCTTCACGGGTAGCATAAAAAGTAGTGAGTTGGGAGTTTTCAAAATTTGGAAATACTTTAAACCTTTGAGTTTTTAAAAAATTATTTCTAGTCTTCCTCAAAGAACACATCTTTGACACAGATATTTTTGTGAAATATTTAAAATATTACTGTGCTATGCAGCTATAGCTTTAGTCATATAAAGATATCACAAGACTGTGGTTTGTAAGAGATGTAATTGTTACTGATGGGTTGTAGGAAATGCTTAAACATGAGCTCCTCTTCATTAACCTCTCATATTTTTTCTTTTCACATTTGAGAGTGATCAAGTGGCAGAAATGATTTTGCATGTGGATTTCTCTATGGTGCCAGTACATGTGTCTCCACATGCTGGAAAAACATCTTCTGCCACTTCCCACAAAGTTAATGATGCTAGATGAGTCTAGGACACTGGTTGTCAGTGGTTGTGCTATACCATAGTCCTACCGAAAAAAATCCAGAGAAGAATAATGACAGCCAAACATGAGAGACCTCAAAACCATTCACAAAAATGAAGTTACCGCCCCCAAGAAACAGAATTCACATTGAGCCAGTCAGACCATTTTGGGAAAGTGAGTAGCAAATACTATATTCACACTTCTCAGCACATCCTTGGTTGTCTTTTAGGACAGATACAGAAACATATCAGGTCCACAACCATTCATCCTATGAATACAGAGGTTTGAGGATATGCTCCTGTAACCTCAATCAAAAGAACATGTGCCACTTGTGCTACTGTTCGGGTCACCTTGCTAATGGATATGTAACTATAAATTATGTGTGGTTTGGTTTGGTTTTCAGCAAAGACAGTTATGTTAATCAAACTGCATGACTTCTACTTCTCCTGGGGCAGGCACTGAAGATGTCAACAAAGCTGTGATTAAATTAAGTCCCTAAATTAGATTGATTGATGTCATCTTAGAAAATCATACACAGGGATAACATTATTTTTTTTTTAATGGCCTGAAATTGGTATATGAACCTATGAAAAACAGGTTAGGTCACAACCAGAGTCATTCTTTGTCTGAAGGGAAAATTACCACTAGCTAGAAGATGACTAAATAAAATCATAGCGTAGCAGGATATCTACACCTTCATCTACCCTTTCCACAAACAGAGGTTGCTTTTCATCCCTCACATCTCGGTAAGTACATGAGTTTAACCTTTCATTAGCATGAAACTTCCTGAATATAAAAAATCACAGTTAAATGAGTTCCTGATGGTTTATTTGCATTAATTATAACAGGAAGTTGGTAGTGGTGGGAAGGAATAAACCAAAGTTTCCTAGGCCTCATTCAGCAAATAAATTACAGAAACCTTGTTCTTCTGAAGTAATACAATTCAACTGTAATTTATTTTTTCATTTTTCTGACAAATTGCATGCTAGAATCATTTTACAAAATTGAAATGTACAGTTACTGAGGGAGATTTAAAAATGATAGAAATAAGTGAAAAATTGAGAGGTGCTGGTAAAACTTTCAATGGAAAAATTCTTAACGTAAGTAAAACATAATTAAAAAATACAGTCAACATGGAACTTAATTAAAAAATACACTCAATCAGAAAGCTGATAAAGGCTAATGATACTAATCATCAATAACTGCTGCTGTTGGGACAGTTATACTCTTAAATAGGGTTCTTTGGGTTGCTTTAGCAGTGATGCAAAGTTAATATGTATGTTCTTTTTTATACAGGTTATATCTGCTTCTTAACCAAAGTGTTATTGTCCTGCAGCTGTAACACATTTGAAATATTTTACAAATGCTTCGATTATGGAGTCAATTGGATGCTATGCCAGGGACTTTTTTGATAAAGTGTCTGAAAATGCTTGTCAAGATTGGTTGAATAACTGAGCATATCCTTCCAGTTCTGTTTGGCTTATTTGCTTATGAAGCATCTCCATGATTTGGGGTCACCTCTAGTGCAACAGCTCTCTGTATAACAAAAGGAGTTGTATAGCAGTCAACACAGATTTGCCAAAAACATTTTTTTCTCAAATTAATGTAATTATTTTCCATGACAGGATAACAGGACAGAGGCAACAGAGGAGAAGCAGTAGTGTCATACATCCTGACTTTATGCAGTTTTTGATGCTCTCTCAGGTGTCACTCTCATAGTCACACCAGGGATCTATGGTCCTGATGAAACTATTGTTGTATATGATGTTGCTGCATAAGTCTACCCAAAGAGCAGCTGTGAAGGACTCGCTGTCAGGGTGGAGGGATATAACAGGTGGAGTTCACGCAGGCTTCACTTGGGCCTCAGTCCAAGCCTGCTCAATGTATTAAGTAATAGGTGATATAACATGAGCCAAGCCTATTATATTTACAGAATGTGAAGCTGGGAGTGCATTGGGAAACATTAAATATCACTGAACTGACAACAGCACTCTGGAGAGAACTGTGGACCATTTCAGTTAACCAACACAGTCTTTGCTTCCTTGGGTTGCTTTGGTCTCCAAACACGGTCTATCCTCCCTTGACATTTTCTGGCAAAACCCCAAAAAACGGAGATGGAACAGGAAATTCTAATCTTAAATTGTAGATAGATATCAGGAAAACCCTCTAGGATTAGGGACGCTAAAGGTCCAGAGCAGATTGTCTGCAGCTTGCATCTTTGTCACTGGTTAGAGATGGCTGAATCTGGCAGGATGGAGGTCCTATCTGATTCCTCCTGTCTGGTCCCACAGAGCTGAGAATGCTACAAGTCTGCCTCAGTTCCAGCTAGCAGCGTGGTTTGGCTTGTGTTCTCAGTAGGTACACACACAGAGCATACATGTGCCTGGTCATACACATCCACCACAACCAGAGTGGTACCAGTACCCATACAGACACCAGCAGCACTCACACAAACATAAAAAGTGCAGATAGCCTCATCCTGCTCCTCTCATCCTGCCAGGAAAGGACCAAAACTCACAATAATGATATATATACAGAAATTATATGCGTTTCTTCAGCAGCTGGCCTTAGGTGCTCAATCTGGTTGCTGGCCCTCAGGCCCTGGTCTCCTCCTGGTGCTGGCCTAAGTATCTGTGAGTCCTTGAGAGCTCACTCTAGCCATTGGCACTCATATCTCATGTCCTACTCACCATGGGGTTTGCCAGTGTTCCCACACGCACAGAACAGAGAGTGAACCTACCTGAAAAATGCTTCTAAGCAGGATTTACTGAGTAGAGAACAGATTGAAGAGATCACATGCAGGCTCAATCAGACAAGTGTACTGATCAGCAACCTGTTTACACTTCACTGATCCCTCTTATTCCGTTCTCCCTTTATTGTCCCATACCTTTCCCCCCCTTGATCCACCCTCATCCTTCTCTTTCCTCAGTTTTACCCCTAAACATCTCATAACTCTTCAACATTTCCTCCATCCCTTTTAAACACTCCATAAATTTTACACAATTCCAAAATTTTACTGTCCCAGCACCCCACAATAATCCCCATCCTCCTGGAGGCAACAACCCCCGTTAGTCTGATGGCATGCCTCTCAGTTGTTTTCATACCAGGTCAACAATCCTATCACTTTCTTTTGGTGGTCCTAGGAGTTGCCAAGCCAAGATGCTCTGTTTGCCCTGAAGAGGCTAGTGATCTCCTCCTACCCTGTCTGTCATTGCTCTCCTGATCCTCTCTGAGTCTGTTCACAGTGGTTAGCCTTTAATCACATCACCTAACAGGGGTATTTAAGGAAAGTTTTGATAACCGTCAAGAATGGCATTGTAATTGCCAGTATCTGTTCAGAAGGGCTAGACTTTGTTCTGAAATCCACTCAAGGCCTGTTTACAAGCAATGCTATCAGACAGCTTTACCAGGGAAGCAAAACACAATTGTAACTTTCTTCCTTTAAATGGTGTTTCTCATTTCAAGTTTTGTAAAGAATGCAATACATTATCAAAAGCCTAGTTGTTGGATTTTTTGGTTTGGGGTTTTGTGTGTGGGGTGTGTGTGTGTGTTTGTTTGTTAGTTTTTTCCCCAAGGTAAAAAGTGTTCTCTAATCTAAATGACAAATTATAGATTTGTGCCACTAATTCTCTGAGTCCCACATGCTGTATGGATAGAGGGTAGATTTACAATAAATTAATGGACTCTTATCAACTTTGCAGAGTATTTTGTCCCCTTCGTCCTAAGAGTCAAACAAAAATGGGAGAAAGATGAAAATGTACAACAAGAATCTGCAACTTTAATACCTTAACATTTGGTTTTACTCCTTAGATTATCAATAAGAAGAAAAAGAAAATAAAAAAAAAAAAGAGTGTGCATAGAATTAAAAACTCAGAACTGACTTGGTCAAATAAGAGACATGAAATACTAATCCATCCTGTTTCAGGTATTTTTCCTAAGCCATAACCATTTGCAAGTTAAAGGAAAAAGCAATTATTTCAGTACTTCTTTACACAGTTTTGAGTTTTACCTATACCATTCAACTGGTATCCACGTGTCACAGTCTCCTACTATTTTGGCGACAAGATATTTTGAAGAAATACACAATAATCCATAAAATCTTTGCAGGAAGATCAATGTGTCTATGAAGCTTTTTAAACTTGTGGATTTTCATCCCACTTTCAAAGGACTATTCCAACATTTATTTTCCAAGAATTTTCAAAATATCCCCAGTACCTTTAAAAATAAAAGGCATGGTATTCTAATTACATTGCTAATGGAAAGTGCATTTAAACTATGGTCCCTGTCATCACAGCAGTTACAAAATAGCTTGAAGACAAGAGAAAGAACATAGGAGAACAAGAGCACATATTTCCCTAGTTCTCTCTTCTTTCTAAACTAAATAGCTGAAGAACACAGCATCTGGTTTAGATTGCTGCAGTATTTCAGTGAAAATAATGAAAACTGTCTTAAAGAACTGAGGAAAAAAAGTCAGGTCTACATTTCATTGGCACAGGAATTCCTGAATACAGTGTTCAGAAATTTACAAGGCTAGCAGGAAAAGCCAGTGTTACAATTCATTATTCTTTTTAGAAAGACAGTTTGCACATTGTGATTTTTTAAAAAAATTTTATTTTATTTTATTTTAGTTTAGTTTATTTTAGTTTAGTTTAGTTTAGTTTAGTTTAGTTAGTTTAGTTTAGTTATTGCAATAGAGAAAAAGGCCAGATTTACCGGAAGGGAAGATTATTCCATTCTTCCAGTGTAATAATTTAGAGTGAAGTTTCAGTATCTCTTTTTCACAGCCATCATGAAGTGACTATCTTCTCAGATGAAATATCAGATTAGATATTGGGCCTGGCCAGTTTATCAATTTCCAGGTTTTTCAGTCCTTATAAAGACGAAGTGTCACAAGTAGAAGACACCCAAAGAGAGTGCTGATACTTGCCAAGCTGAAAAGAATATGCAAGCTTTACAAAGGAACTCAAATGAAGGAAGGAAGATAAACTTTAAAAAGTTCCTTAATCCTTTCCAAAAAATGTTGAGTTTGAGTGCAGATAATAGTGTGTCCACTTCCTAGAAAGCTGTAATAGATTGCTGCATTACTTGAATCCCTTCAACAAAGTTTTATTCACCCTAATTTCAAGAAAGAAATTGGTTTTGAATATGGATTGGATGGAAAGATTGGAATTATTGATACCATTTTAATTTTTCTATTTATTGTACTGTAAGTTTAAGAGGCAAGGAACTAAATGGACAATGTCCTAATGAGTTTTTCACAAATGAGAGCAGCCATCCATTTTATCTTCCCTGTTCCTTGTGTAAGGTCCTGGCCTGTTTGCTAGGGGTAAACTCTTGTCTCTACCAAAGATGGGAGAATGAGGAGAGCTGATACCAAAGTGTCTTTGCAAACTTATACCAGCAGACTGCATCTCTTTGACAATAATAGAGGCAGTCCATTAGATTATCGTTGCTTTCTTCATCTTTATAATTGCTAGCCAGTAAATTTTTTCATCTTTATAATTGCTAGCCATTAAATTGCTAGCCAGTACTAGCCAGTAAATTTTACATTAGGCATTGCAAATGAGGCAAATGAGGAATACTGAGAAATGTTTTAGTTCCCAGTTCAGAAGAATATTTTTTTTGCCAGAATATAAATAGGATCCACTGAGATGATCTTTTAAAAATTGTTCACTACTTCATGGATTTTGAATTATTTGTTAAGTGAAAATGTATTGCTATTTTCCAAAATTTATAAAATCAGTTTTCTTTTGCATATCATGCACATCCGCTCAGTCATGCAAAGTACCTTGCAGGATCAGAAGTTATTCAGCCAATCATAGTGACCTTGGTAAATTTAAATAGTTCATATATTCCATGTGGGTGAATGTGTCATTGACAGCTGTCACACATATCCCCTCTGGCCAGAGTTTTCAATTCTTCATATTTATTATGACTAGCAAAAGCTAACAACTCCTAAAAGCCACCTTATAAGCTAGAAACTCATGTATTGACATATACACACATACCAAGCACCATAAACATACACTATTTTTTAAAGGAGTCCTTCCTTGCTGGCATCCTGCTGTAGAGAAACTAACAGATTATTTCCTTTTCCCAGTATGTTTTCTAAGAATCTGTGTTTACGTGCATTCCAAGTTCTACATCCAGAGTTTATTTGTTCATCCTAGATATGGAAAATTTCAGAACAGCAATATTTTAGTGAAAGTGGAAAAGGCTTGAATTAATGTTGCTGTAGCAATATTCCCCTTTGCAGTATTTGGGGGAGATGGAAAGAATTCAGCTAATTAGTCTAATTGCTAGTGCCACTGTGACAAAATCAGCACTCAGTTTGGTGGGGTTTGGTCTCAAAAAGGTTCATCCAAAATGTTCAACTGAATGCTTTTTGTTCAACATTTAAAAGTGGCCTTTAAAGGGGAATTTCAAACCTGTGCTGTTTAGTGCAGGCAATACAGTAATAGGCACTAGACTTCATTTCCTTACACCTCTGGAAATCCCAACCAACAGTAGGACTTAAACATCCTATTTTAATCCCCACGAAAATAATTTCTATGCTTCTAAGTTACCACCTGCTGCAGCCAGTAATGGTTTTCCGGTGAAACTTGGCAGGCTTTCAGAGGCCCCCTCAGTCACATCACCTTTCGGATGCTGCTGTGTTTCAGAGGTCTTACAGACTCAGGCAGCACTAGCTCAGCCTGCCCAGTACAAATGTGCTTGGACCACCTCTTATATTGATACGGTCTCTAACCGGAATCGGTTTTGGCAAAAGCAAACACAGCAATTGCCTGTGGTCAAAAGTCAACCTGAGGCCTTATGAAGGTAAGTTAGGTACTTGAGCAAGTAATGTAATGTGTGTGTGCGGGCACAGGTTGCCCCCCACATACCTTAGTTCCACCTGGTGCTTTTATGAACCTAATGGTAGTTCAACTTTTGACTCTTAAAGCAATATAAATACCACCCTGTGAATGAATACCTATTCATTTTTCACAGAGTAAAAAAACCAAAGTGCAGTCTCATCTCCAGATCTTGCACTGCAGATCCTCACCTTTGATATTAAATGTGTGATGCATGATTTCCACCTCTCTTCAAATAGTGTCTCAGAGACCACCTACCATACACCCAACACCTTGGGTAAATGAGATTCCTTTATCATTTCCTTTTGCAGTCTGAGCTCTATTGGGAAAGCTGCTGAAAGAGCTTCTTGCTCTCTTGCTCCTACCCCTCCTCCACTTCTATCAAACAGAGTCATATGGCTTCTGGTTGAAATCCAAAAGGAAATAAAGTCATATTTTTGATCAGAGCCAAAACATTGTTTTAGAATAACAGCTGTCAAAACCTGGCCAAAAAACCTTCATTTTAACTGTGTATAAAGTTTCACTCTTTAGTGTGTACAGTGACTTGTAAAAGGGTCAGTGGCATTGTCTAAGGCTCTAAGGAAGCACTGCTGAAAGTATTTAAAAGTTCCAGGGGTGGTGGTGGAAATCCCTGTCAATCAGCTTTTCAACCATTCAAGGATTTTTTCTCCTTTCAGTAATAAAATGTGCTCAGGACAATAGCCCTTGGGTGTACATGCAATTAAGGATGGGGGAACACTAGGGGAACATGCTGCGTATCAGGCCTGAACTAGAAAGAGAAAAGATTTCAAGCCATGAGTTTCGCTAAGGTACACTTCAGAATTGTTTTTGTTAAAAGACAATAAGGGTATTGTCTCCCCCTCCTCCCCCTCTGCAGGCACTCTAGCCTATTCTCTTCTACTTTGTTCAAAAACATTACCAATCCACAGCACATTAAAGGAATCATTGTTAGGTTATGTACTCTTAATTCTCTTTCCAGACTGATTTTCCCAGCCATCACATGTGGCTGGCACTTTTGTCCATGATATGGTCTATCTACCCCCCTCCAAAGCTCCTAGCCAAATGACCAGTCTTCTTCGGGAAGGGACCACAGCTGCCTGGCCTTCACTGCTGAGACGTGCTCTGGAGCATGGCTGGCACAGCTGTGCTGTGTGTATTCACTGCCAAATGAAAGAAAGGGCTCTTCTGGCTGAAAAAAGAGAGAGAAAGGGCTATCAGTCGACAGCAGTTAACATCCAGAGGAAATTGGGACTACCTCCATGTTTTGTTGACTTGACTGGAGTCAGTGATTTTTTGTTTGTTTTCTTCTTGAAAGCTGAAAGTAACTAGAAGAAGCCAGGAAATACTTGCATCCAAGCTTTGACAAGACCAAATTTTAAACCACTGTTTTCACAGTCTATAGCCACCAGGCCTCAAGACCAATAAGGAAGTTTTCTGTTGACTAACTTTGCTTGAACTGCACATCACACACTATAGTCTTCATTGCCCAAAGTAAAATGCTCCCCTTTATGATATTGCAATACTACAGGAAGTGCCCACAAAAGATCTGCTCCTGGGAAGTTCTTGTTTATTGGCTCTTCTTGTTTGTCTATAGCACTGAAGCTTTGCTGCAAAGTTATACTGGCAAAATCCTGAGAGGAGATTCTTTTGGATAGCAGTGTTAAGACATTTTCCTAAATTACCTCAGTCCTATTGTGAAATGAACTGCATTTTCAGTGCAGACTTGTTCTTAAAAAAAAACACTAGCAGTGAAATTTTGGGTAAAACAGCAAGCCAAAAAACTATTCCAGCAGCATTTTATAATGCAGACCTGACTGCGGTTATTTTCCTTCAAATGGGACAAGCTAGAAGGTAACGCAGCAACTGCTAATGCTGCAAACTCAAATCTGAGAACCTGAAAGTTGAGTTGAATTTGTGTTTTCTAATGCTTAATCATCCACTTACAGCTGAAAGAAAAAAAAAAAAAAAAAAAAAAACAACACAGTACAGAACACTTCATCTCTCCAACAGCAAAGTAAATGCAGTTGTCTTAAGTGGACTTCCTCAGCACGTAATTGCTCAAAATTTTGTAAACAAGCCAGTTGTTGCCATACAAGCTGGAAAAGACCACAGCTCTGTTGTGCTCTTTCTGCTGTGCTAAAAGGTTTTAACAAGACAGTAAATTTGTTTCTGTCAGCTAATAATCTTAAGCAGATGCAAGTCTAAAGCACAGTTTTGTTATATGAAAAAGATAGAGCTCTTAAATTAGAAGAGGTTACTTTTGCAGTCATTTTTTAAAGGCAGTGTGATGTTCTTATGTCTTTGGAAGAGACTGATTGGCTGTGGTGACTGATAAAAACACATTTCTCATTTTTTATAGCCATTAAAAACGAAAAGTTTTCTCAGACTGTTTCATGCAACAAAAAGAAATATAATTAGGAAGTTATCACAGAAACTTTAGTTGGCCAGAAAAGTATTTTCCCTTTAAAACATAGGAAATAAAAATTTCTCATTTCCACCCCAATTTTCCATTTAAAATTATCTGTCATTTTTTCAATAAAATAATATTTCAAGAGCAAAGGAAGTTTTTCAGATTTATCAATACCTTGTGAAAAAAAATATTTTAAAAATTCAGTCTAAATTTAAAAGAAAAGAACGCACAGATTATGTGATTAAAATGGTCTGCATGAGGCATTTGGTGGACGAATTCTTTTCTGACACATCTAAATTTAATTAAGCGTAGAAGGTCTTAAGCTCTGTATATTTCATAAAACCCCACCATTTATATTTTGTTTTGTTTTGCTTTGTTTTGTTTTCACTTAAATGGACTTTGCTAAAACAAGCATATCAAAGAAACAGAGTATTCTTTTCAGAATAATCAAAAATTTCAACAGTCTGCTTGTAAATTGCCTGAGTGAACTGAAGACAAGTCAAGTCAAGTTCTCAGCAAAAAACAGTAAGATAAACATTCACCAATTCACTTTATTGCTCAAAGACTGGGTACAATTAAAGTATGTTGGCTGTTATTAGAAAAGATCCTCTGAAAATTCAGGGGCTATTCCAACAGCTCTGGCCAAACCCCTGTGGAGTAGACAGGACAGATAGGGAAAACAGAATATCAGATCAGGACAAGGATTAGATTTCTGTCGCTAATGTAGTCACTGACTTGTTGGGGTGACACTATCAGTGTCAAAGCCCAGGGAACAGGAAGGATATTGTGAGGACCAGAGCATTGCATGCTCTTACTGCCTATATGGAGTGAAATACTCCCTGTCTGCCTAAGTGTTATTTTTCTCATCACCTAGTTTTCTACCTTCTTTGTTGTGTCAATGACATATTTCAAGAAAAGTGTCAAAAAAAAAAAAAAAAGAAAAGAGGAGAGGAGACTGCATCAGTGTAAAGGAGGAACATTAATTTGTGGCAGAGGGTAGAAGGTGACAGATAAGGTCAAAGGTAAAATGCCTTCTTCAGATGGCTTTTTTTGCCAGATAAAATCTAGGTGGAACTACAGTTCTGAGCTCTGGTTCCACAGCGTGAAGCATTTTAGTGTCAATGTTGCCTTAAGGACTCTCTGTTCCTCAGTTTAATTTCTGTCCCATGGTGCAATAATAGGTATTAAGAGTAACTTGAAAGCAAAACATTTTTTTTTAGCACAGGTCACCTCACTGGTTTTATGTCTGTGCTACAGAGGAGAAAATGAAGAAGATGACAGGAGTCACAGGTGAGGCAGAAAGGAAGAGGAATGGAGGAGCAGTCCTTACTCTGGCTCTGCCCTTTCTGCCATGGAGTGAAAACCTCCAAGGGCACTGTCAACAGGAATGGCACACTTATCTGAAATCATGTAAAAGACATGTTTAAATATAATTTGGCTAAATTAAGTTTATTTATATCTCTGAAATGACAGCATACATCTAACAGAAACACAGTTTAGCACCTTTAAAATAACATTTTTTTAATATATTGAAACTCAATAAACAGTAGAAAGATTTTCTTTCTCAAAATTAAGACTTTTTTCAAGATCTTAATATAAACAATTTTTAAAATGCCTGTAAATCATGGATGTAAATTCTTTTATAACTTTTCAACTAACTTGACTCTATTGCCAATTCTTCAGACTAAAGTCTACAAAGTAGAAAACCGCTGGCAGATATTGCTAGTATTTTACCTCTAGGGTAACACAGTTCAGCTGTTCATCCTCCCTGAAGCAAAGGCAAATAAAAATCTATTTCCCTGTGGTGCCCCCTATGTTTCAGAGACTTGAAACATTTAAACTGTGATCTTGGTAGACATTATTACTCATACAATTATTGTCTCAAGACAGTTCCTTGTAGAACTAGTTATAGTTCAAGTAACTATATTTAAATTGACTTAATTCCATACATTCAGCAGAGATATGGCTGATATAGAAGAAGATGTTTGTGTTGATGTGCATTTTTTTTAGTGAATAGCATTTGTTTATTTCCAAACCCACATGTTTATATACAGTCTATAAAGGCTATGAAGAGATGAGTTCATTGCTCACAGAAACAAAACAAAGGAACTGCTCTGCAAAACATACCAGCAAAAAATTTTTAAAAATACTATTTCTAAAATTGCAGATTTCAGCATCTTGTTGCCACTCACAGTGGGCATGAATTTCATTAGTATAGTTTTTGCTACAAATAGGGGATTTTTGGTAGGCTTAATGCATTTACCTGCATTTTCTATTATGTTATAATTATTATGTAAACTCCAGAATTGTTAAGCTTCCTTCTTAGTAGTTGGTGTTGGCTGTCTGGGAAGTATGATGAGTAAAGAAGATAAATATTTATGTTATTTATTTTTGTATTCTATTATCAATTGTAGGAGAGTAGTGCACAACTGTAGAATTCAAGCCTTGGATTTCCAGAATTTTTTATACTTATAGTATGTTTACTTATTATACTTACTTATATTATGGGTTTTCAACATTGAAAAAATGATCAGTGGACAGGCTTCCTCTGTCCTTTAGGTGTAATTTCAGCTCAGATACTGATTTTCCAAAGCAGATGGTCACAAGCAGCTATGAAATCTAGCTATTTATTGGCAAATATTGAATGCTGTGGAACCCACGCTTCTTGTGTGGATTCCTAGCTGTCAGCTAGAAGCAAGATGGGTATCAGTGCCAATGTGTACTAACAAAGTCTGATGTAGGCTCAGGAGACACGCAGCAATTCTCTTTAATTGTTCTGGGTAATCATGTTCCCAGCAATTCAGATCAATTCAAGGGAAAAAAAAACACTGAAAAATAGGGATATGGAGAAGTAAAATATTAATGTAGTATGATTAGAAAACAAAGCAAAATCACACATCTTCTAAGAAACTGAAAACATAAATCATGAATTGAACTTCACTGTCTGTGAAGAAAAGATCTGTGCATTGGACCAGGGGCATGTTTTGCTTTGTACACAGTGAGATGGAGAAGTCAGAAGACAGGGAGGTGAGAAGATGTGGGGAACCCTTTCTATGGAAAGCAGACACAGAGCAAAGGGTGCCCTGACAGAGAATCCCACTGACTGTTGTCTGCTAAAAATTAACTTCTCAGATAAAACACAAGCTGTCTGTAAAGGTGATGCCAACATGATCTAAATTGAATATAAAATTCAGGAAATGCAGGGAAAAAGTCTCTTAAGCTAAGGTAAGTGCTCGAGAAAATTTCTTTTTGAATTGCAATTGTTTAAGTGCAATAGAAAAGTGCAACTAAAGTTTCTGAAATTTTTTTGTCTTCCTCTGGTTCATATAATAAACTACTGTCTGTGGGCTTCTGTTCTCCTAAGGAAATGCAGCAAACCTCACTTGAAAGAAAATTTGTTTTCCAATTCCAGAAAAAGAATCATTAAAAACATGCTACTCAGACCCCCTAGAAGTAGACTAGAGAGACTGTTGATTTTACAGCTCCAGTTTTAGGTCAAATGCCTGGATTTGATTAGGATCATTAAAAGCCCATGCAGCCCTATTTGTAGGATCTAGAAGAAATGACTCCCAGAAGCAACACCTCAGAAGCCAAAAGGGAGAAGGCTAGTATAGCTTGGTTTCTTCCTATAGCTGGTTCATCCTTCATTCTGGCTGCATACTTAGCATCTCTGAGGCACCACATTTGTGGGGAAATGTGCAGATACACAAAGCCAGCACAATTCAGCATCAAGTACAACATTTATGGTCTCTTTCATGTGAAACCACAGCTGGCAGAGAAATGGCCACATTTTCATAGCCATTCAGTGGTCAGAGTCCTACTGCAACAAGTGGGGATTCAGCTTTCTCTAGAGCCTGAAGACGTCCACATTCATATTTCTCAGGAGGATACATATCCCAGATGATGGCAGAGATGAGAATGTGGGGATCTCCAACTCTTGCTGCTGAAGGTAGGAAAATGTGCAGTCAGTTATTTAATGGGTTGTGAGAGCCCAGTACTGAATGTATGACACTACAGCCTCTGATTAAGAAGGTGTGTTTGAAATTGGAGGAGGTTGGCATTTAGACTCGGTTCCAAAAGTTGTTTATGCATCCAAAGACTGCTAATAGAAAAATCCTCAGGAATGGGGATCAGGACATAGTCCGAGGAGGGTGCCCTTTACACCAGACAGCATGAAATAGGCTCCTGCTTGCTTGCTAGCTCGCTCTCTGTAACCCTATGAATCTTAGATTTCAAACTGCAGAGCGGTCCAGACATTTTATTGGTAGCATCCCCTGTAGGTTTCTAATGTGATCTTAAATGAAGTTGGAAGAAAGAAGCATGAATGCCTCTTAATTTGTCCCGTGACTTTCTTGTCCTGTTATCTGGACAAGCTAATTTATTGCTGCCCAAAGCTAGAGATTAATTTGTGGGTTTTTTTTTCTTCAGCTGAGTTTTTCTTCCCTCTCCAATCATTGCATAGCACATACTCAGGAGAACAGATTTAACTGATGCCCTGCATGTACGTGGTATCTTTCTCTGAGATGTTGTTGAAGCTGGGCTTTTATCTGTCAGTTTTCATCTATTATTTGGTAGTTAGGAGAGACATATGCAGGATTTCTTGTATAAATTATTGATTTTGTATTGGGTGAAAGTCTCATAACTGTATATGTATGTCTGAGTTGTTAAGTAGGATAGCACTTTGCTGCTAGCTTTCCTCGGCAGATGTGAAGTCTCATGACAGACATATTTAAATTTTGACACATAGCTTCAGCCAAATTTGTTGTTCTTTTGTGGAGTTTTATGATTATTATTTTATTTGTAAAATGATGAAAAAATATCATAATTTGTTGAAGTTGGGGCCCTTTCCCCTGAAAATAAACATCCACGAAATCTAAAATCAAGATTTTTTGGCCTGCACTTAGTAGATATTTCATCAAGCCTATTTACAAGAAATAACAGGAAAAGAATTCTACTTGGTTTTATATTTTCTCTTTCTATCCTAAAGCCTCTTTACCTACAGAGGAGTGTGGCTTCAGCTTCTGAAGGTCAAAGAGAGTGTAGTTTCCAGTTTGGTTTTGGCAGATCTGGCATAAAATATTGTGTGGACTACTCACTGACTGCTTGGGAAAGGGGCAGAAAAGGCTGATGTAACTGTGTCCTTGTGATTTATTGGCACCATGTTGCAGCACGGATGAAAATAAGCCATACACCCACAAGATGCTTTGAAAATGGCAACCTGCACAAAACCAGCCCATTTTCACAGGCTTTGTAGGGATGCTGGAACCTCCATAGTGATGTATGAACATGGTTATGTGTCTCCCAGCAGAGAGCTGGTTTAAGCCCAATCAATTCAGAAAGCTTCTTAAGTGAATGTGTGTATTTTCTGTATCTCCCAGGTCATAGGGCCTAACATTGATTATAGGGAAGGGCAATGAAAAATTGATAAACTCAGTGGATGGTCCTTGAATAGATATGTCAGGAGGTATTGGAAATGCATGTTTTAAATATTTTGCTGCACATAGGTACAACTATACATTACTTAAAGTAGAAATCTGGTAATGCTAGGGTGATTTGTTTTAGTTCCAGTCCTAGTACAGATCAGAAAAGGCTGTAAATTATATTCTTTTAACCGATATCCTAATCAAAACAGTCAAGTTTCAATTCTTTTTGTTATCATTCTAGTTACTTATAATTTGCACTCTGGATTGTGAGGAGCAAAGTGACTACTTGGATTCCAGGGGCTTCCTTGGAAAATGCTGCCACATAGCAATTTTTATAGCAAGACTGTAACCTCTGGTTATTAAGAATGGAAATCTGCTTTTATGCATCTCAGTGATTTTGAAAATCATGATTTTTATGAGACGTATTTTATCTTTGTATGTCTGTGTGTCTACTAGAACTGCAGCATTTTTCTTCAGGTTCAAAAAGAGAAATCTGACCTATTTTTTTCTCAACCTGTGAAATTTTCTACAGAACATCTGGCTTGGAATAAAAACTTTCTGGTAGTTCAAGAACCAAGTTTCTTCCAAACTGAAACAGCATTATGCCTGGGCCACATCAAATTTAACATGTAAGAAAAAAATACAGTGCATAATATAGCTGTCCCATCAAATTGGGGAAAAAAATGATAATGAGCGCTACTTTGGCATTGAAGGAAACTCTGGACTATTGATGTATCTTTCTATGAAGGGCAAAGCTTCAATCTAGTCCATAGGATACTCTTCTGAGATGTTTTGACACACAATTAGCTAAGTAAAATAAAATAATAATAGTAGCAAGAATTAATAAACAGTAAAAGGCTACCATATTCCCCAGGAGTTCCATGCATTGTAGTCCGTAATTGCCAGTGAATGCACAATAATGATATCTCTACTTTTAACCTGTGTTTGTCCCTAAGTACTTTATCATTATTATGGACTGATTTCCTGTTTTCTTGTATGTTCTGTAATTGTATATAGGGGTATCAATTATTTTTATCAGATGTAACACTTGTATAAGAGACAGTCCTAGGTAAAGTTCACAGCAAAGTGGGGTTTGCACAGATATTACTAGGGAAGTCTTAGTACTCAGGGCTCTCTCTTCAAAGAAGAAAATAGGTTTACTCAAGAAAAGGACAATTGAATCAACAAGTTTAATTATAGTTTTTACTTAAACTTTTATAATGAATACAAAAAAGAGAAAAGGAACAACAAAATAAGCAGTCTTCTCAAGAACGAGAGCACTTGAATGCAAGCATGTCGTGATTCAAAAGACCCTTTCTTTTGGCTGTGTTTGGCAGAAACACCGTGGAAACATATGACCTTTTACATACTCACAGGGAGAAAGATGAGTTCCTGCAAACAAAACAAAGGCATTCTCAATGAAATTAACAGGGGAGACCGTCAATGCTGAGAAATCCCAGTCTAGTGTTTGCTCATCTGGAAAAAATCTAGACAACAGATTTTTTTGATTAATAGTATTCTTTAATATACATTAGACAAATTAATATTTCTCATATTATAGAAGGCAGTGGTTTCTTAAAATAAGATTTAGTTTTACTTTCCTGCACTAGATGAAGCAGGCCAAGTGGGACTGTGGGAATACCATGCAACATTTTCCATGAAAGTTCATCTGAATTTTATAATGCTATCTTGTTAGAGATACCTGCTGTCCCTTTTGTTTTAGCTGTCACTTGTGTGGCAAAATGCAAACCTAGTAAGAGTCCATTTAATTCAGAGGTATTCCACTGGGATTAGGGTGGTCTACTTTTGGTTAATTTGGGATTTATGAAAGAGGAACAAGGTAAATGATTCACCACTCAGTGTTAAATTTCTGAAATTAAGTTAGGATCAAGACTTTTTTTGATGGCACATTATTCAGATATATTATTCCTTCTTTCAGATTCAACAGCTTGGCAGTTTTGGTGGATCTTGGAGATTCTTTCCCTTAGAGACACAAATTGCAGAGTGAGCAGGTTCTTTCATTATGATGTCCTTTCATTATTCACAAAGAATATGCCTCGTTTTAACTTATTGACAAAGGTGGGCTCCAAGAACAGCTAATTTTGGTGCTCACTGCTCTGAATCTCTTGTAGGAAGACACTGAGCCTACACTTTTCTGGGTGCCTTGATCTCTGAACACATCTACTATGTGTGATCTTTGTTTTATTCTGCTTGAATAAATATGTTTTTATGTAACTTTTCTCACACTCAGACACACTAATCTGTGACTGAGAACCTACAGCTGTTACACTAGACTTGAAGGAGACCTCCGGTACAATGGTGTATCATTATACTTTTATAAGGTGTGTTGTAGCCACTATTATCGGAACTACTAGTTATGGAAACCTTAGTGTGTTTTTTTTTTTTCTTAAGGTCATGTTAAATTGTGGGTGACAGTTTGTCAGCCTCAGAGATGGCCAACAATCTCCTAGTTAGTATTTCACATGTGCAGAAACATGGAAGAACTGTGCGTGCATTTTCTGCAATTTTATTAGTATGCATTTAAGGAAGTTAAATTTGTGTGTATAAAGTTGTAAATACCCCAAAACATAGGCTTGTAAGTGACTGTATAAATGTATTTCTCTGTAGCTTCGTATTTAGATTTGATTTTTAGAGTTGTTTTTTTTAAATAAATGTCATTCTGGATGGGCTTTGAAAAAGATCTAAAAATGTAACATAACAAGATTCACTAAAATTCCATGTTAAGGAACTTCCTGTAAAAAATGGGAATGCAACTTCAGTACAGAGGTGTATTACTAGTCCATACTTGTTTAGTTGTCAGATGAAATTAAGTCTAAGGATAAGTGACAGTCTGTCCATCCATTCAGCTTTTAAATTCGCAGGAATCCTACGGTTTATTTAACTTACCATAAAAATATAAGAGTTATTAGACTACAAAAGACACAAGAAAGGCAGCCTGTATCTTACTTGCAAGGTAAGACTCAGCACTTTAAAGAAAAACCCTATAAAACACTTATCCAAAAGTAAAATATAAAGAAGTAAACCTGTTCTCTCCTCTTCCTTACCAGCAAGATCTTTAGGTCCTGGGATACATAGAATAACTTCACCTGTGTAAAGTCCTTAAAAAAAAAATCTACCAAGATCTAAAAATGTGATCCATGCTTAGAAAGGTTTTCTAGATTTTGTTTTAAAATCCCCCTTCTCCTTCTGTCCCACGTCTCTGTGAGAGGAAATGACATGCTCTGATTTTCCCTGCACAAAGGAGTGGAAAAGGGCCAAAACTGAGGTTCCTTCATAGACATTCTTATTTGAACCAATTTGGATTTTCCATGTGAACACTGGAAATTTGTAGCTAGTTTTGATATTTACTCATCTCAGTTGCTCTCCCCTAGCTGTTAGCTCCTTAACAGTTTGCTGAGGATCTGAAGCCATAGCTGTGATAAAACATTCTGTCTCTTGCTCTTACACATGTGCAAGCATCACATATGAGGATATTTTGGAAACCAAGTGCAATAATTACAGTATGCCAAAAAGATTTGGGATTCGGTGACTTCCAGTATCTCTTGGGCTTCTTTTTTTTTTTTTTCTTTTTTTTTTTTTTTTTCATACCTGATCTTGGCATGCTTAAAACCCTGGAAAGTCAAATTTACTTTCCACATAGCCATCCTGCACAGCTGAGAAACCGAGCCGTACAACAGGATATCCAGCTATTGAGTGCTGCTGTCACAGGTGGCCAGCAGCGCAGCTGCAAAGAGCTTCCTGCCAGGAGGGCAGAGTGGGTCCACAGGAAGAAATGTTCCTTTCCTCTTCCAGTCTGTTTTCGACTATAAAGGAAGGCCCAGGCTCACACTCCTACGGCAGATCTGCCTACACAGCATTTTTCAGCTGGAGCGAAATCACAGCTAACATTTCTAACAATAATTGCCCAAAGTAGAGCCGACCCTTTACAGGGCTTCCAACAGCAGGATCTCACCTGTAACACAGAGCCATTCTTGAGAAATATTTCAGCTTCATTGTCATACTGTTGTGCACAATTGTATCATCATTTTATAGCTCACTTTAGAGTAGTCAGTAATGTCCAAAGAAAGGACAACAAAAGGTATCTTTCTCTCAAGATACCCCAAGTTGTATGCTTCCTCTTTTGTCCTGCAACACCCATAAAAACACATACAAGAGAAAAATTTATTCCAATCAGTTGTGGATTTTTACTGTAAAGAAGAAAGGAGACAGATAATTTATGTCTGTGAGTTTTACAAGCTGACACTTCAAATCATGAACACTGAAATCCTGGTTAGGTAAAGCCAATGAAAAAGCAAGACAATAATTGTTCATAGCAGTATTAACAGAAAACATACAAAAGTTTCCTGTACCACGGTGAACCCAAGCTTATTTCCAGGAAGCTCTTACACTAACGAAACACAAAGAACAGGGATCAGGAACTGAGGCAGGCAACAAGGAACAGGGTGTGAAACACTGTTATAGTGGGCTAAAACTTTTATCGAGGCTGGAGTACATTAGGCAGTTGAATAAAGAAGTTTTCTCTGAGCAGACAAGCTGAACATTTTCATTGGATTTGAACAAGAGCTCATCCATTTAAAATAAAGTGCAATTCTAAATGTCTTCAGGCTTGGAGACTCCATTCTGCTACGATGGCTTTTCACAGGAAAATTTAGAGTCATGCCCCTGGATTTCCTAACCCTGATCCTGCAAGCGCATGTGCTGTTGGAGCAGGAACGTGTACTTTTTCCTCTAAGTTGTTCTGTAGTTTCCTGTACTAATTAGTGGCAACTCTGAACCTTAAAACTCAATGTTTAGTAGATTCTGGGGCTCTTAAAATGTTTCTGTTCTCTCAGATCCAGAGGGTGAATTATCTGCACCCCAAAATAGCTAACCTCAATCTTCCAGAGTACTTTGAAAAGTAATACACAACCATTTTTTTCTAAAAAAGCTGTAATTAAGACCAGTTATTCCAAGAGGCCATCTGGGCTTGTGCAAAATATCTTAATGGACTTACTGAACACAGTCAATCTCTTTTGAGATTAAAGGGTTCCCTCTCTCAGCATTTGTCATAGTCATTATTGAAAACCACAAAATATGCCTTCTGCTAAGTGTATATTCCTAAAACACTCAGGGAACTGAAAATGACACAGACACAGAGGGATGATCTTACCTTATTATCCTGGAAAATTGTCTGATAAAAAGGCAATTTAAATAAATTGTCAAACATTTGTATCTGGTTGCTCTTAAAATGGTATTGTTTAAAAGTGCATGCCATAAGCCTAAAATGTATTATGCCACAGAGTTTACTGCATAAACACTATTGATATCAGAGAAATTACTTGTCATTTGATATTGGTGTACCTGAGAGAAAGATCTAAAACTTAGAAGTCCAGCATAAAGTAAAAAATGTCCATTTACACAACAAATAGGAAACATTACTACATTCTTAAGTGCTCTCTCTACTGTAATTTTTTAAAACAATGTTACATAATAATGATCATTTGCAAACTTAAAACTGCTTGAAAATACACTGAAAATACCTTCTCTTGCTTTCTCTGAGAAATAAAGCAAAATTACTGCCTTTCCCTTTGACTCAGCAGATACTAAGTACTTACCAGCCAGTCTTATCTTGTCATATACAAATTAGCACTGCAAATCTAAGGATTATCTGTTCACTTTCTCATCCTCATATCTCAGATATCAGACAAGCAGATGCAAAAAAGCAAGTGGTGCTATGAAATCTCATGTTTTAAGGGTAATCAGGTTCTAGCTAATGTCTTGTAAATGCAAATCTTTTGCAGACTCCTTTAGAATATGCTGAAACTTGGTTCTAAAAATTCATGTGGATTCTTGTGCAATGGCAACTACCTGCAAAGACTCAAGCTGAGGACAGGGTAAGAACCTATTCACCATAACACTAAAAGCAAGTGGTTTAATTCAACTGATATTAAGTGGTATTACATTAGGTTTGAAGCACCCTTCCCTGATAGAAAAGCTTCCTCTAAAAAGAACCACAATTATCAGGTTAGATATTTAAAATACACTTTGTCTTGACTAAGTTGTTGAAATTGATGGGTCCCCACCTGTTTTTAAGATTTGTAATCTTGCTGCTCCCTTTGTCATGAGAAATAACAATGAACACCCAGCCAATACCTGACTGTCTGGTGTAGGCAGTTTTGTCCTCATCACCATTTCAATATAATTATAAACAGATTTTAACACATGCTAGCTAGGCTTAAAATCATATTTTAGTACAGGTAGGATTATATTTTTGTATTGAGAAAAGAAGACAATCACTCTTTATTGTTCTTTTACGTTTTTTTCTGCTAGAACCCAGTAGTATTTTAGTAAGAGAACAGCTCCTTCTTGCTGAAAAAGGAAAGTAACAAAGAATGATAAAGACATTTTATTTTCTGGAAAAAAAAGGCAGATGTTATCAGTAAAATCAAGCTGCAACAAGCACACAAGAGCATGACAAAAACAAAGATATGCAACTTACTTCACCAATATGTGACTGACAGTCGTTACATAAATTATCTACAGAAATAAGTTGCATACATATAACATCAAATATATTCCATACTGAGGCATTGGATCAACAAATACATAAACAGTATAACTCAAGCATCTCAAAGCTTCCGAAATTTTATAAGCCAAATTCAGTAAATAAATACTGTTAAAGGATACTACTGTATCACTAGAAAAATAGTCTACCTTATTTTTTGTAGAAGATCATTTTGTTCACTTGCTGCAAATCAAGAAAAACAGACTAGAGTAGTAATTATTCGTATTCTGTAAGATATAATCATGAACCTCTTTTGCAGAGTTAATTAACCTTCAGTTTCACTTTGGAAAGATAGAAGAATTTAATGACTCACCCAAATCATCTCCCCAGTGAAACCTACTGGGAATTAACCAAGCCTGCTCATCTGAAAATATTACCATTGGCAGACTATTACCACTGCCTGATCTTAAGGTTGCATGACACTTTGCGTTATAAAGCCCTTTTTTCATTTCATGCAATAATAAAAAAAGATAGAAATTTGGCTGCATGCAGTTATCCTATCCTACAGTTGTCCTATCTGCATACAGCTTAGACAGTTAAACATACAGGCTGAACACAGTCAACCTTCTTATACTATTGACTCCTATGCCAGATGACCACTGAAACAACTGCTAAAAGAGCACAATAATGATGCTTACCGAGGATGTGACATCTGTTAGATTTTTCATTTTCTGATGATCCTCAAGCTACACATAAATTAATCAAGACTTTGAATAGATTTTTTTTTTTTTTTTAGTTACTCTCATTTAAACTCTTACAAATCTGGAGCAATGCACTCAAAAAAAGTCAGATCAGAATTGTAGTTATATCACTGGGAACATGTTCTGGGCCAGTGGGAGTTGAGTTTTGCCAGCTGGCGCTACTGTTAGGATGAATTCCTACCCCAAGCAACATGGTGAATTTTGCATATATTTAGAAATGTCTGGGTAAAACACCTACTTAAGCTGGTTATTTAAATAGTCTAGACAATTGCCCATCATGTTGCAGGGTGCTACTTACCCACAGTCTTTATGATTTATTTTCTTTAAATTTGGAAACTGTCAGAAAGAAAAAAATGCAATAAAATGTGTCCTGCAGAAAGAGTTTCTTTAAAAAAAATTGTGCCCATTCTTCTGAGAAGTCTTTTACAGTGACCTTACATTGCTCAGTAGTTTTTGAAATACAAGACAGACATAATTTTTCCATGACAAAAAGGGAGTTTTCACAGTTTGTTAACAATTTTCAGTTATTTTGATTTTTGTGTATTGTTTTGCTCTAAGCACACTATCTTGAAAAATATCCAGATTTGGCTTTGCCAAATACAGGCTTAACTATTCTTCACTTTCCAGATTCTCTGACATTTTTCATCAAGGGTTGCAGAAATATGCAGTCAGTATCCTTATGTTACTTTTCAATAGTTTTATTCACCAAATTTTAGCAGACCATAAGAACAGAGACCATGTATCACTTCCAGAAACCAAATGACAATCAAATGAAAGATCAACTTAGTGTTAGAACATAATACATCCAGATCCAATTGAGTTTTTAAATTCCTGAGAACAGTGTAAGGCAATTCTCCCCCTGAGGGTCTAAGAAAATAAAGTGTGTGTGAGGAAATGCTATAATAAACTGGTAATATATTTCCATAGGGGATACAGAGGAATTTTCCATACATCCTCCTAGCATGGCAGTAAACCAGACTTAACAGCAAAAAGTAAGCCCTTTCCATAGTGAAAAAAACAACATTTAAAAAAAATAGCTGCATAGGAAGGACAGAGGCCCAACCTCCAGGCTTGATTTTCTGTTGAGAGATGCTGTCAGCTGTGCCCACGGAGCTACCCAAGTTGAATCATTGATGTTGGCACAGAAGGCTGATTGACAGGCATTTATTCATTGCAGAACTCTTAGAGAATGCAGAGCCAACTATGTCTACATTAAATATGTGTTGGGTCAGAAAGTGACTCTGCTTAGACAGAAATTTCTGCTGTTCACCAAAAGAATGAATAGTCACACAGGATTGGTTCTTTTCCTTTTTTTCATCTTCCTCCCACCCCCACCCCCCCAATCTCTTGTTTCCAAGAAAATAAGCTAATAAAAGGAAAGATATCTTGGTTTTAAACAGAAGCTTAATGCTGTAAAACCACATCCCAAGAAAGAAAGCAGCTACCTTTTCTTTTTCCTTGCCTTGCCTTGCCTTGCCTTGCCTTGCCTTCCCTTCCCTTNTTTACGCTGCTTCCCTTCCCTTCCCTTCCCTCCCCTCCCCTTCCCTTCCATTTTCTCCTAATTTTGAATCCAATTGCATCACAACAATTATGTCTGATGTTTCTGAACTGTAATATTATTCTGGATAGCTACTCAAAGGAACTGACTCTTAGCCTTTACTGTTAATATAAGCAGCTAATGACACCCCAGAGACTCCTTACTATGTTGTGTTAGGGCTGGAGACCTAAAGCTTGAAAAGTTCCCAGAACAGTGCCTGACCTGCCCGGAGATCAGAAGCTTTCGCTCCTAAACTTGCCTGAGATAGCAGAAGCTAGTTAAACCTTTAACATTACAGTCTATTCTGGCTTGAAGAAATTGACTTTTTTTTTTTTTTTTAATTCAAATCTGTTATTTGTTCCCCGATGTTTCCATCCAACTCTGATGGAAACTCTCTCTACTTCTCTCTGATACTCAACAAATCAGGAGTCATTGCCTAGTTTGCTTTCCATGTCTTGTCCACTTGGCAAACTTAAGGCATACTTAATTCCATGGCAATGGCTACCCTTTTCCCCATAGCCTTATGACTGGAGCATCTGGGATGCAGGAAACATCTGCTCAGATTCTCTTTTTCCCGGATGTGATTTGGACACCACAGTCTGCAGAATTGGTACACACTGAAGAGGTGAGGGAAGGGAAAAATTCTCCTTACTTTTGTACTTTTGCACACTTGTTACTCTTAGATTTTTGCTTTGTGTCTTGAGGCAAGTAATTGTCCTTGTATACTGTATACAAACGATGTTATGTTGAACATGCAATCCTCAGTTTTATCTAATCCCAAATACTGACACAGAACACTCAAAGGAAAATAAACCAAAGAAATTCTATTTCTTTCTGCATGTGTTCTTTCAGGAACATGGGCTTTCCCAGGTTTTTCTCAGTTTTCCAAACACTGAGACATAAGGCTTTATAAATATTATTGAAACTTTTTTCTGACTTGTTTGTGATGATGGCACACACTGAAAAGCAAGGTCAGCTATCAAATGGACTCACTTAGGTAATCATTGCAAAATTAGGTTGGTGCTGATAACAGTGAAAGTTCAATACTTGTTCAGGTATGCTGCAAGGATTTGCCAGTGAAGCTGCTACATGCTGAAACATGTAATACTGGCTCCCTTTCTTCCTCATGTGTCTGTCTGCAGTTTGTCACTAATGTTATCAGCCAATTTGGAAATAGAAAAGAAACAAACCCAAGTTTGCCTGCAGGAGGTCAGAGAACCAAACTCTGGATGGATCTCATCTCAGAGACTGACAGTAAGGTTATTCATGCTGGTAGTCTCTATTACGACATCTAAAGAAGAAAAAGTCCATTGGCCTAGAAATCTTACTGTTTAAGGGGGCAGAGCAGAGGAAAGACTGATTTGTGTTTAATTTTTAAACTGTTGAAGAAAAAAACCACACAAGACATTTTTGAGAAAGTAGTAATTATAAACAACATGAGTAGAAATTAAAGTTGTACCATTTGCCACCAGTTGTGACCCTTTGAATTTACCATTGGTAGATGTGATTGATAGTTATAATATCTATCAGTGTGTGTAACTGCAAAAGCAGCTATGACTAAAAATATTTCTGACTGGTCAAGTGAAAGACCACTAATATTTACTGATTGGAATCACATCCTCAGTCACTACATTCCTGAGGGTTTGGGTTCTTTTACAGTTTTTAATTATGTTGTGATGTTGTCTCATATATTAAATTAGGAATTTATTTCCAGGATTACATAATTTTAAAAGGGAGAGAAAAATGCCACCTCAGCCATGCTTAAACAAGGTACACAGACAGTATTATAATTTCACACTGAGTCAGAAGTTATTAGTACTGCCTTTCCTGAGCTTAAAAATTAGAGGAAAGAATGAAAGTAACTAAACACATGGGAATAATATAATATATATTTAACTACCAGCTGCTAGAATTATACAGTATAAGCATATCCAAGTCAGAATTTCCAAAGAGAAATCCCAATCCCCTTATCACCTCTAAAATCTGGAGGTCAATTGAATTAAATGATATGAACAAACAGACAAAATGAATCATGTGTTAAATAATACCACATTTAAACTAATCAAGACATCATCTAGTCTAAAGTGAAGTGTACTGAATTTCACTGAGTAGAAAGACATAACTTTTAGCTATCAATTTACACTGCGTACATTGAGTAACTTTATTCAAAATTCCCTCAAAACAGTATGAAGTGTCACTCTTCAAACCATCATGCAGAATCTTATTTGTGCTCCAGCAACAGATCAAAGAAATACTAAGGCAAATGGAGATGGATCCAGCAATCTAAAAGTGGCAAAAATGTTATAATTCCTTGGCACTCACTTCTTATTAGCCATCAACATATACTAGCTCCTAAGATGGTATAATTCAAAGAACTTTGTATGTTTTTTCAGAACTGTGGTAGTTACGTGCTGAACTACATGACCACACATCTTCACATCTTGCCCAGACCTAAAATATCCATCTCTTATTAGAAAGAAACATCGTCAAGGCTTTGGAAAATATTCCATGTCATTAATAATGTTCATTTAACCTCTGGGAAATTAAAAAAAAAAAATATGGAGGTAGGATAGGTTTCTTCTGTGAGTTAAGACCTGGAAGAGGGGATGTATATGGCAGTACGTTGCCTGCGTTTGTTCTTTCAGCTCACTGCCTTTCCCTCCATTTTCCTGTTGCTATGAATCTCCTTTACTTGCTTAATTCTGTACAAACAGTCTGAGATATGGAAAGCAATTCTTATGAATACAGAGGATACAGAATATTTGACAAGATACCTGTGGCTTCATTTGTATGCATATTTGATTATGACAGGTCATTTGAGAAGAAAAGAAATACCACAACGATTTCTTACCTCTGTTTACTTCTAATACGATGAAAGCCTACATATTTTTCTTCTGAAACACTTTTATCAACTATTCTGTTATTCTTAGAAAAAGTATACACAAATGTCAAGAAATTCGACCATATTTATCTGATAAATTGTCTTAGCAAAATAAATTTGAACAAAAATAATCAACCCATATTCAATTAGCCTTTAAACACAAATCAGCAATGTGGGATGCTAACTATTTTATGTGACTTCATGCAGAAAGATTAATCTCATCTGGAATACCACCAAAAACCCTAGGGGTACTTATCAACAGCCTTCAGTGGAGGAAATGATCATTTTTTTGATGCAAAACAAACAAACATCATTTGTTTTCACAGCTCTGACCTAAGATCTCTCCTGCTGTATCATACTGTGTTTTTAATCTGTCTTATTAGACCCAACAGCAGGTGTGAGGCAATTGAAAACAATGTAAAACTGAATTGTTTCTTTCACTTCCATATGAACTTCAGCAATTTGCATTCTTGGAGAGGAATTAGTTTGAGGTCAGCATTATTGTCATGTTAACAGGCTGTTTGCCACAAATGAACGTTTGCCAAGGTCATTAAAAAGCCTATACTGCTGAAGTATGTGCACAACCTTTTCAAAGAAAAAAAACACAACAAACACCCCTAAAAAAAAAAAAAAGTAATTTTGAAGTTAAACTTTTACTTCTTTATTGCTGGGAGGCAGGAAAGTGTGATTGCTAAAATATTTAGGATAATCTTTCCTCTTTTGAAGATGCAATAAATCTGGTTGTACATTTACAATGCTACAGGTGTCCATGCTGCAGAAGCATGCAGGGTTTCAGGCTGTGTAAGGAGGAATCCAGCTCTACACATCACACTGCTTTTCAAAAAGCTCTGAACTGTTCAAAAACAGAGGATCTCTTGTGAGGAAAAGCAGGAATGTGACACTCTTGACTGCAGAGTCCACAGCTGGTTGAGCTCTTTGGCCTCGTATGCTGCACGTTCCTGAGTTCTTAAGTAACTGCACAAGATGGGTGGGATGTATACCATTAGGAGTATTACACAGATGACTAGTAAGCTGCCTGGACTTCTCAATACTGATGTGTTTGGGCTGGATCTCATCTTATTCGTATATCGATGGAGTGCTGTTGAGTCAGTAAGCTAGCATGGTGTTGGGCCATGTGGAAGGCTGCAGGTAATCAGCTTGGCTGGGGATGCTCCAGCTTAGAAGGAAGGTCAAGGAGAAATATGAAGCTGTTTGCAATTTAGAACGCAGATCTGACACCCTTGCTGACCAAAAAATCTCCTCGATGCTGTCAGATAAATTCAATGCACTATGGATTTATTACTGTCTGATTCCTGGTCTAAGTCCCCATCTTCTTCTATGCTCTATATGATATTCTCCTCCTATTTCTTTGGGTCCAAAGAAGTTGCAGGCTTGGGTAATGTCCTGGTTTGAGGTAAAACAAAGCAATTTTCTGTTTTACAATTTTACTTTTTAGCTGTGCCTCTTCTAACTAACTAAACTCTGAAATTAACAGCACATTGTTCAGAAAACCTTTCACTCTCAGAGTGATAAGACCTGATTATACCAAGGAATGGTGTGCAGAGAGGCCCTTGCTTATTCTTATTGCTTAGATCAAATAATGAAATTACCAAGGCCAGGTAATTTCATTATTTGCCCCATTGGAGGGTCAGAAGTGGAAAAGCGTAGAGGGGTCACACCTGTAGGGAGGAGTGGACAGGGCAGGCGACCCAAAACTGACCAACTGGAGCATTCCATCCCATCCGCATCATGTTCAATATAAAAGCTGAGGGATCAAAGGGTCAACTCTCTTTCTTCAATGGCCAACATCTGAGGAGGACCCTGCTTGTTCTCCTGGCTTTGACCCTAATCCAAGCATTCCTGACTCCAGATCTGGAANTTTTATTATTTATTATATTTTCATTAAAGTAGTTTAGATTTTTTTCTAAATTTCTAAATCTCTTTAATCTCTTCCTCTCCTTTCTTTTTTTGGGGGGAGGAAGGGCCATCTGTCAATCTGGTTTTGTAAATCTAGCTAAAATGATGACAGCTTGGGTCTTGCCTGGACCTCTTGAAAAACATATGAGAGATTTTCCTCTGCTAGAATATTTGTCAGAATGAGAATAAAGCACAAAAATGTTAACTGACCTCACAGGGAACATCCCAGATAAAGATACCAATTTGTTACCTAGCACAGAAAAGAACTATCGGAGCACAGAGGGATTGAAGTACTCATTTTTGAATGACAGGAAATGTATTTTCAGATTGTTTTGATTTTCAGGCATTCTTTTACTAATTTATAAAACAGTCAGTGGGTGCTGAGCACACTAAGTGTTCTGTGCTCTGCTTTGTAACATTCACTTTTTAGCCCGTGATTTTTCATTAAGCTAGGTTCCATTCAACTGTATTTCAAATGTAGTCCAGATGACTGTCCACTGCAGGCTGTTAACTAAAGAGCCAATAAAATACAGTGTTTAGTCCAGTTGGAACTTTTCCATTAATCAGGCTGCATAATATTCCAGTAACAAAGTAATGCTGATTTTATAGACTACTTACATGAAGCCTAATAACTCCCCATTCAGCTTAAGCTAACATATACTTTAGTATGGATTATGATCCCATAGTTAGAAAAAGAAAATGGTACTGTTTTCACCATAATTGACACTGACAAGAATTAACAGTTCCCTTCCATTTGCTTTTATTTCAAGGATTGCTGTATAAATGAATTGCTTTCACATTATGTAGTTGAGCTGGCTCAAACATTCTAACTCAAGAAACCCATTTGTGCTAGACTTGAATCTGTTTCTCATAAAGACACTGAAATTCCTCTCTGTGCCTGGCTAAAGCAATTCACTACTGTTCATCTGTCATATTTTTCACAAAATTTTGGCAAGTTCTTTGGTATTATCTGCTCTTACTTGAATCTTCTATTATTTTTCAATTAACCATTTAAAGTGTAAAGATGTTATGTTCTCTGTTCTCTCCAACACTTTTCAATTAGTTGATATTAAGTTATATTTACAAACTGAGTGAAAGAATTTCCCAACTAGCATCTATATGTGTTACACTATGGGCAGTAAAATTATCAGAATGTTCAAAACGATCCAGTAGATGCAAGTTCTAAATCTTTGTAATAGGAACTGGAAAGCAAAACCAATATTGCTAAAGTTAAAAACCTCTCAATTACAGAATCTCTTATTTTTGCATTTGTGTATCTGTATCCACATATACACTTGACTATGAGATTCTAAATGTGAGAAGCAGAGTCTTTCAATTAATTTTTTTGCAATTTTCTTTATACATACAATTACATCACAATTGTATGCATTACATATTTATATTTTTTTTTGGTAGTGATTCTTGCCAATAATCATGGATCAATTTGCTATTTTTCCAAATGCTGTATGAAGTCAGGATAAAAGGATGGCCCTTTTTTGTATTTACAGTCTAAATTGTTCATGCGTGTCTTTGAGCACATCAGCCTACTCCAACATTACTTTAGACAGCTCCCTGGGGTTGGTGAATTACTTTTCAGGTCTGTGAAAGGCTACTAAAAAAAAGCAGGTTTATTACCAATACACCCCAAGTCTACAGGGACCCATAACTCCATAAAGAAACTAAAAAATATTGAAATCAGCAATAGTTCTGCAGAGGCTAACAGAATGGTATTTGCAGCAATCATTGAACAACAAAATCCATCATTACCTTCCTCAGACTTTAATCACCACTTTCATATCCATAGACTACTTTCTTGTGCACATTTGCTTGGGAAAGAGATAGAAGTGTTTTCATACTACTCACTGCTAAGATGATCTGTTTATAAATATAAATTAGTTTTCTCTATATAAATTAAAGAAGCAGTGATATCACTGCCATTATTTTTCTTTTATTGCTACTCAACCTTAGTGGTTGAACCATTTTAACTAAAATTAAACTGACAAATGTCATTCAAGCTTTTGTAAGGGGAGGAGACAACCATCTCCTGAAACTATTTACTAACACATAACAGTAAATTAAATTGAAAGCAAATAGAAAACCTACTTCCAAAAAATAAATCTCGACAGTCAAGGAATCTCAGAGGTGAAAAGGTGAAATACAATTTATATTTTGCCATGGTAACAGAATTTTTCCAATATTAAATGGTGTCCCACAGGATGATATCAAGAAAACTTTATCAAGCAATTTTCTGATTCTGCAGATAATATCACCGAGGACATAAGCTGTTAGAAAGGGATAGTACCTTCAAAAATACATGATGGAAGATAACACAACATATATATTTTTTTTTACTGTCTTCAAAGCAGGGGCTGAATTTGAATGAAAATGTCTTTTGGAAAGTAAAATGTTCTTAAGGTATTTGTTGGTATAAAGCTGCAAGAGAAAACAATATGGTCTAACCTTCAAGAATCTGAAACTCAAGACTGTGATAGAGGTGACTGATTTGTCAAGAGGTAGAAATGGTTTTGAATTAGTAATCCAAAGGTGTGGTAGAGTTGAGACTATCCAGAAATATGTTTCACAGGACAGTGGGTACTGACAAAGGCTCAGCTATTACTGTCTGAAATGCAGGCAGATTGCCGTCCTACAAATTTATTAATAGATCAGATCTTCAAAGTCAGTGGAAGGTGTAATAAGAATGAACTGTTTAACTGTTCTGAACCCTTCTGAAATTTTAGTTAGAAACACAACCGTATCAGACTACTGTAATCTTTCTGAGAGTCTGCAGTATTTAAATGAACACATATATTTGTGCTAATGTATTTTTGTCCAAATGACATGCACACAAAATCACTAATCACTAGTAAAGGATTCTCTTCTCTAAAAAAAAAAAAAAGATTTCATAAGAATTGATGACTTGAAGGTCAATGTAAGCACATTGATAAAATGATAAAAACAGACCATCCTAAATAGTAAGCATCATTACCTGTTGAAAAAAACTGTTTAGGTAAATGGTGGATTCTCCATCCCTATGCTTTTGCTTAGGTTATGTATAAGATCAGGATCAGATATTTGATTGTTCCCATTTCCTTAAGAATGCTAGGTCTCAAAATTTGCCTTAGAAAATATAGAAGAAGAAAATGCACCAGAAACTCTGTTCAGACCTGGCAAAACAGGTTTAATTTTTTTGATTTAATGAGAGACTGCCATACAGTTTCATCAGCTTGCACTTGTAATAAACTTTTTCCCCTCATAATCCAGGCAATTTAGCCTCCAAAGTCTTCAATTCACAAGCAATATTAGAACTACTATAAAAATTGTATGGGTTACAGGATAGAAGAACTTAGATGGGTAAGGAATAATGTTCATGTTCTCCCAAGCACATCACAGACTATCTCAGGTTTCAACTATGAGGTGGCTGAATATGTCATTATATCAGTCCTAAATTTTAGGCAAATTAGCTTTTGCTCCCTGTAGGACAAAAACTTCACATAGTCCTTAGGCAAATCTTTTCTCTGAGAACGAAAGCAAGTTTAAAAGGTCAGCAATCCACCTAAGAATCTGTTATTATAGTGTATACAGGTCTTTAGACATTAAACATTGCTCGTGCCATCTTTGTATGTTTTGGGATTTTGGTCACTTGCTGTGACATTCCAAAGTTTCATTTTATAATATACCGATATATCAGCTTGTATCCTTTAGAACCGGGACTTCTTTTTGTTACACTAGATTAGTTTTTTAATTATTTAAAAGCATTTTTTACATGCAAGTAAATTTATTTTTTTATAGCTTAGCTTTACTCATTGATGACTTTCAGAAGAAAGACAATCTATTATTTTAGATTGACTACTGTGTTCAGTAACATGCTGCTTTACTAGAGTGTGTTCAAATCTAATGTATGCCATTTTAATGAAAGCTTTGAGGTTCTTTGGATAAAGAATCTACGGTATAGAATACCAAATAAATCTATTCTTTATATATTTCAGAATTACATAAATACATACTTGACTTCAAGAAAGTAAAAAAGAACTTGAAAATTACCCAGACAGTCGAATAGTTATGCGACTGTTAAAATAGTTGTAGAGGAAGCATGAATCCAGGAAAATCTCAGTGATAACTTGAAATCAATGGCTTGTTACTAATATTCCAGTGCCTTTAGACATTGTTTATCACTCCTGTTCATATTCTTTTGGGACTTTGTAATTCAGGTTTTTTTTTCCTTTCTTATTTTATTTGTCCTTCTGACATCTAGATACTGGTTTAAATAATTTTATTAAGAAAGAGTAGTCCAATTATTTTTTGTGAGAAGAGAAATAAGAAGGGTAGGAGGACAGCTGTCTACTCCCCACCTCTCCCACCCCCGATAATTTCTCTTCCTTAAGGAAAAAATCCTCTACTTCATATTTTTGAAAAAGTCATAGGAATAATATTATTTTTCTGCAATGTTCTGAAAGCAAAATGAGAAAGTTACAAGACCGCTAGGTTTCTGTAGCAATTTAGGTAGTGTATACAAACAAACTTTAAGGAGCAGATTCTTCTAACTTTTATCCTTCACTATTTTTAACTGAAAATAGAGTCCTACCACTGAAAATGAGTTCTAAAATGGCTTGGTTTGTGGGTTGTTGGGGAAAGAATCTTCCATAAATGATTAGCTATGACATGTACAGGTATCTTGGAGTGTTAGAATCAGCTGAAAAGTTTGCTGTCAACTGAGTAGGACTAGGAGGTTTCTTCCAAATTAATTGATTGTAACAACAAAACCACAGGAAATCAGGAGTGAGAGTTTTCTGTTTGTTTCTTTGCTCCTGGCATTTGCTTGTGTTTCTTTGTTTGCTCCTCCTCCAGTCCGAAGCTCAGACTTGTTTTCTGCCAGTTGTAGTAGGGAAAAAATCCAATTTGTGACCTCTTCCAAAATGGTGTAGGTAAGATCCCTTGACACCTATCAAAAAATATCTAGTAACACTGGAGAGTGAAAACACTGTAGAGAGAATCCAGAAAAAAAAAATCATTCAAGATCAATAGCCTTTTCAAAGTCCAATCCAGCATGAGAAAAACATTGAATTAGGTTGGAAGAAACTCTGTAAAATACTGATATGAACTGTAAGTGCTCTTTATTGAACAATAAATTGGTACAATAATGCTCAGAACTGAAAGAAAACAAGGGACTATGACAATCTACTCCAGCCATTTGTAAACTAATCTACCAATATTGCTCCTGGCAATCTGTTGATATGAGAAAATGCAACAACAGAGTGCAGACAGAAAACTTGGAAATAGGTAGATAAATATATCAAATTTCAACTGCTATTGTCTGGATCTCGAAAAATATCATGGATGTACTCCACAATGCACGTGACTCAAAAATGGAACTGCAGAGCTTGTCTCACACTGTTGTTTTCTGCATTATTTTTTAACAGTGAAATGAAGACTGTAACAAGGCAATTTATGTTCAAAATGTAGCTGCTCTCCATTTTCAGGTTGTTATGAATTATGTCCATTTTGCCCAAGAGAATTAATTGCATACTAGGAATACTTAATATATCCAGTGCTGATGCTTTGCTTCCTCACTGGACTTTCAATTTGCTGCTGACAATAACAGGATCATAGAGGCAGCAGGAGCTTCTGCCTGTGCCTCTACAGACAGATTCTGTTCTTGTGCCGTGGCCAGAAGATATGAAATATCAGCTTATCCATCAAAGCTGCAGAAAGCTAAGCATGATAATCCATCCCTGATTGGAAGATTAATTTCACCCCTTTCCAAGCTTCAGCAAGGAGCTCCCATTCTACTGTCAAGAGACATTTTAAACCCATGGAATCAGAATATGATCATTTTCCAAATTGCACATTTCCCTTTGGAAATGACCAGGGCATGCTTAACTAGTAATCATTACTTAGGCATGATGTTTTTCAAATGATCATGCTTAAGATATACAGGGAACACCCTCACACATGAAATGTAATCTTCCTCCTATCACTACTATGTAGCCAGGAACTGGCTTCTTCCCTGCAGCCAACTCAAACAGTAATCATAGAGGTGGTGGTTATACTTTCAGCCAAGATTAAATTGGCCAAAGTGTTTAAAGAAAGCTGAGCCTGTATACAAAAGCATTTGGATGGAGTGTCAGCAAAGTCAAATGCTGACATAAGCAGAGAAAGGATCTGGATCTGGAGCTCAGTTCTATCTTATTTTAAATACCTATTATTTTGAATTTGAAACATTTACAGAATAGTACTTATTATACGTTTATTTTAATTAGTTTACAGCAAGAGAGATTTTCTTAGTCTACAAGTGAAGAAAAGCTGTGTCCCATATTCTGACCTCCTGCCTATGATGTTCATTGGAATTTTCTTTGGCGAAAGCAGTGACCAACCTAGCCATACCTACAATCACAGTTACTATCAGATTTTTGGTCTCAAAATTTTGCTACAAAACAAGTAATTAGAACAACATTTGTCACATCCCCTGCTCAGCTGCTTCTGAATTTTATTCACAGGTTATTTCTAATGCTTTTTTTTTTTTAGCAGGCAAATGATAACTGATTTCTACAGCAATTAAATTCTACAATTCAAATGAAAAAAGTATTTAATAATAGTTCTCTGCAAGCAATGCTTCAGGCACTGTGTGTTTTGGAGGAGTATGAAGGGAGAGAAGGCAGGCTAGTGTGTATTTAAACAAAGGCATGTAATCAGCTATCTAATTTTAGCTAGAATTTATATTTAGATAAACCCTAGACCTAACCTCACACCTGAAGACTCTTCATAGTCACCAAGGGAGACTTGTATTGGGCAGCCACTGTGGTTTTGGTGTGGAAGTAAGGTAAGGCTATACAGGGGCTGGTAGCATGGGGTCAGTACACAAAGGGAGAGAAGGAATGAAATATTGCCAAGAAGCAGACAATGACAGGGAGGAACTGGGGTGAACAAGGTCATCACACAGGGACATTTAATGAGGAAACACAACAGCTTTACAAGCATCCTGAGACTATAGGGCTAAAGGCAGTTTGTCCAGACCTGAAAATCCCTGTGATCTCTGGGGTATGGAGCTATGCACATGGAGTTTGCACTTACAGCATTCATATTCAGCTGTAATCCTACAGCTTTAAATTCAGCTGGAGAAAGGCAAGGTCCCCTATAGCCTTACCTTCCCTATTACAGCATAAATGAGGCAATAAAGATTTAAAATGTTCTATAATTAACTCAGAGACCAGTAGCAGTCTGAAATGAGTGAACCGAAGGGAGACACTAAATGATGGGGGTTTATAGCTGTTACTAGCTTGATTTGTAAGAAACTACTAAACATGATTCAGGACCATGAAAGTGATCTATGGCTTCATAAAGTATTGCATTGACACAAGGGAACAATAAAAGTCTTTCCCCATGAAAGATGACACCAAATAAATACCGTGACTGGCATTTCTTCTTTAAGTCTTGCAGTTTCAATATATATACTATGCTTATAGCACAGGTAAATAAAGATATATATTGGTAAAACTATAAATAAAGATGTATATTATAAAATGTTGTATTGATGGGCCTGCAGATATATTGTTCTGCACAACCCCTGTACAGTGCCAGGGACTGTAGAGAAGCATGACCTATCCATACAGGAACAATTAAGTAATTTTTGACAGTTTTTATGGTTCTATTTAAACCAAAGAATTAAAAGAGTATGTTTTATATAAGAGGGTGCAAATAAAACACAAGCTATCCAAAACAAATTATCAGAGCATGAAGTATGTTCCTTATTTAAAGGGACAAAGAAAGGCCAACTTATTTACAAAAAAAACCATTAAATGTAGATATTTAAAGTTTCTAGATGTGAAACAATATTGTATAATTCCACCAACAAAAGACTGATGGGGAAGAATAAGTGGGAAGGGAAAGGGGAAAGAGCACATAAAATAAGTATATATTGGGTGGCTTCCTCAACACTTAACAGAGACATTAAGGTATTTCAGAGGAGAAAAAAGTCAAAAAAATGAAAAAAAAAAGAACCTTTTGCAACATTTTAGTTATTGAAATTAATAGCTTGAAATAGATGGTAGAAGACGGCCATACACTGAAACCACAGCCCCTAACTATTAGAATATAATGATAGATCAAAAAAATTTATGAAATATTGAACATTCCTCTAGTGTGCTTGAACTCACAAGTTAGGAAAGACGCAACAGTCTGAATCATATGTTGCTTTTAATCACCTTCTCCCCAGGGATTGCATATCTGGCACAGCTCTATTTCTTTTAGAATTTTCCTATTGCTAGACTTATGTCCTTTTTTTTTTTTTTTTGTAATACGGGATATCTTCTCTGTAATATAAGGTGTAAAATTGGGTATGGGAATCCCACAGTTTCTAATGTAATGCCACATATATGTGTCTGGAATTACTTCCACTGTATTATTTTCTGGATCCCTGTGTACACTTTCTGGCACTTTCCTGTTTAGCTGTGGAAATACATTTTGCTGACAGTTTTGTGGCTCTGTTTACTGTGTTTAGACTCTCAAGTCCTTTCCCTGCTTTCTGCCAAATATGCCCATTTAATATATATTGTCTCTGACTGTTTTTAACCCCAACACTCTCAACTTTGCACCTACATATTCTTATAGAGATAAAAAAGTGGAGCTTTCCCTCCTTCTGAAGAACTAAATACACAGTGTGGATTTTCGCATGATATTAATAATAGTAAACATATGTAGCCATCTTCATCTTCAAAGCATGTTGAAGATCTGAACAAACCAGTCCTCCACGTAGCAGCACAGATAGCAAAGACTTGTTTTGGAGTACAGAACCAAGGCATTATAACCTTTTCTGTAGAATACATATAGCATTTAATGGTACACATTAAGAGAGGTGGTCCCCTCTGAGGAGGAAGAACCAAGAGAGACATTGGAGACCTGTCGGACGATAAAGAGAAGCACAAACCAGTATCAAAAGTGAAAGTTAGCAGAAAGGGAGGACACTATGTCTTGTAAATCTGCACATTCACAAGCTTTTCAAGTTATGATTACCTTATGTTTACACCACAGGGTGGCTCGGGAGATATTGAATGCCTGAAAAACTACAAAAACAACAAAAACCAATGCATGTATTGCAATTCATCAGAGAAATACCCAATCCCATCTCAGTCATACAGCATTTTGAGTCAATTTTACAACCATCAATGCACTGGATAAGGGGTTGGCTCTGTAATTGTTATTAATTATTGGGGAAATGGAATGAGGTTCAGCTTGGTTTCACCTTTCCAAACACACTGTTGATTGGAATAAATTATCACTGCCAAGTGACGCTAGCAAGAAAACTTGTGATGCTTTTGTTAACATGGAAGCAAGAGTACTTTGTTTGGACCCAAGGGCTACTTGCTTGAGGGCAATTTATGGGGTGGAAAGAAATCATAAAATAGAGCGTAGACCTGATCAAAACTCTTAGCCTCTTAAATCTGGATCTAACCCTCTTTTTTTACCCTATGCAAGTTCCATTTTCCAGGCTAAGCCACAGGCAGCTTTGATCCTTCCCCATGTATACATATAGGCACAATAAGTAGTTGGTCAATATCTAAGTTGGGCCATTTAAAATCCAAGCTGCATCTGTGACCATTCAGGGGAAATCAAAACATCAGGGGAGTTTAGATACACACAACCAGCTCAAGTCCAAAGTTGTGCATCTATCAACTTTAGAGAGGGACTTCATAAAATTAGAAGGAGTTTCAGGCAAAGTGATGCAACATGTCTATATTGCTTTGGGAGAGGAGGTGAGTGCTAGGACAAATGATTAGCATACAGTGATTTGTCCCTAAACTCAGAAGGACCACACTGCAGTGTGGGTTTGCTCTACTGTAAACAGGACAGATGAGTCTACAATACTGTCTCAGCTGTGCAGGAGCCCTTCACAGCCCAAGCCAACATTTGTGGTACAGAAGGACTCCAGGGTGTCTTCTGTTGCCCAACCCTCTGACCTTGTGCTGGCAAAAAGGGCACAACTACCCAGTTCCTTGATGTAAACCTTCTGTGCTGTACCCAGCATTTTTTTTTTACTAGATCAGGAAATAACCCTGAGGCTGACTTCAAATCTTCTTTCTTCTCTAGAAAATGGGACGTGCAACACTGGGAGTATTCACTTCAGAATCCAGTCATGAACAGCCATGCAGATAAGTTCATATCTGTTATATTATCAGTTTAATAACTAGAGTCAATATGGATTTTGGTGTTTTTTTCTGAATTTCAAATATGATCAGAAATAGTAAACATTTTAAAGCCATGATTTTTCAAAGATGTTTTCTTCATTTTTAAACAAATTTCATCTTGATCAAGATTTTCCAAGTAAATGCAAGAAATTATTCGGCCAAATTAATCCCGAGTGTATCTAAGCCTATTGCGCTGAAAGATTTAATACAGAGCCAAGGAGTTCAAGATGTTGTAAGAAAGTGGTTTTAGGCTTATAAATTACAGTCTCCATAGCAATTTTCTTGCCATATGTTAAACAAGCACAAAGAAAAAGCACACTGGGGAAGATTCTCCTCTAGCAAAAGTAAGCATAGCTATAATAGAACTACTTTCCCTCACATGTGAAGACATTGATTGAGTGAAGAATAGATTATAGCCTGAAAAAATAATGTCAGGCTTCTGTGGTGAGGCATCTCACAGCGGATATGAGAAAGGATATAAGGAGAGATGACTAGGGAAAGGAGCAGAAGTAGGAAAATGGGGGAGGGAAAGTCATGGCAAGAGGTGCACGTTGTTGTATTGTAGCAATATGATGAACATAGTATGTTGATTAATGCTGTAGTCATAGAAAACCAATAGTTTGCCTGGATAACAAATAATGATTGAAGAACTAGAACTTATTCAAGACCTGTATATTGTTTCCTACTTTTTAACCTTATTTTTTTTAGTATCAGGAAAAGGAGATAATGAGGCTTTGCCTTTTGCTATTAGTTTCTTTCTAAGATAGAGAAGTTTTTTTTTACCCACCTCTCCTTTACCTCATGGCACACACCTCCTGGAAGGAGGAAAGGAAGGAAGGGAAATAGAGCAAAACTGAAGGTTTGCCTTTTTTTTTTTTTTTGTGTACACTAGTGCAAAGGAGAAGGAATTTCTGAGCAGTTATTGCAGCTACACTGCAATAAGCAGTTTTGAGGTCATGATCGGTGTCAAAAATAACTGGCTTGAAGAACACATAAACTGTGTGTTTGTGTGTATTGGCAAAATTAGAGTGTCATTAGCTTTTTACCTTGACCCATAAAAAATTCTGGCCAGACCTGGCTGTGTTACAACCAAGGTGAGGACATGTGTGTACTCAGACAGGAGATGCAAGAGCAGGCTCGTCCCTGGTCATTGGACAGTTCTGTCATTTGGGACTAGACTTGCATTGTCTTCAACCACTACTGTAGTTTAAACTGTCAGTGCTGCAAACCAGCTTATTTCTGCTGTTTTATTTAGCACTAGGACGGAACAATGGATGTTGCGCATACAAATTGTGTGGGGACCAAGCTTTAAGCTGCATTAAGCTTTTAAAGCTGTGTTTTTTAGCGTACAGAAAAGAGTCTTGAAATTCAGTTGAGAAGCTACAGGCTTGGGCCTAAGGGTACAGAATGCTCTTCAAATTACTTGGTTTACAACATTAAAAGTAAATTCTTTGGAGATTTCCAGCTTCTGGAAATGCTGAAAATTCCCATGCTTCACTCACAGTATGTCCCAACTTCACCTTCTCTCCAGACTGGAGATGTGGAGTCACAGAAGAGTGACAATAAAAGAAGTAACACTGAATGATGTTTAAATCCTCATCTAACTACAGTTAGCAGAAATAAGATTTTATTTATACATATATATATGTATATAATGATATAACATTCAAGCCCAGTAATCAGGATCCAGTCTTCTACAGCTCTAAGAATGCTGCAAAAGTGGTTAGAGTCCTTGCCCCAACTCTTTGCATTGTGATGAGATTGTTGGAAGTATGTCAGGCCTTCAGAGGGAATAAGAGAAACGAGAACAACAGCAATGAAAGAATCGCATGTTTAGCCTAAACAGCTGCTACATAACCAGGAAAGTTCTGTAACATTGGAAGATATTATCCCACTTTCATGTTTTGATAGCTTGGTATTGCTGACAAACACAATATAAGAGATGCTATTGGGTCCCTGTTCATTTATTTTTAAACCAAATTAATTTTCAATTTTCAATTATTTTGCAAAGCCCAATCTATGGTTGCATAGACATGTGGATGAAGAGCACTCACATCATGATACAGGACATACATTTATTTAGTGTGAGCTAGACTAGGGAAAGCATGACCTATTTAGAGCAGAGTACTGCAGGAGTAACAAAATGACTACAGTGATTATGTTGCTTCTGTCTATACTGGAAGAGGCAGAGTCCAACTGTGCAAATACTAAATATTGCCATAGCAATCAGTCTCTGCCATTTTTCTTGCCAAGACTGCATAAATGGGACTCCATCTCCCCTTGCAGGAGACAAATATCCCAAGAGATATCCACAGAAAAGCCTCTGCTTGCAATGTGAATTTATTTACAAATTTGAAATAGTAGAACTGAACCACAAATTGAGGTTGCTCAACCCCTAATTGAGCAGACTATGACATTTTACAAGTGTCTTGAAAACTGCCACCTCCTTTTTGGGGTAGGTTTCCCTCTGACATCGTTACATATCCCTTTAATATCTAAGTGGAAGCTTAAGCTCCAAAATTGATCTGTGATATTTTTCTAGCAGAGGTCATCTAGGGTTTGGACGAAGTCAGGCAGTTGCAGAGGTCCTACCCAGGCTTTTTCTCATCATTATGTTACTCCTTCATTAAAAATGCCTCTGTGCAAATAGTTCAGCTTGACTTGTTTAGGTGGCCACCATTATAAAATAATTCTGCATAATGCTGATAACCTATGCGAGTGCAAGGTAACCTATATGGGGCTTAAAATAAACTGTGGCCTTCCCCACCCCTTCTTCCACTTAAAATGAGTCAGTTCAGGAATCAGGAGTAGCTTCCCACACAATTTCTCCCTTCTCAATATTCTGTTCACAGTTCACAAAACTGCTTCCAGGATTCCAGCAAATGTATAGCTGAGCCAGTTCAGGCACAATTGCCCCTTGAAAACTGGGATCGTTCTCATGAGCTTTGGATAGTTGACTAATTCCTGCTGAGAATAACACTGCTTACCCTTTCTTTACAGTCTATTTATACTCCCACTTTTTTTTTAAGTTTGAGTCTTCTATTCCCTAGCACTCCCAAAGACAAATGCCCTGCAATATTCAGCACAATATGCTTCTGATTTAACTTTCCCTTCCTTTATTTTTAAAACGAATAGTTTCATCTGCTTTTCATCCATGAGAACATCTATGCAGTCATTCCTCACTTCATTTTGTTCAGTTAATGGGCTCAGTGATGTCAAGTTAAAGCAAAAGTTGAATGGGGATACTTGAGAGATTGTTTAAATGCTACCTTCTTGTGTCCTGTACTCTAAAGTGTCTCCCTCCATCATTTGCAAAGATAATTCTGTGAAAGAATGTAGAAACAACATTTTAATAAACACACTACAATAATATATCTTCAGCTCAGTTCTGTGGTTTACCTCTTGCAATTTTCCCATTCAGAGCCTCTTTACCACTTGGGCTAAAACACAACAGGGAAAAAAACTATTTGATGATTTGCATTGATGGAATGGTATGGTGATATCTCTATACAGAGATTATTTGTTAACTCCTGTTACATCCTACATCTGCCATGCAAGGTGAATGTATCTGTTTCCATGTTTTGCTCTGGAGTCAAAGAAATGTAAGAACCATTTATCAGAAACAAAATGACTAGATTATCACCAGGACCTTCTTTCCCCATTGAGCACATATTTCTGTAGTTCTATTGTTAGAGAGTTACATTACTATATTTCTTACTAGAGAGGGAGTCCAAAAGCAAGAACACATTAGTCTGATGAGCTTGGGTATAGTTACCCTGAATCAATGCTACTTCTTCAGTGGAGACGTAGTAGCAGACAATTGCATAATGAAGCTGTCTGTCTTTATTTACACAATGTATTTCTGTATTCAGCAGGCCAGAAAGAATAGTTCTGTGTAGCAGCTGTCATTGTGTTTTTTGCTTATCTCTGTCCTGTCTGCCAATGTTATAATTCACCAGCTGACACCCGCCTTGGCAGAGACCGAGCATGGTGACTCGGTGCCAGACCGACAACAGTGCTCTGAACTATGACACAATTCATCCCCATCCCAGTCAACAACAGGGCACTTTTTTGGCTTTTTTCACTTTTTTTTTTTCTTTCTTTTTTTTTTTTTTTCAGATACACTTTGTGGCCATGAGGCTGGAGTGAAAGCAAGCTCTGGGAAAGTTACAGCTCTGTTACACACCATAGCAGGGGCTGTGTGAAGGAAGGAAGGGTCAGTTGTGAAGAGCAATTCTGAGGGCTTGGCACCCAGAAGGAGACACTCTGGATGATTTGATTTGGGGGAATGGGAAGGGCGTAAGATCAGGTTGGAAATGTAATGTTCACATCCCACTATCACAAGACCTGAGGTGTAATGTTCAGCATTTCTGACCATTGCTTTGCTTAGAGGGGCAGAAGCTCATTGACTTTAGTGGGAGTTGTGGCTGCTTTAGGAGCAAAGTGGGGAAAAAAGGCACCGAGTAAAGATTCATGCATACTTTTGAAACTGAAGCATACAGATCTGATGTTTTTTTCCTCTTTTTGTGTTAATAATTCCATGAATGTTCTTCAAAACAATTCTAGTTTTGTTCTTTGAATATTCATAGAAAATAAAAATAGATGGTAACACACTGATGAAAGAAATGCTTTTTGCCCTTGTTTTGGGTATTTTATGCCAAAATCTCTTTCTGTATCTGTTCCCTAGGGGATATAAAGCTATGACAACTGTCAATTATATATTCATAGATTTGCCTGCATGAGAAAGTTGCACTTCAACCAGTGTATAATCCACATGGACTGCTATTTCAGTTTAAGAATGACCTTTGTTAATCAACTGAAGTCAATCTGAACTATAAAAGCTTGAAATTGAAATTGCCGCTCCAGACAAGGATATAATTCACAATTTAAGATAAGGTTTTCAATGTTTTCTCTACACCCTAGTTTACTGCGGAAATCTGAAGTAAATCATGCTTTCATTGTTAGAAGTCCTGTATTGAATCACGATGGTGACCAAAGTAACTGTGATTATTTTTCCTGTTCCTCCTAAGTCCTCTTTGGGCAATAGGAACAGGAAAAGAAAAGAGAGGGAAAGAAATATATGGGGAAAAAAAAAAAAAAGAAAAAGAATAAAGGAGAAGGAGAAAGAGAAAGAGAAGGAGAAGGAAAAGGAAAAAGGGGAGGGAGAAGAAAGGTGGAAATCAGAAGAGAAATGAAAAGGGAAAAAACAAAGGAAAAAATAAAAGGGAGAGGAGAAGAAAAAAAGGGGGAAAAAAAGACCATTAAGAAGGGAAGGGAAAGAAAGGGAAGGGAAGGGAAGGGAAGGGAAGGGAAGGCAAGGCAAGGCAAGGCAAGGCAAGGCAAGGGAAAGGGAAAGGAAAAGAGCAAGCTGGCTGGAATAAGCAGGAGGAAATCAGCAGAGTAGCTTAAATCCTACAGACATTTCTTGCACAAGGACATGTCTGATCACAAGGAAATCTTCTGGGTATGTGTTGAGAGAGAAGGGAAGTGAATGGAGCAGGGTGTGCCCTGGAAAACCTCCATTGTGCTGCATCCTGATGAGCTGCTGCTGCCAAGAGCAGAACAGCATCCAGGTCTCCAAGTAAGATGACTTGGAAAGGAAAAGAACAGAAATGTCAAGGAATGAAGGGCATTGAACCACATGGGCAGGAGAACAGGTTGTGAAGAGCATGTCTTCTGCCTTTCACACACATCTCCCGTACTATCTCCTGGGAAAAGGCAGGGTCCTTAAATAAAGAGAAAAGGGTTAGATGACAGCTTACCTGTAAGTGAGAGGAGTTTGCGTGCTTCTAAATGTGAGTTGGTTATGTATGTAAAAATGTCTGGGGAGGTGGGTGGGAGATGATAGCAGACTAACCCATAATTGACACTCACAGGTAGGGGAATTCAGATGTCAGAACTAATTTGAACTTCTGAAGTGAGCCATGGCTAATAGGTGGCCAGCAATTTCTTGTAATGTACTAAAGATTAAACTTTAAATTTAATCTCTGGATTAAACTCTGGATTTAAACTCTGGAACTGACTCTGATTCCATAAATGCTGCAAGCCATCTTCAGTCTCACCACTCCTTCCTGAGGACATCAGTTGAACAGTTCAACCTGGACACTGAGGCTGAACGAAACCAAAACTTTTCTATCATCTGGTGGCAGCATAAGGATCTTTGGGAACACTGCATAAGGAATCTAGCTGGTTAAGGCAAATTATCCATATCCATAAATGTGGGGTACGTCCTGGTTGCCCTGCCTGCCTCAGGATATGTATTACCATTGACATTTGGTATTGACTTTTCTTGTCCAGAACAACTTCTGACATTTCCGTTAAGTGGAAAAGGTGGGTTACAATTCCTATTCATTGTGAAAGGTTTATTCTCAGTCTGATAGAAGGTAATGCTGCTGATACATGCAACACAGTTTCCACCAAGACCTATGACCTTATGAGAGGAACAATTATATAAGGCAGGATACCTGCAGTGAAAAACAACACAAAGATAAAAATATAAGCCTCGGAACATAATGAATGGAAGGATAAAGTGACTGCACTGAAAATTATGGTATACTCTTTCTTGTCATTTTAATAGTCCTGTGCTCATGGTATTGTAATGGACTTAATGGAAGAAAAAGCTGAAGAAAAGCAAAACAAATATCACATAATTTCACCAGTTGTCAACATGTTTTATCAAGATTGCTCTTTTGATAATGAATTCATTATGTAAAGATAAAAAAAAAACCAACCCTGCAACTTTTATTTTCAGCAGTAGAGGTGTTAAGGTCAATGTCAGTATAGTCTAGATATAATTAAACTGCACTCGTGCATTTATTAAATGCTTTTTCTAGTGAATCCCACTCATGGTGAACTGAACTAGAAAGACTGGAAGATTCTTTTACTTCTCTGTTCTGATGATACTTCCTAATAGCAACATCAAATAAAGCAGTCTAATCCCAGGAGAGAGACCTGGAAACCATCAAAAGAACCCAGAGGGGAAAAAATAACAGTGGAACAGGAACACTTGAAACAGAGGGTTTCCCTGGCACACGCAGCTTCCCAGTGACTCCCAACATTGTTTCACTCTCCCAAAGGCACAAAGCCCAATGTCTGTGGCAGCCTTTTGTAGCAATACTGACTCCCACCATGCCAAGAAGAAAGAAAGAGGAAGAGAGAGAGAAAAAATGCTGCTGGTTTCTGCATTACGGGCCAACTTGAAAACTTTAATTATTGAAATGAAAAATTCAAGGACATATGGAAAGGGTTGAGAAAATGGGAATGAGGATCAGAGGAGACAGTCATGAAGAATTAATCGTTCTGGCAATTTATATACATATATAATTTTTATTGCTGCCAACAGAAAATGACCAGAGAGTCAGCAACTCAAGTCAAAGGTGAGGAATGGAAAGAGTAAAGAAAGTAAAGCTTAAAATGACACCTTTAGAATGAATGCAAATATGTGGTTTAAAAGCTGGACTGGTAGAGGAATCAAGGGGCTCAAAATAGGATGCTCATTGTGTGAAGAAAAGGGCATTTACACTCTGTAACTGAAAAACGATAAATCTTGCGGGAAGTAAAAGTGAAACAAATTCAGATGCCAGACTCTTTCTTTTTTCCATTCCAGTTCCTAAGGTAAGAGGAAATAGCTAATAATTAACATGCAAAAGCCATGGTTTACTTTGCTCAGGGAACTGTCAGAGCTGAGGCATGTACATGGAGGGATGTGGCATAATGGGATGCAGTGCAAAGAACACAATGAAAAAGGCAAAGTAGAAGGATTCAGTGAATAAGCCTCTAGCTCTAACTGAATTTCTTTAAACTCAAGAACTGGGACTAAGCAGAGACCTGAACAAGGGCTGATATATGAACTACACAGTCCCAGATCCAAAGATGTTATGACATGGAGACACCACCGAGTCATACTGCAGCCCAGCGGAACAAGATTTTGCTTGTGTGAGCACTAATTTATGTTGGCCTTTAGTAACAGAAAAATTCTGTTTCACTCTGCAGTAGTGCAGTTGTTCAGTCAAGCAACTGCATTATCCAGCAGCTGAATCGGATAAAATCAAAAGATCAGCTATTCTCTTTGACCTCCTCTGATGAGAAAGTATACAGGTGATTAGCTACCCTTATGTCCAGGGCTAAAGGCTGAATAACCTGAGTATTTTTTGTCATGCTTTCTTGCATCCACTATCCAAAGAAGATTATCTGCAGCTATAATCCTATATCTAGCAACACTTAAAAAAATCATATGGACTTTTTCTGGTGTATTATGGTTTACCTGATGAGTTCTTTGAGATCTGCATGTGGAAATGCCCATAATGTCAGATTAACTTCTCTCTTTATGGGCTACAATTTCATAACCCCAGACTGCCATTCATGATAGAGACATGGCTTTTGAAAATGCCTTCCTCGAATTCAGTGAAAAGTAATACACAAAAAGAAATGGGGCAGATTCTCAGTCGATAAAAAACAGTGCAATTTGAGTAATTCAGCTAAGTATCTGGCTCAAAAAATGTAAAGGCCAAACAGTGGCTGGCACCAGTGATAAGGTCTGAGGCTCAGGCTCAGCTGTTCATCTGCGTTTAGGTGATCCATAGGCCAACACCTAGGCAAGGTATTCGAGCAATTGGCCAACATAGCTAACTGCCTCAAATCCTAGACCACTGATCAACTACCCATTTACAGCCAGCTTGATTGAGAGTGATCTTTGATGAGAGTGATCTTTGGTTGACTACAGAATAAAGTTTAATTTCAAGCATGCAGGGCTGTAGCAAGATATCTAACTGTTCTTTTACCATACCTTGTAGATGAGCCAAAAATATAACATTCCCTGTGGATGGGGCTGCTTTGCTGTTGTATTTGTTCAACTCCATCCTGTTCCATGCTCATTACCTTAATACTTGAATGCACCCAGCTGCTCTATATGACAGCCGTATCTGTAGTGTCTCTCTTCTTTCCAAGGGAAGGACAGATAAGGAGTTATTTCAGTTTTGGGGTGTGATTTTATACTAAACAGAGAGGATAAAAGGAGGAGAAGGTTATTAAAAACAGTTTTTAAGAGCCCTGTTTTCCCCAGGGAGTACATGCCAATCCTGAGCAAGCATTTTTTCTCTTGCAAAGGTATATTTCACATTCACTTTTGGTCTTCCAAAAGAGTGAAAATCTATATTTTTATCACTTCAGTTGATTTTGATATGTCTTGGAGCCCTTGAATACTCAGTAATAGTGACATGCACTTTGAACTCAGTTCAGCACCTTCTTAGCAGCCAGTATAAACAAGAGAGGATGCAACTGATACTTGTCCCGATTCTTGAGAGATGCACACTGCGTTCTGTACTACTTAGCATTTCTGATAGTGAGACGGCTTTGTTCCCAGATCTACTTTGCTGTTGCTAAGATAAGAAACGATAAAGACAGCTGGAAATGAGGTCATCATTTACCACATTTGCAGACAATACAAAGTGTTAGTTGCATGTGAATTTTTAAATTAAACAAAGAGTTTTCACTGAGCTTAAAGAGCACTTCAAAATACACGTGAGCATGTGTTTTTCACCAAATGAGGCTATAATGTGGCTAAATACTCCGTCTGCAGGATTCCACATATTCCCCATGCCTCTGAAGACCTGACAGGAGGCAGAACATGACTGTTGAGAGCACGTGCTTGGAATCTAGCTTGCTTCATCCACTCACTGTCTCCATCTGAATCCCGCTTCTTCAGTGGGACTGGCTTCAAATTGTCCTCTGCCAGTCAGAAAGATGATAAAAATAGAAAATATGGTTCAATTGCTCTCTACAGGCTCTATAGAGCTGCCATGAGGTCAGTCTATAAAGAGTATGTGTTCTCTGTGCCATGCTGGGAATACAGTATTCACCCTGCTCATGTGAGCAATTTTTACCAATAAACAAGATTTAAAGACTTACAGGCAAAGAGAAGATGTCTGTCAACAGCCTGGCTCTAGAAAGCATTCAAAAAACTCTCAGAGTTCCTTGTGACAGCATCCTTCCAAGCCTTCTACAGAAACCATCCACAATTTAGACAGTAAGCATATAAACAAACAAACAAAAATATCCATAAATTTAATTAATACTACTTAATACTTCGCTACCATTTCACTCTTCTTTTTTTCTTCTACCTCCTAATGTGTTAAAGTTTTGTCTAATGCAATTAGCTGACTCTGAAGTATTTGTGAATAGAAAACTCTACTAAATCAGATGAGTTTAAAAAAAATAAACTGGAAGTTCTTTCTTGGTAAATTTCATCTATCTCAGACCCTAGCATTTGTTGTTTCACTGAAATATTTGCACCATAAATTAAAGCCCAAAAGTTAGGACATTTGCAAAAATAAACGGAACATTGTTTCTAGCTTTTCTTCCGAATTATTCTTTGATTAGTTTTCCAGAGAAGAACCTCACTGAGAGTATAAGAAGATATCTTTCTCTTTCTATCAAGCACTTTATGTTTGGTTATTTACTACCAGCTGTTCACGTTAAGAATTACAAAGATTCACAGGGATCTGTGAGTGTGTGGTAGGTAATAAATCTGCCAAAGATTATTGAGTTTGTGTATTTTAACATACTGTGATATGACCTTAATCTCTCTAAGTCTAAGGAAAAAGAAACTCTGTCTCTTTATAAAAGAACCATTATGTACATGAAGATAATGCTGTTTAATTTTTAATTTAATTCTGATGTTGAATTTTATTTTTGCTGATAGATTCTTGGCATGTGCTACAGAAAGGTCAAACAGGAGGTATATCTTTGTATTGTGCAATCAGACAAAACTAGATATTTTTTCAATGTGGTGGAAACACTTCATAGCATCTTGAGATTCTTTATTATGCTGGAATTATAAAATCATGACTGGTACATGTAAATGCAAAGTACAATTTACAGAATTACCAACACTTGCTGCAAGCAAAAATATTAATGTTTGTTTGCATGATTGTCAAGGATATTCAGATATGAATTATTTTATATTTTTTTCTGATCCTAGGCTTAGTAGTAGAGGCTTTACTGCCTTCATGTTTTGCAAAATAAGAGTGATACTAAATCTTAAATCCCTGCATAATGCCAGAGAACAGGGAAAAATCTTCAAGAAGTGAAAAAGAAATGAGAAAATTTCTTAATAACCTCACGTGTCTTTAAAAATTTAAGAGCAAGTTTGTCCAAGTTTAACCTTTAGAATGTGGCTTCATATTCTTTCATCTTCACTGTAAATACTGGATATATCACATGGCTTTTGTGAGGGCACTTAATCTGCAGAAGAATCATTAGAAAATCCCATTATTTGTTCTAGAAATATGTTGTTCTGTTATTGCAAATTATTAGATACATGAGTTAGCTCTTTTCCAAGGGAATGGTCAAGTCCAGTCTGTGGCATGTAACATGACAGAAAAACCATAGAAGTCCCCATCAGACATAACAAGATGGTGCATCAGTACTTTATTCTGTTAGGTAATAAGAAATGGAACTTAAAACTGTACATGTCCTTTTTTCTTTATTTACATCTCATGGTCTTAAGTCAATAACCATCACTTTCATTATTAAGAAGCTGGGAGTGCACATTTATTTCGCTAGATTATTTTGTGCAGTGTTGCACTTTATTACACAGATTATCGGAAATATAATAAATACCTATTTACAGAAATCACTCCTATCTCTATAAATTTATTAATAATGTATATCTAATATAACTTGTCCTTGAAATTTTCTGAATTTTTTATAGCATGTCCTTAATTAAGCTATATCATCAAATGCAAGCAGATATTTCTGCTTTAATTATAGGCTGGTTTTGAATTAAAAACAAACAAACAAACAAACAAACAAACCCAACATTTCTCAACAATGTGTAGGAAAAAAATGTAAGTTTCTTATTTCTGCCATAGCTTGTCTTTTACTGGCACTCAGCCTCTATCATTACACAAACATCATAAGATCTTGATATTAGATTGTCATTTTATTTTTTCATATAATATTTCAAGCATGAATTGCATCCATTTAATGAATAAAAGACTTCCACTTAAAATATATAATTGCAATATGACAAAATCTTTTATCTGAGTTATGATTTCATTAGGCAAATGCTTCTCAGATCCAGGTTCACATGCTTCCAAAGACTGGGTTCAGTCACCTTGTTCCCTTTCTTTTTTTCCTGCAAGCTACCCCATTGCTCAAATACCTCCAGTTTCTTATCATGGATTAACACTGAGGATGTCCTTGCTCAAAACTGACTGTGTTGAGTTCTGTTGTGTTATCTTGATCAAAATTCAAATCAGAACTCTTACTCTCCATTTCACCAAGTGGTGTGAGGTTATAAGGAAGACAATGTTACAAGGAAAGACAGGTCTTAGATAAAAAGTCTCATAATTCACTCCAGTTCTTGCTGAATTAGTTAAACCAGTCTTACATCTCATGACATGCAATTTGCACGGAGAAATGGCTAGGTAGATGGGATCTTACTTTTCTTCAAGCCTATTCCTCAGGTGAATACTTTGACATAAATGACCTCTACAGGTTAATCAAGTATTATTTGTTCTGAATTATCCCTAAAGGATGGATACAATAAAGATAAAAGATAAATATTCTCACACCACTCTTTAGACTCCACAGAGACTTACCCTCAAAGCAGAAATTATAGGTGAACATGCCTGTTGATATTCCACCACCTTTGGCTGTGAATCTTTGTAAACGGTATTTTTTATTCCTGAAATTCACAAGAATACTATGCCTTTTGTCACTAATTTTTTTCTTGTGTATTACATCTGTTTGATCTTTTTCTGTTGAGCTTTCAGTGAACTACTTCCCAAACGCTGCCTACAGCTGAGCAGAATTCAGAACTGAGTGCACTTTTAGTGTGTGGATCTTTTGCCTAATCTGATGGAAATAAAAACCAAAGATGTTTCCACTGTTTGTAAATATCTGAATGTTCATTTTGAGAGGGAAAGAGTGTGACTGTGTTTGTTGGAAGTGTAGGAACATAACAAAAAACCTGTTCATTTATGTCCATTTCTTGTAAAGTAAAAGAGATGACTCAGGAGAGATTTGAAAAAGACACAGAGCAATAATCAATGTGCAAAGTCAAAGGAGTTAGGTGATACTCTGCTCTATACAGAACTATAGATAATTAAATGGACACAGTCCTCATGTGAGTTGCAGAGTCTTAAATTGGGTGCATGTACTCTCTGTTACTGAATGAAAGAGAATAAGGCATTTACTGGTGTTCACCATGGTCATCATGCAGGGAAGCTTTAGTCAGCCGTGCAAAAGATTGAGGAACAAGTTCTTCAGACGTCTCTCTCAGGACTACTCCATAACACTGCTTTGAAACAGACATTCAGAATTTGACTCACTTTCTTATTGCAAGCTTCTACAGGTTATTATTTCCTTTCCTACTAAAATGGCAGGAGCCATCTTCAGAACAGCAATGAGAGGCCTTTTCCAGAGAGTGGGAGACCACATTTTCACAATGAGTGTGTCCACCAACAGACAAAAAGGAGTCTTCAGTGTTCCCCTCCTTAAGCTGGGCTTTACATGTCTCCAGGGAGTTAAGAATTGTCTATCGTGGATCTTTAAGAACAGTAAATTTCAGTCGGTTTTTTTTTATAGCCTTCCCAGTCATTTTACTGTTTGTGAAAAGCGTAGTTAGATTGCTTCTGTTGAGGAATGATAAGCAATTCTGCACTTTCTTAGTCTGTAAGTAAATGTGTTGATTGAGTAACATGTAGACTTCTGCAAAACATTGAGCCTCTTATGGTGCTGCAACGGTTGTTAATCTTAGTGCCTTACCAGTTTCTTCAGTGAAGAAAAAACAGTAGGGAATAGACAAAAGTGATTTCAAGTTCTCTATAAAGTAACTGTTCTTTCCACACTGGCTTTCAACATTGTTCATTGGTAAAAAGTGGGGGTTTTGGAGAAATAGCACCTCTCTCATGCTTGCTTTAGCACCAGAGATGTCAGCAGCTTGCCTCTCTAATTCACGTTTGCATGAATATCCAGAACAAATTGCAGAGATCATCCCGGATAGCCTGCAGCCTGTTGTGGTCCTGTTTCATAACAACTGACATTTTTAACAGGTATCTATTACACACTGGAGTCTTAATCTTGATTTTGCACCGCCTCTTGTAAATCAGAAGGAATGCTATTGTGACATTCAATACATCTTGATAGTATGTTATTGTTGCATTATTATTTAATATTAGTTTTCCAGTAGTCCTAGAGGCACTGTAGAGATCCGAGTTCTGGTAAACTAAGCACCCTGCAAACAGAATTACAGTCCCTGCTGAAACAATATGTAGTTTAGGGACTTGTTTCCCAAGAGACACTGGAAAGCTAAAATGAATTAACTCAATGTGTCAAATTAAACTTTATTTGTTAAAATATAACAAACTCTGACAGTTCTCCTTTAGAAGTAATGTGCTTCTGTTCACCATCATTTAAATCATGGAGGATTTACTTATAACTTTCTTGTGTGTTCCTTTTGCAAATTTCAGCATCCAGCCAAATGCAGGTGAACACATTCAGCCAGAATCCCACCAAAAGGAAAAACAAATTACTGTCCATTCAGGAAGAAATGGCAAAATCTGAACTTGGAAAGATACACAGAAAGACTAGGACAGGATGCAAATAAAAAAAAAAAAATAGTGTCTGTCTTTAGTATGTTGATTCTTTGTGATCTTTGTATAAGCATAACATCTTCTTTATGATAATCAGGTATGGATTTACTGAAGGAGTCAAGGTGTGTGAAAGTCTCTTATTAGCACTCCCCCAGAATGACAACCTACTCAGAGCTGCAGCTCTGAATACAGCTGCTGATCTTCTGTGGGTCCTGGCCAAACAACTGCAGTGTATGCTCAGAGTGTACACACAGTCCCAATATGGTTAGGATAAATCAGACTCAAAGTGTACTCCATATGCAGATGGTTAAGGCTATTCTGGCTCACAATGCAGTTCACATGAAATAAAGGCTGCACATCTCAACGGACTTAGACTCACAGACTATGAGTTGCACAGTCTCAGTTTCTGCCCAGATTTCCTGAATGAGGTATGGGAACCCTGAGGACATTTCTTTGCAAGAAGATTGTCCTCATTCTGAGCTATCAAAGCAGTCCCCTAAGGATCTTAATATACTTACGGTTTCCTCTCTATATTGTCAAGTATTCAGTTTTTCACACAGGCAATAGTAGGATGACCAGCTGCCTAGATTTGTATGTTAGTGAATAAAGCTGCCATGGATGTGATGGATGTTTGGAACAGTAATGTTTGGAACAATAATGGTATTAAGGTAAGAACACTTGAAAATGTTATTTTTATGAGAAACTATGGTAAACATGCATTAAAAACTAGTCCAGAATAACATGAAATAGGAAGACACTAACAGATATGATATAATAAAGAGAAACAGAGCTTAATGCAGGACTAAGGGAATTCAGTGAGAGTCTTTTAGCTTGTTTCAGTGGGAATTGAAACAGTCTCAAAATACACATCAACACAGATAATGACACCTATATTTATTTCTTCTGAAAAACAAAACAAAAAGAAAAAAAAAAAGGAGGAATGATAGGAGAAGTGAAATCCACAGGAAATCTCATTCAGACATTAGACTCATGCTCAGAGAGTCTTGTCACTAAGGCACTGTGCAACACCTTTTATTTATTTTTTTATTTTTTATTTGTTTATTTGTGCAACAAATACATCTCCTGGTATTGGTTGGGTCTGGCGATGTGTATTAGTTTGTATATGTATTGCAGAGTCTTTTCTGCAACAGCCAAAGTGTTTCCCATCTGCATTCTATGAAGTTTTCTTGGCTTCATGACTTTTCATATCTCAGTTCACAGAAGACTTGGATAACCTCAGTATTCCAGGCTGGAGCATGACTTTTAGGATTCATAAAGTTTAGGATGTGGTCAAAACCACAAAATACATTTATGTATCTGTGTAGGATATGCATACAATTACACATACACAAGGGCTTGTTTGCACAATTGATAGCCATAATAGGAGTTCCTTCCAAGGCAGTGCATTTTGGATTTAATAAGCCATCTTCCCTGTCCTATGGATTTTTCTCCAGTTTCAAATTACCAGAGGGAAAGATAGATGTAGATTTTTGAATACCTACAAGGTTAAGAGTAACACAGAAAAGGAGCATTTTGAAGCATATGAAAGTCATGCTCTAACTATTGTTTTCAAGAGAAAGGATGTTGACAGCTTTAATGTCAATTATAGAAATCAAATCCTGGTATGAATTGTGGTGTGAAATCACAGGCATGTTTTTGTTTCAGTGACTGAGATTTTAAAAATCTTCTTACATTTGGAAGAAGTGAAAGCAGTGAGGAAGATTTTACATATTTTTTCAAAGCAATGCTTATATCTAGTCATTGTGTAAACAATCAGCATAAATAATTTAATTTCTTTATCTGTATGAGTTGTTTCTGTGACATTAACCTGGGGCCTAAATGAATTTTTTTAATCTCAAAGCATCAGTTAATTCTACAGGTCAAAGATTAAAAGTTCTCTGACATAAATTTCAGCACTCTGTAATTTTACATCTTATATTGCATGCATTGTGGAAACCTGATTTCAAAATAAATACTTATGCTTTACAACTGGTAGTGAGTAATTATGGGAAAACATACGTGTGTTGTGGTATAATGAGCCTGCCAAAGCAAAAGTGGAAAAATCATAGACGATCCTAAGAATAATGTTATGTTTTCCACCAAATCCACAATCATATACCCAAACAGTTCACAGCTTCAGCCCAGTACACTTCAAAACCTCTTGCTTTTGAGTATGATGAGTTCATAGGAGGAAAGGAAAAAGTGTTCAATCAAAAAAGAAGATGTACTTTTTAGAAAGAATCAGTTATTCTCTTTTATAGCTAGAGAGTAACACAAAAGTAGGATCAGACCCATGAAAATTATTAAATATTAAAAAAATGGGTTCAAATGACTAGTGCACTGCTTATGGCTTGCATAATGAACACTATGCTGCCAGAAGAATGCAGCTTTTTTTTTTTTTTGTGTAATCAGATGTGCATTGTTATATGCACAAACACAACCTTCTGTGTGATGTAACTTCTTCATATGTTTAAACAGTTAGTTCATCAGAGTGACTGTTAGCCCACAGTTGTGCGATCCGCACAAATAACTCAGTTCATATCTACCAACAAAGTAACACTGGAAAGGCTTCCCAGTGCAAGAAAGGCAGTGGCAGCCAACTTCCCTTGTCTTTGAACTTTCAGGTGGCTGAAACATATAATAATATAGGTATCACTGAGGGTGCACGTATAAACTGTTTTCATGCTTGCATGGCCAGAATCATACATGATCAGAGATTAGATATATTTAAAATTAAAAGCATGATTTGAATATGCATATACTTAATGCATAAAGAAGAAAAATAAAAGAGTGAATCAGGGACTAATTTTTAAATGAAACATTTGAAATATCTGGTTAAATGATGTGGGAAAAGCCCTAAACGTTTGTGGGTTTTGAAAAAGATTTTGGCTTTTCATGGTTTGTGCTATGCACATTGTTCTGTTTCAGACTAAGCTGATCTTCCCAGTGAAGATAAAGGCAACCCAAATGTTCAGGCGTTGCCTACTTAAGGATCAAAACTGATGGGAATCAGTTTCCCTTTGAGACCATCCTGCCCTTACAGATTCCAGTCGGAATGCTAGAAAACTCATCTCATTCTTCAGTTCAGACAATTTGATATGTCATGAACCCTGCTGAACAGAGTTTCAGTTTTGAAGTGTAGTAAAAATTAACATAAGGGAAGTTTAATGCAGAGTTGTGAGGATTTTCTCACTTTCCTCATATTCTATCATTTGTCTCATTGTAAGAACTATCTACTGATAGACGAACATGAATATCCTCCTCTGCTCCTTTTTTTAAACCAGTTTTGTTCCAAGATGGTATAATCATCTATTTTGACCTTTAAAATTTTGTTTCCACCTCATGCTACAGTAAAAATAAAGCAAAGAAAGAGAGTTTTCTGGCTTCTTTTGCTTCCATAGACTTGAAAGAGTGAAACTTAAAAGGCAGAATGATACACATCATATACATATCAACTAAAATTCCCACTTTGTGTCATTTCACTTAAAGCTCTGCATCATTGCACTAAAATGGGCTTTCACCTTAGGCTTCCATTTATACTATTAGCCCTTCTAACAACTTATTTTCCTTTGTTCCAGAATATATCTTAGAATTCCTACTTAAATTGTGTCTTTTTTTTTGAAGACAAACAGGCATGTAGAGTTATCAGAGAGTAATGCATCCTTTACTTCTGCTAGTTCATTAATCTGAAATGGAAATGGTTTACTATATTTTATTTAAGCCCAACAAAAGATTTTATGGTATTTTTACATTTTTTTTAGTAAACTTGTCTTGACTAAGATGTGTTTTGTATTTAAAACTTATTAAAAAGCTGCAATGCTTCCTTATTTCACATTTTTTTCACGTTACGTAGAGCTACCAGGAAAAAATTTCCATGTTGTAAGCAGGGATTTGGCCACGTGGTTCTCATTATCTTCAATGAGATTCAGATGGTTAACTCACTGCCTTAACTTTGAATATTTATATATACGTGTACACATACTGCTGTGTTTCACCAGAGTTGTTACTCTCTGAGGAGCAAGAATGCATAATTCTACCTGGAAATCTGATAGCATTCACTGAATTTTTCTGAATAGGATTTCAGGCAAATTTTGATCAACCAGTGTTTTCACTGCACATGTACCCTTCTTACTCACTCTTCATAAGTACTTTTCTAAGGAAGTTTATTTTGAGCATTTAGGAAATGAATGTCCATTTTTCAAGCAAATAACTTGCTAAAATAATAGTCATTCACATGTGGTAATAGTTACGGTCTTTTCAAAAAAAGAGATACACAAACACCATGTGAGCTAGAAGATTAATCAAGCACCACAACCAAAGAATTTCACACAAAGCCACGACCGAAGAACTTATGGAGCAGTTTCTCTGCTGTTTGTGAAATTAAGTGGTGCAGTAATTCTGAACATGCAAACTAAGTCTTCATTGAAAGCAGAGCTATTAGCAGAATAACAAGCTCCACTCCTAAATAATCTCTTGCCAACCTTGCTTTAGGCCATTATAGGATCCAGTTAGGAGCGCTTCAGGTTCTTCTTCTTTTACAATTTAAAGGAATAAGACTCCAGCTGGCAAGAAAACCTCAGGCAAAGTTCACAATAGTGGTCATAGGTGTTACTGCACCCAGCTCTTGGCACCACAAAATGTTGCAGCCTCTCCTAGTAGGGAATCAAAAAAAATTCCATATGTTTCATTATTTCAACTGCTCCATTTCACACACTGGTGCCATAGATGTTTTTAGTGCTGAATGAGTCACATGCTGCCTTCTGCTGAACCTGAACAATAAAGCTGCAACTGGTAGATGAAGTGCAAAACATCTACTTGGAGATGTCAGTCAGTCTCACCTCTGTGCCTGGCAAGATCATGGAGCAGATCCTTCTAGAGTCTCTGCTAAGGCACATAGAAAATAGGGAGGTGATTTGAGACAGCCAACATGGCTTCATCAAGGACAAATCCTGCCTGAACAAATCTGATGGCCTTCTATGATACTGTCACCAACTCGGTGGACAAAGGCAGAGCAACGGATGTCATCTACCTGGGTTTAAGCAGAGCATTTGACACTATCCCTCATGACATTCTAGTCTCCAAATGGGAAAGTCATGGATTTGATGGATGGACCATTCGGTGGATAAGGAACTGGTTGGATGGCAGCACTCAAAGGGTTGTGGTCCACAGCTCAATATCCAAGTGGTGGCTGGTGACGAGTGGTGTCCCACAGGGTTCAGTACTGGGACCAATCCTATTTAACATCTTTCTCGGAAACATGGACAGTGGGATAGAATGCACCCTCAGCAAGTTTGCCGATGACACCAAGCTCAACTGTGTGGTTGACATGTTAGAGGGAAGGGATGACATCCAGATGGACCTGGACAGGCTTGAGAGCTGGTCTAATGCAAATTGCATGAAGTTCAACCAACCCAAGTTCTGAGTCCTGCATCTGGGATGTGACAATCCCAGGCACAANGTCACAAAGATGATTAGAGGGATGGAGCACCTCTTCTATGAAAACAGGCTGAGGGAGCTGAGGCTGTTCAGCCTGGAGAAGAAAAGGCTCCAGAGAGACCTTATAGCAGCCTTCCAGTATCTGAAAGGAGCCTACAGGAGAGCTGGAAAGGGACTCTTTGTTAGGAAATGTAGTGACAGGACAAGGGGTAATGGTTTTAAACTAGAAGAAGGGAGATTTAGAAGAAATTCTTTCCTGTGAGGGTGATAAGGCGCTGGAACAGATTGCCCAGAGAAGCTGTGGATGCCACATTCCTGGAGGTGTTTAAGGCCAGGCTGGATGAGGCTTTTAGCAACTTGCTCTAGGTTGGAACTCAGTGATCTTTGAGGTCCCTTCCAACTCTAACCATTCTATGGTTTGAAGATTCTATGAGGTAATAGTTTTAAATCTTTGCTATATTTGCTTAATGAATGTTAGTCAGAGTTCTTCGTTAAAGTGACTTCATACTTCAATTTCTGCAGAGGTGATTCAAGAGTAAAAACCATTGTGTTTTATCACCATTTGTAACCAATAAACATTGATTTCTCAAATGTTCATATTTGGAGATGGGTTACAAAATTTACCTTGACTTTTTTAATGAAAAAGCACCTGGGATTTTTGGATTGCTGAATTTTTACAAATTCCTGTGAAGTCAACATAAATCATAAATGCTTGGGACATGTAAATAGCAAAAAACTTTTACTAACATATGATAGGATCTTAATATGACTATGTGGAACTACATCATCCCTGCTTCTCTTTTGAAATGTTTGTGCCAGATGACATTGTCTATATTTGATGTCTAAAAATATACTTTTTGGGTTTTTTTAATTAAAAACAAAACAAACAATATAAAAAAACCTAAACCAAAAAAACCCAAATAATCGCCCAACCCATAAACTTAACTAGACTTTCTTTCCAAATACAGCAAGCTTAATTCTTCAGACATAATAAATGGAAATCTTGAAGAGAAATCTATGTCTCACTTTGTTACAGTATCTTTGTAAGACAGATCCTTCTCTTCCTGCTTTCCAGGTGATCAACTAACTTCTTATGAGTAAGGCTTAGCCCATTCCCTGTTGCGGACAGGATGGCTAACTCCTCTCAAGGATACCTCAGTTGTCTTGTTTCTATCCCTGCCTGCCTTTTGAGACTATGCTGAAGTTTCCCCACACCAAGTGTGAGCTGCTTTCAGAGGATCTTACACCTCTCCAAGATACTCACTGTGACCCCATCAGCAGCAGCCACATCAAGGCAGGCAAGTAGATTTCTTCTCAGCTGTCCACTTTCATGCTCCTTCAGCAGAAAAGCCCATATGCAGTATTTACAGAGCAAACTGAAAATAAACACATTAAAGAGTTTTGCCCTTTACTATAAGGTGCCTAAATATTTATTCAGGAACCAAACATCCCAAAAGAACCAGATTTATGGATTAGAAATTCAAATAAATCCAGAAAAAAGCATATACTTGTAGCTGCTCCTGTTTGAGTACTGACCTCTCATGACACTTTAATATTGAGAGTAATGTCTTTTGTCCCCAACGTGTTTTCACGAACACCATAAGAAGTAGTATGGTCACAGGGCATGCTGGCTAGTAAGGAATTACATTTTTTTTGCACAGGATGCGTAGAAACCAATATCCTCCCTTCCCCATCAGGTGTAACCAAGTCCCCTTCCTGTTTATTTGAGGAATTTGCCCTAACTGACTCAATTTCTCTCCCTCCTCCTCTCAGATGTACAACCTACCATGTGTAGTTATAACATAATCCAGACATGGTATTTGGTTTTAATTTGTTTTTTTTGTTTTTTTTTTTTCTTCCAGTGAGCCCTGTTTTCTGCAGCAGAACCATCTCTGGCAGCATCAATTACACAATCTTGCAGCAATTACACAAACATTTAGATTATTTGCCACAGTAACTGAATACTAAGTGAGAAAGGGAAACATTTTCCCAATAATACTGACAGCAGACACTGCATTCTTGAGAATGTCCATTTTTAAAAAGGTACTTAGCTTCACACAAACCCAGATTTCTATAATGCATTTGTTCCTTCTCTATCCCATGCAAGAGCCTTCCTTTACCAGAGACCAGTTTAGTTTTAAACATTCCAGAAGCAATCTCCCTTAAATCTATTATTATTATCATTATTATTATTACTATATCCACATTTTCTTGTAGTGTGCAAGGCTTTATCCATATACACAAGATCAGAGTCCTTACATCTTAAGGCGCTATTTAACTATCAAATGGTCATTTCAACTAACAATGTTTCCCTTACGTTCTGACCTACTTTTCCAGTCTTCATATCTTTCTGTGGATCCCAGTTCTAATCCTCTCGATTAATCAGAATCACACATCTCATTTTCAGATGCTGATGCACCCTCAGTACGTTCAGTATGTCATCCTGCCTATTCCCTTCAGAACAATGACACTGTCTTGGTTAGTGCCTCAATAAAGTAAGTTTACAGGAGTCTCTCAGGGTTTTCTGCTGCAAGATGCTAAAAAGAGAAATGTTTGAGTTTATTTTTTAGTTCAGACAGAGAAGAAATAAAAAATACCACAACTTAAAAAGCTAGTTTTTAATTATGGGCTTACTTGCAGGCACATTTTTGTTTCCATGTTGTCCTTCTCTCACTACAAACATAAAAATGCACTAAAGTTTTTTTTTTTTTTTTTTTTTTTTTTTTCATATATTTCTCAAAAATAGTGCTCCCAGAAAATAAAACCTCAAATGCAAAATTTCTCCTCACCTCTAGAAACAGGTATCAGAATGTTAAAATTCTTTAACCTGGAAGAACTGTTTACTTGTGTTTGGTGGTATTTATTGTGTGTTTCAAGTTAATCAGATCATTTTCCTTCTAAATGCCTAACTGCCTTAGTTTTCTTTCATTTTTTTTCTTTTTTTCTTTTTTTTTAAATTTCTGTAAACAGCCCAGTTAGTTTTTATCTTTTTGACAACATAGTACCAAAATTTCAGCTAACTGTTCAAGGCTTATTATATTCCTCCGCCATTACATGATTGCTGCACAGAGACATTTTAAAATGCATTGGTGATTTTGTGTCATATCATAATTCAAACTCCTACTGTATCTTGTTTGTTGGCTAGGTTCATCTCAAAGCAACATTTGCACTTTCCATTTTCCAGCTTCTCTTTTGCAGCTGTGCTGAGCTTTTGAATTATTTTCTTTATATCTGCCATCTTATCATAGAACCATAGAATGGTTTGGCTTGGAAAGAACCTTAAAGATCACCTAGTTCCAACCCCCCTGCCATGGGCAGGGACACGTCCCAGTACAGCAGGTTGCTCAAAGCCCAATCCATCCTGGTCAACCTGCCATGGGCAGGGACACGTCCCAGTACAGCAGGTTGCTCAAAGCCCAATCCATCCTGGTCAACCTGCCATGGGCAGGGACACGTCCCAGTACAGCAGGTTGCTCAAAGCCCAATCCATCCTGGTCAACCTGCCATGGGCAGGGACACGTCCCAGTACAGCAGGTTGCTCAAAGCCCAATCCATCCTGGTCTTGAACGCTTCCATGATGTGTCATCCACACATTCTCTGGGCAACCTATTCAAGTGTCTCACCAGCGTCAAGCTAAAGAACCTTTTCCTAGTACCTTGTCTAAATCTACCTTGTTTCAGTTTAAAACCATTACTTGTTTTCCTACTGCTACAGTCCCCAGTAAAAAGCCCATACCCATCTTTCTTGTAGACTCCCTTCAGATACTGGAAGGCTGCTATGAAGTCTCCCCAGAGCCTTCTCTTCTCCAGGCTAAACAGCCCCAACTCTCTCAGCCTGTCATCACTGGGAAGTGATCAGCCCTCTGATCATCTTCATGGCCCCTCTCTGGACTTGCTCTGGCAGGTCCATTTCTTTCTGTGCTGCAGACTCCAGAGTCCTTGAACTTTACTAATGTTGTTCTCTGTGCATTTGTCTGGTAGCTCTGGAATTTCTTCCTAATTTTCTGTGTTCTCTGTTTTTCACATTAATATTGTATGGGAATTCAATAACATATTTGCACTCTTTCTTCTAGAAAATTAATGAATTTGAAAAGCAGAATTAAAACATACTGATGAATTTTCTCAGTACGTAACAAATCCCAATGAAAATAATTTTTTGCTGATCATTATTACTTCTTTCTATCACCGTATCTATCTTCAGGTTATTTCTCATCTTTATGTTTTGTGTTTTACTTAAAATCAGATCTGTGAAACACACAGTTCTCACATGCACATGCAATACTTATAAAATCACAATGTTATGTTAGGAAAGTAAGAGAAGTGTAGTTTACATGGACACAATTATTTTTTTCTTTCCAAATCAAGTATCAGGTATCAAGAGCTTAACACAAATTCCAAAGCACTGAAGACTTGGGGAGTCTAAGAATGTCAGGGCAAGAGCATTAAAAGACAGAAAAAAACAAAACAAAAACCTCCAGATGGGTTTATAACAATGAGAAAGAGACTGGATTAAAGACTCAGCATCAGTTTCTGCTGATTTTTCAGGCTTCTGTGAAGATTGGACTCTGGTTGGTTTTGTTAGCTCACCTCAAAGTTACATTTGCAGTTTGTAAGTCTGAATTCCACTGTTGATCTTTGATTACCTCTTTACCTCTTTCTGTATTACTTTACGTTGAATTGCTTTCCGTAAAAAGTGATACCTTTCTGAAGCTAGACTGCAATTCATCTTTTACAAATCCATATCAGACATTTCTTGACGTAATGAAGGTAGAAACATAATTATCAAGAAAGCAGTGTGTTATCTTTTAAGCAACCAGTTGTAGCCCCGAGAATGATGTTTGATTACTCTGGGAAGATTGCCATTTAAATAGACAGGAAAATAGTTTATATATATACTTTCATCTGTTTCACATGTTCTTAATTTATGCAGCTCATTTTTATTTCACAAAACTATTAATAAATGCTCAGTCATGGGTTTACAGTAATATTATATACTTCTGTATTCACAACTTGCAAACTCACTAGAAAATATTTTATGGGTTTTGATAATAAATTCTTTCTATAACTGTTACATAGGATTCTTAACACAATCACCATGTTTACTTATCACACATCAAAATTAAATAAGACAGTTAGATTACTTTTGGCTCTACTACAAACAAATCATAATAAATAAAAACCATTAAGGATTAAGTCTTGGCTCCATCAAAGCAGTTAACCACATACATAATCTCATGGAATTTATCAGTTCAACACATAATTAAGTCCTTGACTGGACCAGATCTCCAAATTATAATAGCAAAAAGATGGAGAAATTTAAACAGGCTCTGTTTGGTTGCTGAGTTGGTTTTAATTTAGGATATACGATTCACTTGTTAGCATTGTATTTAGACATCTTTCTGTCCTAGATTTTGGACTTCTTGTAGTACCGGCATACACAAAGGTCCACCTGAAAAACTGCAACGTATCATAAGCAACCTATGTGAGTAAATGGACTAATCAGAAAAACATGAAGGAATTATTTATTTACTACTTGAAAGTCCTAAGTGGCATGTGCTTACGGGTCTCACTGAATGTCTGTCACTTTGTTAAAAAAAATACTTTCTGAAATTTGTCCAGAGAGGAAAATCCAAAAAAAAAGGAAGGTAAAATTTTTCAGGAACACTAATTTTAAGTTTTCCATTGTTTCATTAACTTTCGCATAAAGCATTTTGAAAATGCTAACTCACCTTCTTCACAGTCTGGCCTTCTCATAGGTTATATGGGGTACTCCAACACTGAGGCTGCAAAATCACAAACCACCCACCCATGTATAGTCTATTTTAGATTACCTTCAGATCGGTAGAATTTATCCTTTTTGTTGTATGTTAATCAGTATTTGAAATCAACTTAGAAGCTTAAACTAAAATATTGTATCCAAGCTACATGTCTTATATTACTTCAATATATTTAAAATATTCAAAACCTTTCAACCAAACAAATAAATAAGTGTTTAAAAATTCATTAAGAGGAGAATATTTTCACTTTCTAGAAATTTAGAGTTATATAAAGTATATTTCCATGCCCATGAATGTCATCACGGCCAAGATTTCAGAGCACTCTTCATTACAGAAGCCAGTCTGAACCTTTTGAACTTTTATTAGTGGAAAAATTGTAGCTGAACTCAGATCACTGAATGCAAGCCCATATTATAGAGGCATTCCAACTGCATGTGACTTCCCAGCACATGTTTAAAAAATGCATTCAAACTTTTCTCTTTTATTTTGATGGCTGTAATATTACCAGGAGTAAAATTACCAGGTCAGCTTGGCCCTTTTTCATTTACTTGCATTACATCTCTATTAAAACTATTCCAAAAGAGTTGCCATTATCTTTATGCAAACAAACAAATTAAAAGCATAGAGGCAAGTACTTTTTGTTGTTATTCCTTTTCCAGCTCAGGATTTTTGTTCTGCTGTACAAATAGGAGGAAGCATCTGTCCTAGTATACCGTAAATTTAATCAGGATTTAACTTGTACAGATTCAGGAGTGCTATTTCTGATCTTCTAAGGAAATGTGTTTTGTAATTAAGTTGCCAACAGTTAACTCCATGGATTGGTTTTGGATGACATTCAAATCTTCCAAATACCAGAGTCTTTTCCTAACTGGCCAATATTTAATCTTTTAATATAACATGAAGCCATTTCTTGTTATGCATAAATCATTCAGTAGCAATGAAGATTTTTGAGATCATTTTACCCAGATTTCATCCTCTGAAACCTTTATTACACACCTGCTTCCACAAGATACTACCAATTAAGCACAAGGTAACAAAGTTAGTAGAAACCCTTCTCTTACAAGCTGTGCAGAAGTATGTCCTTCCTAATGGAGAAACTCTGCTTTGCAGAATTTATTTTTTTTTTTTTATTTCCAGGAGCTGCAGAATTAGACCCATATGACTGATTAGACCCAATGTGGCCATTCCTAATGCAACAAGGGGCAAGTTTTTCCCCATCTGTACTGTCAGAGTCACAAACTGTGCTTTCTTCTTTAGGACCCTTACTGCCTTTTCTTAAATGAATGAAGGCAGACATGCAGACACTTGTATTTAGAGATGATACCGTACAGCAAACAGCACATCAAACAGATATTTAGAACTCTCCTTCATGATGTAGAATTGCTTCTGGCATTGAAGTAGCGTAAAAAAGAGAATCAAGGATGGTAAACATGCAACATCTCTATTCATTAGTGAATAACAGTAACAAGGAGAAACACAGCTATGATCAGAATTAGTGTGGCCAGCAGCCCCAAGGGAGTGATTATCCTGCTGTACTCAACAATGGTGAGGCTCCACTTTGAGTACTGTGTTTGGTTCCAGGCCTCTCATTGTAAGAAAGATATTGAGGTGCTGGAGCATGTCTGGAGAAGGGCAATGAAGCTGGTGAAAGGTTCAGAGCACAAGCCTTATGATGAGATGCTGAGGAAACTGAGGCTGTTCAGCCTGGAGAAAAGGAGGCTGAGGGGAGACCTTATTGCTCTCTAAAACTACTGAAAGGAGGTTGTAGTGATGTGGGAGTTGGTCTCTTTTCCCAGGTAACAACTTATGGGACAAAAGGAAATGGCCTCAAGTTGCATCAGGGACATTTAAACTGCATATTGGGAAAAATTTCTTCACTGAAAACATCAAGCATTGGAACAGGCTGGCTGCGGAAGTGGAGGTATTTAAAAGACATATAGATGTGATGCTTAGGGACATGGTTTAGTGCTGTTTTGGGCAGTGTTAGGTTTATCTTTGGACTTGATGATCTTAAAAGTCTTTTCCAAACTAAATGATTCTATGTTCTATTACTGTGATTGCGATACAGGAAAATTAGGACCGCTGAATGTATGAATTCATTTAGAAGATGAGGAGTGCTTAGTTGGAAGTTCAATGTTATATTTAGTTGTTGAGTTAACAGAATATAGTAACTTCTGCTGAATTTAAAAGATATTAGAGACAGTAAAATAAAGGTGTTTGTATCAATTGATGCAATACGATTGTTGCAAGATGCATAAAGACAAAAACCAATATGCAGACTGACATTTCTGCCTGTAGGTAAGCAAAGAAGATGGGACTCATCTGACCAAATGGATATATTTGCCATATAAACATGTGCAGCAGAGCTGGTCGTACCTTTTGTAGTCAGTGGAAAAAACCAAACACACCTAGGATCTGATTTATCCTGTTCTAAAATAGATGTCAGAAATAGGCCATGTGTTCTGAAGTTGCCTTATAAGCCTTGAATAGCAACATTTTGTACAGAAATGTAAATCTAAAGCCTTGAAATGGTCACTTGTGCCCAATCTCAGCTTCCCTTACTGTGCAGCAGTTAGATTTGTGTTCTTGTGCTTTTCCTGGCTCCTGCTGAGATAAGAATTTAGAAATGCACAAATAGTAGGAGAAATGTCATGTTTACAAATCTTTTCAGTGTGGTGAGAAACAGGAAGTGACAGAAATAGTATTCTTGGCTGATATTCTACCAAAGGGCTCTCAGACATTATTCTTGGAGATTTGTCACAAATGCCTTACATTATGGTTATGTGAGTTTGCAGTGACAGAAAATAAAATCTGGGGAATTCATCCATTTTGTTTTCCCATTACAACAAAAAAAGGTTTCCTACAACAGGAACAAGCTCCAGAAAGGAAGAGAAACATTTAACAAACAAATTTATGTTAAGAATGCTTTGCTGGAAATATTTATACTTTACTCCTGGAAATTATACAAAATACAGTTTCACAGTGGTATCACTTGAATCAAAGGGTGTCTACATGGTAACATATTGAATAGAGGTCCAAGGTTATCCTTTCTGATGAATTTTGTTTAAAAGTACTTGACACATGTTGAAATCTGTTTCTTCCAAAAGTCAAACAAAAATTGGCCTTTCTAAAAATTGCACAAAGTTCAGAAAAACAATATCTTTTATAAGGCTGAAGTAATACACAAAGTGCACAAGGATCCTATTTCTAACTCTCTAACAGTTATGTTATCTTTCATCATGTAGACTAATATTCTTTTATATCTCTTCAATGAGAGTGTGTGAAACATAATTTCAGTCACTTCCATTAAGGCCAATGAAAACCTTGTGGCATGGTAGGATTGCCAACCAGGCGTCCATAGAGTGGGTCTTCTTAACAATGCAGGATGAGACTTCTGGTATAACTTATCTCAAATGTGGGATGGCTTTATTTCTTGCTTATATGAATGATTGGTTTTGATTATGATGTAGTAAACAAAAATATGCCTGAAACTGTTTCATCAGAGGAAAAAAAAAAAGCTCATACAAAGCCTCTCTTTTGTCACATGCTGACAAAATTGCCTCTTTTCCACAATGTCTTTTGAACTGCTTGTGGGAAAACACCTTAACATGCTTTAGCCTTCATGGGCCAAATTAGTAATAAGTTACTATTAAAACTTTTGAAGATAGCATGGTTCGAAATCTTTGGTGTATTTCCCTCAGAATGGGTTAAAGAGAGCTAATGTAGTCAGTCAGCCAGTGTAGGGCGTCAGTAGCCTCAGGGGAGGCACAGTGATGAGTAGCTGGAGTGGAAAACTCTCAGCACAGCTGAGCCTGGGAGAGGACAGCTGTCCTCAGCCTCCTTCATGCAGAGAGCCTGCTAAAGGCAGACGGATGAGCTGAACCTGAGTGAGATGTTTGTCTCTTCAACATGTACACTGATCTGAGTAAATGGGAACACCACAAGGCACCCTCCACGAAGAAAGGCCTTCTTTCTCTTGGCTACTTGTGCGAAGTCCACTTTTTGTTCCCTTTTGCCTTCTCTCCTCCCCTAAAAAGAAAAGTTCAGTTGAATGTTATAGTTTGTGCAAATAAAAAGCATTTGGGCAGCAGGAACACTAATTTTAGGGGGTAGATTTAAATTGGAACATCTTTAATTTTGTTACTTTTTTTTTTTCTCTTTTTTTCCATTTTCAGATTGATAGCTGAAACATCATTGCCACTAAAAGAACTGAACACTCCTGTGATGAGTTCCTCTAGCCACTGGAGTGCCTGAAAAACCTTTGGCTCTGTGTGTGTCATTATGTAGGAGATGCTGGCCACCAACGACCTCAGAACTAGCCCTCTGCACAACCAGGCTGACACAGCAAAATAAAGCTTTAACAGCTCTCTCAGGTCTTTGTTCTCAGGCCACAAAGCTGATGTGTTTCAGAGCAACAGAGAAAGCTTTCTACAATTGTTTTTATAGTGAACCAAGTGAATGAGGAAAGAAGGAACTGCATAAACTAATTCCATGAAACAATCAGATGTCCCTGATTGTCCACTCAAACCTCTTTTACTGATGCTTATTAAACACTCACAATACACTTGAACAAAGTTAACTCCTGGCTACTCTTTTTCCTCATAACTCATGACACAGATTTTCTGTAAGTGATTCCTGACTTCAGCCCTGTTTTATTTCTTTCTGGCAGCCTCCCCTGTTTTCATCAGACACTAGAAAGACTGATGCTCTTTCTCTAAAGAACAGATTTCTGGTTTAGTTTACATGGCCCACAGTGAGAAGTAACTCATCACTGGAGTTTGTTCACAGAAAATATATTTTTATTTTCACAGAAAATATACACTCCAGAGTGATGATACTTTTCAGATATATTTTTAAGTTGAGGGCTCAAGGAATTAATTCATGTATGATGTTCCACAACTCACTATTTTGCTTCTGAATCAGAATCCAAGGAAATGAATATCATTATTACTTTATGTGGTTTTATGGCTTTTATAGGAATGAAAGACTTCTGCATCATTAAAACCACTATATCTAACTGACACATCCTGGTTTGAAGTAAAAAAGAACCAATTTTCTGTTAAGTAATTTTACTTTTTAGCTGGGCCTCTTTTAACTAACTAAACTCTGAAAATAACAGCTTATTGTTCAGAAACTCTTCACTCAGAGTGACAAGACCTGATAATACCAAGTAATGGTGTGCAGAGAGGCTCTTGCTTATACTTTTGCTGTAACAGTCAAGGTCAGTTAATTTAGTTATTTGGAGGGTTGGAAGTGGGAAAGCATAGAGGGCTCCCACCTGTGGGGTGGAGCAGACAGGACAGGTGAACCAAAACTGACCAACAGGGTATTCTATCCCATCTGCATCATGCTTAGTATAAAAGCTGAGGGATTAAAGGGTCAACTTTCTTTCTTCAATGGCCAGTGTCTGAGCAGGACCCCGTCTGTTCATCTGGTCCAAGCATTCCTGACTCCAGATATGGAATCCAGCTCTTATCCATCGCTAAGTCCAGTCTGGGAATTTCCCCTGTGCTTGATGGTGACATGACTGTCATCCTGGGAGCTTCATATGGTTTTGTATATTCTCTATACTTTTTTCCTCTTTTTAAATAATGTTCTTCTTAGTAAAATTTATTATTTCATTATTTATGAATATTTTTGTTAAAGTAGTTTGGTTCTTCTAAACTCATAAATCTCTTCCTCTCTTCCTCTCCTCTCTTTGGAGAGAGGTGGGGGAAGGAGCCATCTGTCATTCTGATTGGCCAATCCAGCCAAAACCATGACAGACATTTGTTAGGAAATTTGGATGGGTTTAGAAGCTGAAGCAGTGCTATTTCACTGTTAGAAATTATTGTGATTGATGAAAATTAGAAAATCTTGGCTGCACACATTTTCTACAGATTGTTCTGTTCTGCACATGAATTGGTAACTTTGAATTTGAGGCTTTGCAGTCCAGTATGTGTCATAGGGGCAGATCTTTTTTTTTAAAGGTCTTCTCTTTTAATATACATTTTAAGCAAATGTATACCTTGTACCTCTAAAAATTTTGTTCTGTAGGTACAGGTACAGATCAGAATAGTATGGAGAGAAATGAAATTTGCATCTGCATAGTTGTAAATACAATCATACGTCAAAGGATGACCTGCTGCAGAGCTTTCACTGCTTGGAGTGGACATAGAACATTCTCCCTTTCCATGGCAAAATCCGTGTTTGCTTTGTGCTTTCTTTTTGTGGCTCTCTGCTTTGGAAATTGTTATTAAGATGGACTATACTTTTCCATGTAGAAATGACTTTGTTATGTGAAAGTTAACCTTAAAACCAAAAACAAAACCAAAAAGCAAACCAAAACACCAAAACCCAAACCAGGAATTTTCAGGGGTAATTACCTTATATATCTGTGGTAAAGACTTGAGAGTGAGTATAATTCCAGACCTATAGAGCTACAAAGGAAAAATAAACAGAAAATAAAACATTAAGTAAAATCTTTTCCCTTTCCAGACTTACTGTTTCAAGGCTCTGAAGTTTCATACAATAAAGTTAAGAGGGGCTCTTTCATTTTGTCTCCCAAGGCCTTGGGCTACAGTGTTCTAGCAGCTGTTGAAAATCAAAGGTTTCACTTCCACTTCTATAGGCTAAGGTGGCTCATCAAAACAGAGCACCCTTTTTATGATGCCAGGAGTGGTTTATCTGTACGAAATCTCACTCAAGCATGTGTTTTAGCTACTGAAAGTAATTTTCTTTGACCTTGATGAAAACATGCTTCTCAGGCATGTCTGAGAACGAAATCTGTCGGCAAACAATGGCTTGGCCACTACAAAGTCCTGGGCANGTATTGCCTCACCCAAATTTTTTCATAAATTACTTTCTATAATCTGATGACTCAGAGATGAAGCTAGAAGTGTCTCTAGATGTGTCTCTAGAAGTGCTTCTCTCCCTTTGTAGAAAGGGAGGTTGAACAAGAAGACAGACACTAAATTTTCACACAGCTGAGGATAAATATGAGCACCATATGGAACAACCCATATAGGCAGTATGCACTCCCAAATCTCTACCATCCAGAGACTAGGTATGTGACCTATTGGACAAACAATGTTTCTCCATCTTTTACTTTTCTTTTTCCCTTGAGCTTGTGTTTATCTTAATTTGTGCCGATCTGTGCTTTTATTCTAAACTTAGATTGCAATAGTAAGATTTATCTCCTGATTAACAGACCTACGTTTAATAGAAGCTGGCTGTAATAGTAACTCAGGGACTTGGTGGTAGGCAGCAGTGTGAAGACAACTAATGTATCATCTGCCCTCATCTGGGTCTTACTCCTGACCAATAGCAAACATACATTTTAACCCTAGTGTTTTCTCATCACACAACTCACTCAGGATTCAGCTTTCTAAAGGATTTACTAACATCATGAAATTAAAAGGACAGATATCTATCTAAAACTCTTGGAAGAAGAAATTGGACAAAAAATTTTTCCTTGTGTGGCCTTTCACTATTCCTATTTATTCATCACTATCCCTCCAATGTCCTTTAGTTTTATGCTCAGGTTAGAAAGGCACTGGGTGTGATAGGACAGATGGGAGCTTGTTTTTAACATGATAGATATTTTGAGTTAGTTTATATATCTCTAAGTGCTTATTCAGATAGAACTATAGCTCTTGGTGTGCTGAGATTTCATTTGCTCTGAATTATTATATTTCCTACTTACATCATAACAGACAAATAGACCCCTGGAGTTCAGCGGGTATGAATTATCTCGATACTCAGTGTCGAAGCAGTAGGACCATGCCTGTGTCTGTATGTTTGGGGTTATTTTTAAAGACAGGATTTTTTCAAAGCTTTGTTTCCTTCTCCATCCATAATTGTTATGACATATATAATGCACCAAGTTGCATCAGGTGACTTAAAAATGCACATCACTGACAGAGGAAGCTGTTGCTCTATCCTTTCATGGAACTGAGAGATCTGATTATGAGACGAGATAGCCAAGACTGAGGAAACAGAATGTAAGGGGTGCTCTGTAAGTGCACGTATCACATCATGTCAAATCCTACCATATCATATCTCATATGATATGTCATAAACAGAATCCAATCTGGGAAATCCAAAGCTGTTTTTACCAAGGTCTGTGGAAGCAACATCCTCTAGAAATTACTGTGTTTTCCACACATGGTAGGAACATACTACAGAGACATCATGAACGAGGCTGTAGCAGTCCTGTGTTGTACACCTTAGAAAATAAGTCCCATATTTTCTAGAAAGTGAACTCTCTGAAAAGAGTTGTGAGTTGTGATAATATTACAAGGTGAAATGCCCTATTTTTAGCCAGAATTACAATTCTGGCTGACAGTCATAACTGAATATCTGACAAGTAGAACACAAGCAGATTACTATGGAAATAACAATTACACAGACAAATCCTTTTTTACCAAGTAGTGTTCACAGTTTTTCACAAGTATTCTTCTGCTTCCCCAAATATCTATATTTGGGTGTACATATAAATAACAAAGAAAAAGATTTTATTGTTTAGATATTCTACTATTTTAAGCCAAAATCATTACATATAATCATAAGTACAACAGGAAGGCCCTAGAAAGTCATCAAGTATAATGTAAATGGATGACTTCCTAGATCGTGAAGCAAATCAAGAAGTCCTTTTTACTTCAATTAAATATTTTTTTCTCAATAGAATGTTTGGCTTTATTTATACCAGGATCAATGCCCTTGTGGTTAGGCATGAAAGGGGAAGAGATATTATTTGTCCTGATTTAGGAGTCACTCAGAATATTGTTTTGATTTCTTTTTTTTTTTTTTAATTTTGGTCTTCATTATCATTTCTGGAAGACTAATCCTCCTGTGTTTTCATATTGCTTTTGTTGCTGTAGTATGTGTGAAATTTATACCTTCTTCCACACTCAGCCACAATGAGGCAATAATTACCCCTATGGTGTAATGTAAGTATGTAATGTATGTAATGGTGAACTGAGGTCCAAAGGTGCAGAAAGAAGCTTTGCTACCACCAGGAACAGTAACTGGGTGCCTTGCTTCCCCAGACCTGGGCATGTCTGAGAACGAAATCTGTCAGCACACAATGGCTTGGCCACTACAAAGTCCTGGGCATGGGATAGATCTGAACCCTGCCCCTGCTGTGGAATTTAAGCCTTAGTCCACAAAGTACAGTCTAATCTAGTACCTTCTCCTGGAGGAGGAAATTTGAACCTTTTGTTTGAGAAAACAACACAGGCTACAGGGAAGTGGAAAAACAAAACAGGGCAGAATAGAAAGAATTATTTTTTTTTCTTTTAAAAGAGATCAGGGAGGAGTGTTTCCTTGTAGATTGAGAAAATATCCACTCAGAATTCATAAGCCTGTGTCCAGCATACATTCTGTGGCTGAAGGTTTTCCACCCATGTTTCCTAACTTTTAAGACAAATAATAAGTGATAGATTCAACTTTGAAATCACAAGTCATGCTTCCCTTTGAATAGCTGGTTTGTAAAATAATTTGTGACAAGTCATATCCAGGAATGCCTTTCTGAAATTGCCATGAAAAGTGGATGAATAATGGAGAAATGTATGCAGGTAGCTTTTCCAATCTTTACAAACAATGTAATTTTGAAGTGATAAGAAGTTTCTTGTAAATGCCAGATCATCAATAAATGTAATGGAATCTACTCAAAACAAGTGTTTGACATGGTAGCATACTGAATGTCTTACATCTGTATTTCATGTTCCATATTGATATAACCAGGATTAGTATGAAAGATAGTGAGCATTTCTGTCATAAAAAAAGCTTTTTACTGCAGTTTCTGAAATAACACCTTGCTGTATCACATGTCCAAGAGGGGAACAGACTAAGTTGTAATTATTTCACCCTACAGCCACCTAGAGATATCTTTTTAGCTGAGTCCTCATACTTACACACATTTCTGGGAATTACATTACTTAAAATTGAAATTACATGAACCTGTACAAAGGAAGTCTTCTCACTGTTACAGCAGAGTGGATTATTACTTCATCTTATGATCCATGATGTTAATGAAGCAGGTGATTTTAAGCAGTAGTTCTCATATAATAACAATAAGAAAATTATGGAACTGTAAATGTCAGAGCATACCATCTTCTCCAGGAAGCCATGCAGCATTAGACCCACAACTACATTCCTTCTGTGAGCTTTCACACTAGAGAAAATTCCTTCAAAGCCAACACTTAGAGGCTTCTAGGAAAATTTAAATGTGTTAGGAGCATTTCATTTGCTTTCTCAAACTGCACTTGCCCTTTTCAGGATGTGAAAATGTGAGATTGACAATAATTCTTGGTAATTAAATGAACTACAGAAAGTACAGAATAGATTAAGCAGAGAATAACAGTTTGTGACTTGTTTTCACAAAGCATTGTGTCTTCTTTTTTTTTTTTTCCTCACACTGCAAATCCTCCACTTGCTGTAAATTAGCTGATGTTGTGACTACCATATGAGAATAAGCATGTGTGACATTACAATGACACCAGCATTGTAGTGGCTTGCCTATTTTCATTATAAGATGCATTTTAAACTCCTCACATTTCCCAATAAAGTACATGCACCTCAAGACCTGGGTCCCTGCCAATTTATGGAACTCTTTATGACTCAAACAATTGTGATTAAAACAAAAATGCATGCATTTGGCAAGCCATTATATTTTTTGATGGACTCGGTTGTGGCTTTGCCACAGGTTTTGTGGAGGAACCGACTTTGTAGCCCTAGAAGCCAAGAATCTAAAAGGGAAGGGACTCTGAACAAAATATCAAAGCAAAATTGGCTTCTTAGCTCCTCTTATCTGAGTGGGTAAGAAAACAGTTAGACTTTTCTGCAGACCGAGCCAGTAACAAGTTGCAATATTCTCCCCTTGGTTCAGCTCTCTCCTGTCTCAGTGAGGGAGGAGGCAAAGTCCTACCTGCTCCCTGATGCCATCTGCATAGCTGTGAGGCTCCCACTCAGTTCTGTGCAGGAGCTCCCCTCCTGCTCCCAGACCACAGAGGGAAGGCAGGTCTTCCTCTTGTGTTCTCCATTTAGCTTACAGTAGGAGGAAAAGGAAGGGAGGAAAAAATGAAGAGAGGAAGGACAAAAGGATAAAAAGATGGCAGGACAGAAGGAGGGAAGGAAGGGAGGAAAGGAAGGAATTTCTTAGCGATCTACTTGCAAATAAAGCACAGCCATTTTCAGAAGCAGATTGAGGCAAAAATAGAGTTGTTATTGTCAATATTGTTTTCTTTAAACCTTCCTCTCTTTCTTTTGTTAAGCACTTCACAAAGCAATCGTCAAACATTGCATCTAAGGAATTTTCATGTCAGAACCTTCCTGAGATTTGCAAATATTATTTACTGAGTCATCTAGATGTCTCTGTAAGTGTCATTTTAAAAGTGAGAAAAAAACAGTTAACTGCATCACTACAAACACTCAAGCTGTGAGATTCTCCAGCATATCCAACTGGTCTGTGAAGAAAGCTAGAAGAGCCTTCCCAAAAAGAAATGCTTGAATTTCCATTCTTCTTTTAAGAGATCCTTCACCCTGCACAATTGATATTCTCAGGGTTTCAGAACAGGACAGGTATAATGTAGGTGCTTATCTAACTTTATGTCCCTCTGTGTTAACGTTGGTGCAGTTTACATCCCTGAGGAGTAAAAAACTGAATTCTTCAGAGACAGAGTAAGGAAAATAATAATTCCAATAAAGACTCAAGAATTTTGTAAGGGTAATTTAACTTTCTGGGGTTTGTGTCTGCTGTGACTATGCCTCAGGACACCAAAATTTAAATCCTGTTGTATGAAGTACAGAGGATGTCCCTTGGGTTATGGCCATTAATAGGGCTGATTTTTTTTTATTTTTTTTTTCTTTCTGAATTATGTGTAAGTGGTGTAGAAACCTCTGGATAAATAACTCACTTCAGATATATTCTGTATGCAAAACAAACTCTTAGTACTCTTGATTTTAAAGAAGTTCATTAAACGCTGAAAAAGCAGAGTCAGCAAATACAAGTCAGCAAATATACCTTTAGTGTCTATCTGTAATTAGTTTAGACACTCAGACAACAAAGGATGCTAAATTATTCCCCTTTGACAGTATCATAAAAAGGGAGAGTCAAAAGAAGCTAGAGCAGGGTAGTGTGCTACATTGAATTATTTCCACGGGGAGAAACACAGTCATTGTGCAACATGCTGCAGAGACACCTGAATGTTACTGGTAAAGAATTCATTATTGAACAGATACTCTTTTCTCAGTGAAGCTATTGGTAGCTATGTCTTCACCTAATCCATTATGACATGGCTCCAAGCTAATAAAACCTTTTCCTTTGAGGTACAGAAGCTTGGGTATCTCAATATTAGCTTTCTGATATAAGTAAATGAGTTAGCTTATTCACTTAGCCACACCTAGTTGTGTCACTGGAATAAATTATAAAGATGCATATCTATCTATCTCCTTCACCATCCATGTGGTATCAGATTCACAGGTACTTAGTAATTAGAGCTTGTAGAACTTGCTGATTAATATCTAATTATAAAGTTTCTCATGGTGACTCACCTCACACTCAGCATAATGCAAGTATTCCCGTGTAAGTAACATCATATACAGAGTGTGTGAACTCATTTAAGGGAAATTGAATTTTCCATGTTTATGGACTTTTACTTAAGCAAAGGAGAGATGTACAAACTCAGGAAAGAACCCAAGTTCTTAATGCCACACTACTAGAATTGATGGAGCTGAGTCTAAAAATTAGGATCCCTTTATCTGTCCCTGCAGTCCTGGCATTTATGTTCCAGACACCTAAACTCAACACTATGTAATATTTCAGTTCACTCAAGAGCACAGCTTCTGTAGGTCCCTGGTGGTGCAGTGTTGAGCATACCAATGACATTTGTAACCTCCACTTTGGATGGATAATGAAACCATTTCCCTGCCAGACTTGTCTAGGTAGCTTGAGCCAGTAAGTGTCTTGGAAGCCCACTGAATAAAAATGCTCTCAGTGAAAGTCAGTGATAGTTATAACTTTTCTTTAAATGGAAGAATGATGTTTTTCTATTAGTGTCTCCTTCAGATACTTGGTTAGCACTACAGCTGAGGGACTGGGACTTCAACGTAGCATGGGAAGGGCTTATCTGCTTGTGGCCTCTGCCCCATGAGCACTTTCTTGCAGATGCCCTTACATGGCTCACATGGCTCCCAACCTGCACACTGGCTGTCAAACAGCTTGTTAAGAGGTGTATAACACCCATGGGTGTTGTACAGGAAGCCCTTATAATTTTATTTCAAGGATACAAACTCTACTGGAGAGATCTAGTTCCAAAAGCCAAAATGTGAGAACATTCCTGTTTTTTTTTCTTAGATTTGGGACAAAAATTCTGTTTATTTCAATGGCAGTGCATAAGATCTCAGGAGAATAACGTCCAAAGTAACTGCACCCCCATCATCATAGGCTAATGAAAATATACATGCCTCGAGGATGACTGTTAGCATAGATCTCATTTTTCTGAACACACGACTACTAGTGTCATCTGAAGACACAAGGATATAGGCTATGCTGCTTGCATCTGCTATACAGAAACACCTGCTTCTTTAGTAGAATGTAAGGACAGTCATTTTGTCAAGTCTTGGGTAGACTTTTCATAGCCCTACTTTGTAGGTCAGCCATGTTGCACAGTATTTACAGTTGGCTACTAAAGAAACTAAGATAAGTGCTTATCTTTCCAATATGTGAAATTACCCTATTCTTTCATCCTGAGTCTGAGGCTGAGTCTCCTTCATACCTATGTAAGACACACAGGAACATCTGTTTCTCAGTGCTGCTAGAATTTAAGTGTCCTGAATACAGTGCCTGTTCCAGACTAAGCCTGATCCTCCACACTTCAGACAGGAAATGCTTCCATAAAAAGTCATCGCTTCCAGCTCCTTTCCTTTTCCATTTACCTTTAGTTTTTCCTCTTTTCTTCTCATTTTATTTTTCTTTTATATCTCTGTTTCTAGAATGGTTTACTAATCTAGTGATGGGCTTTGCACAAGGTATCTGCTTAAACATACTGAAGGAGAAAAGTGCTATTTTCCTTAGTTATAACCTGGTCAACAAAATTTCCAGCTACGAAACAGTCCTTCACCCACAATGCATCATTCTGCATGTTAATTCCTGACATGATGGATACAAACAGTAAGAGACTATAAAGCTGATCCTCAGCAAATGCAGGTGTTTTCCATCTGGTTGAAGAAAAGAGGAGTTATGGACTTTACAACAGCAATGGGTTCTGGCCTCACAGCTCAAATTCATCAAATGTTACATTTCTTTTATTCTGTGTCTGGGCTTTCTCCTCTTATCCACAGTGAAGACCAGAGAAAGAATGACAGTCTATGTATTATGTGTTGCTTGGGCTTTTTTTGGCGGGTTTCCCCTGTTCCCCCAGTATTGTTGCTGTTGGTTTTACTCCTTGCATCACAGCAATGCCCTGAGTTCCCAATGGAAAGGAGGGACCCTGCTATGGCAGGGACTGTACAAGGCTATAACGAAAAGATAGTCCCTGCCCTAAGGGCTTACTTAACCTTTTTTAATTACTGATTCAGTTTAAGATTGCAGTCCTCACAACTTAAATTTTTCTCTCTCTCACACTTAGTCTTTTCTAAGAACAGAAAGACTGGACTGGTTTATAAAATAACAAAGATTTTTTCTGTAATATTCCTTTTTCATCACTTTTTACATCAGTTGTTTCTTGTATGGGTTAGCCCTGAAACACAAACATTACTCACTGAAATAAAAGAAAACACGAGACAATATTATGAATTCACCCTTCCCGCAACAAAACCCAGGCCATTTGAACTGTTTTAATTTTTGCAGTTTTTGCCAATGAATTGCACAAGCTCAGACATTGAAATTCATCCTGTGAATACAGTATGCCTTGCAGGATTTTCATATTGCAGCACAGACACCAATGGGGTCACTACTAAACCAGAAGTGTATTCCACATATAAAGGGTTGCTCTCAAAGACTGCAAAAATATTACTTATCTGAGGCTAATAACCTGGCTTAGCTTTGCTTTAATAATTTAAGCTTCACTTCATTCAGAATTGGCAAGTTAATATTCTCTTCATCTAAAGAGAAAATTGAAGAGAATTACTATTATTGCATATCTGAAATATATTTCAGTAAAAAATCTGTACATTTGGAAATAATTAATTTTATTCTTTTTATTTTTTTTTTTTTTGCAGAGAATGGCACAGTGTTTTTCCCTGACTTTCACTGAAAAAAAAAAGGAAAATTTCAAAAGAAATTAAAGTTTTCATTTAGATAAAAAAAGAAATTAGAGGCTTTCTTCACAAAACAGAACAGGTTTACTTTCCTTTAAAGTCATGATCTGCTCTGCCTACCAAACCATTACTCATCAGTATGTGTTTGCTGATATTGCAAATATAAGGAATCTTTGTCTGAGTGTGAAACATGCCAGAAGCAGTATTATTTCTTTGTCTTAAATGGTATTGTTTGAAAGATTGTTTTTTAAAGTATTTTATTCCCTATGCATTTAATTAAAATCAACTTTTCACCCATTAGAATGGGAAGCCTGAAGGGATAAAAATAGAACTCCTATTTCCTGTCCCTAGGGCACATATTTTTTTTTAAAAAAAGAGTTATACTGACACACTTTAGTCTCAGTAAGGGGATCTTGGATTTTAGAGTCTGGATAAGATAAAAAAATTCCTTAATTCAAAACAATAGTAACAATACCCTTTGTATGCAACACTTTCTTCAGTTCACCACTAAAGTACAGCTACACCTGGAATATACAGCTTCAGTATACCCAGAGTAAACAGCATCAAGCTGCATCAGTATTAAGTAACAGACCTTTGGATGCCTAGTTCAGTATTCAGTAATGTTATCAAGTTAGGGGAAAGGTGTATTTATTGGAGGAGGGATAAAACTAAGAAGATAGAGACTGCATTAACACTGCTGAGCGTGCAGAGCGAGCTATGGTCCTTACAGCCAGCACACTTGAAGCAAGCACTGAATTCTCATTAGGCCTTCAAGCAATGCTCTGAAGCACATCTCCCAGCTGTCCTCTTTTTTAGGGCAAATATTGATCAATACAAGTCATGGAAATGAGAAAACAGGCTTAAAAGGCTGTCCATTTGGTTTGCAACATTTTTCCACTACATCTTTGCTAGCTTCCCCAAGCACTTTTACCAGGGGAAAAGTAAAAGATTTACACATTAAGATTTATCTCTTTGGTACTTGAATATTTGTGGTTTGAAAAAAAATGAGCAGCTACAATGTCAAATGCAGCTTGTGTTTTCAGGCAAGCTGCATTTTTGGCATTGTCTGGTTGGTTTGTTTGACGGTAAGAATGTTAAGCACAGTACAATTGCTGCTCTATCCTAACCTAACATACTGCACACACCACAGTTTACAGGCTCTCAGTGCTATCAGAAGCAAGGAATAAAGGACTGAGTAGCTGTGTGGTTAATGAAAAGCTGTATAGTAACTCCACTGTCCATGAAGACAGCTCTGGGATATAATAAGGTCTCTAGGGCGGCCAAGAGTTGGCTTCCAAACAAGTGCAATCCTTGCTGCTGTTCAGCTCAGCTATTTTCTTTCTTCTCCCCTTTACACATTGCTTGCTGCCAGGCTTGACACTCCTTCCCCCTCAGCAGTGTGCCAGCCATGCCCAGGTGGCAGCAGCTACCAAGAAACTGAGGGGCCAAGACCAGTGGACTGGTGGCGGTTACCAGGGTAGAGGTGGTGAGGCAGAATTTAATCTAACAGTTCCTGTCCCAAGAGAATTGCCTGAAATTGCTTTCTTCCCTCTCGGGCTAGGGCTGACATTAAAGGAGTTTGACTAAGTGTCTCACAGGCTGTTGCACTACAAGGTTAATAAAACAGAGGGATAAACAGTCATCTCAGAATATTTTTTGTTGTTTTGGAGATGACAGGCTGGGTAGGGAGCTTCTTTTCCTCTTCTTCTGATCCTTCTTCTCCTCTTTTGATCCTTCTTCTATGTTTGTTTTTCTTCACGCCTTGCACACATGTTCAGAGTAAGAGCTGAAAAACAAGTTAATAAATAAATTCTATGTATTTCTCCTTTCCCAAAATATTCTTTGCCATACAGAAAAAATGATTGATATCTTATATAATGGAACTCTCAAAGCAGCAGCAAATACAGCAATCATATTCACCTTGAAAATAGGTGTGCTTTTCCATTTTTCTTTCTAATGTAAAATGGATGAATATTTTAACCTTAAAGACAAAGTGAATCACTTTTGGAATACCCTGGTGAATAACAAATGCATACTTGCACTTTCTTCCACATCATGATGCTACTATATGAGACACAATACATGCCGCTTTATTTCTCTGCTTAGTTTCATAACAAAGCACTGTCAAAGTTGGTAAAACCAAACTGTGAACGATTTTGCTATCCTGTACCTACTTATAAATTTACTTAGTTCATCTCATGGCAGTCAATCACATGAAAGTAAAGGCTACTATAAACTTTGCAGGACTTTGAATCAGGCTTGATACCCTTGTGTGTAGAGGGATGTGAGAGGACTAGGGTGATGTTTCTATAGTTAGTACAAGTCAGCTTGGTTTCTGGACTACTTTAGCTCATTTTGCTCGTGAAAGGCTTAACATTCAGGTTCTCAATAGCTACGGGTAAGGACAGGAAAACAACTGATACTGGTTTGGCATGCCCTTTACAAAAAGCTCATCTGGTCTTATCATTCTTTTTGATTTGCTGTTGGTTGTTCATGCGCAGGGGAGCAGACCTGTCTTTGCTTGATGCTAAAAAGATAGCCTTCTATCTTCTATCTTAGGATCTGCCCTTTGCCTAATTGTTATATTCTTTCCTTAAGCACTCACTTTTATTAGTTATTACAGAAGAGATACTGGACTAGATGAACTTTGGTCTCATATATTATCACTGTGTACTCAGAGGCTAGCAGCACTTCTACAATAAATAAGTCACATGTATTCTAGAAAGCAATTACTGTGCAAAACTTGGTTTAGAATGATAAAGACTTATTTGTTATAGAATATGCAACCATGAAAATTACTCAGTGAAATGTTTTCAAAATCTAATAGCTCTTCCTTAAGAATAGTCTCATTGTTATATGTTGCCTCTAGCTATATTAAGGGCAGAAAACTTAAAACATACTTAAATATACTATAACAGAAAACTTACATAACAATGTTGGATGCTGCAGGATAAATAGTACGTGTATAAGTGCCCAACTGTAAATTCAGTTGCAGAAGTAAACATATATTCAACGATAAATAACTGAACCAGATTGACTCCAAATGGGTACAGTTTCACTGACTTTAGTGAGCTGCACTGGCAGGAATCAGCTAATGATTTGTGCCATCAGTGGTTTTATCTGTTTTAAATCAGTGTGTAATAGGAATAGGATTAATTTTAGTCCTACTATAACTTCAGAGACTTCAAAGAGGTTTTGTGAAATATCCATGAAAAAAATTAGTTACTCCTAAGCATATATTCCTCTCAGAAATTCACTGAATTCTACTTGAAAAGCACTGCACATCTCTAAATGTCTTTTTAATGGAGTTGTCCTACAATAAAATATGCCTGATTAAGTGCCCTAAGAAACATTATCATTAAGGCTCTGTGTCTGGTGAATATCATTCTCAAGGCTTTTCTTTCCCTGGTTGTGATGAAAAAGACATAATGGTCAGTCTGTGATGAGTTCTGAATGACTCGACCTGATTTACTGTTGATTTGCTGCATTTAATATGAGCATTGTCACATTTTATTCGGCTACATATTTTCTAACAGAAAAAAAATGTAAGATGACTTCTTGTTTCAGTTGGTGCTTATGTGAAAAGAAAAACACAGGCTAAGATATCTACACCACCTGATACTCTCTAAATGAAGAGATTACTAACAAAATTAAAGTTGTAGTATTCTCACATACCAATTAGCTTAGATAACAAACAAGGGCAAATAAAGAGTACGATTCATACTGCAGTCCTTGAAAATATCTTCAGACCTCCATCATAGTCTACGTATAAACTAGGGATTTCCAGCTTTGAGGTTCAGATATGTACAATAGTTACTCCTTCACTATATATTAAACAAAGTCCACAAATTTCCACCTTCCTGCTACCATTTATGTTAGTTTCCATTGAGAGGAAAATCAGTCATACCAGTGGGAAGGAATATTTCAAAAGCAAGTGCCCTCATCTGGCTGATATGAAAAACTTATTTTATCACAGAACATTATGTTGCTGAATATGCACAGAACCAGTCCCAGCCTTTCAACACATGTCCAGGCTATGAAAATAGTCAGGAGAAGGAAAAAAAAAAAAGTTATTTCAAGTTCCATGTCAGGATCTATGTAAAGGCGGGTCAATCTGTAACCTGGAACTCGAGATGCTTGACTCAAGTCTATGACTAAGATGCTCAAAGCCTTTACGTTTTATCCAAGCAATAAAGCTCCAGCTATTGCTCTAGAGACACACAATCTTTTCCAAGGTTTACATGCATACCTGAGCATGTCTTATAATCTCTTACAAGGCTATTGGAGGAATACTAAAAAGGTAGATAAGCCAATCTTAGCTCTCAGACTTCTGGACAACCAGGAGATTAGAAAATTGTTATAGATTAATCGAAGGAATAGTTTAGAAAAAAAGGAAAATTTAGAGCCAAATTAAATGCTTCTCACGTAATTTTTTATTAGGTCAGACAGATTTTCTCTGTCCATTGACTATAACAGGGAAGGATTGAATGCTGTGCAATTCTTCCTCTCCACACCACACTCCAAACAGCCACAGTACAATGAATGTGTTTGTGCTAGTAGTCTCTGAAGTGGGATGGTTTGGAATGAGAAGACATAGCTTTACAGATGTCACCAAGAGAAGATGAAGCAGTGTCCTATGATTAGGGATGCACCTTCCCAGACTGACTGTCTCTGTGCTAGACAGAATCACTGCTTGTTTCTCCACTGACACTTGGTGCCCACACATGTATGTGCCCATTGTGCTTTCAAAGTTTGTTTTAGCAGAAGACAGGAGAGAGGCAGAAGGATGGTTTTAAAGTAGTTCGTACCATAAGCTTCTCATTATTATTAAAAATAATAATGGTAAGGATTTAAAAGAAAAAAAAAATTGAATTTTTCTGCCCAAAAGAGTAGTAAAAAAAAAAAAATATATCAAAGGTGTATTTCAATGATATTGTGAGTATTTCTGTAAAGCCAAACTGTTTAAAATTATGAATAAACTGGCCTGAGGAGAGGTGTAAACCTGATAACTTTAAACAGGAAATTCAAGTATCCATTATGGTTGAAGAAAAGTCTTTATAAAAATGGGGGCTGGGGTGTACTTTTTTCTTTTTGTGGTTTAAGGTCCATGTCTTCTGAGTTGGAGCTAATGCACAGAATTTTCAGTCATAATGTCTATCATTTATCCCAGTCAAATTGCAGCTTATCCAGACAGGATCTCTAGGAAAAAAAAACAAGAAGTCTAGTTTGTGTAACATGCAAAAAAGTCCTACAAGAATGAACACTTGGTACTGTAAATCATTTGCAAACTAAAGACCAGGCCAAAATTTATAAGAAATTTTGAATGCAGTATATTAATGATGAAAATATAATGTGCTTCTGGAATTAAAATTGTGTGCACAGCCACTGATGCAATGATTTGTGGGAAACATAAACTTCACTAGATTCACAAAATAATCAAGTCAAATGGTAGAAATGGAAATACCTTAAGCATGTGGTTGGAAATAGAGTGTGCAGATATATTTGGCTAAAAAAATAATACAGTATTTGAATTTAAAGAAAAAGAAATGGAACTACAAACAACACTTATAATGCTCCTGTAGCTTGAAATTAAATATTTCTGTAAGAGGAAAAAATTGATAATACTATTTGCAGCAAGGTTTCTTCAGAAGTTATGCTTTTCTGTAATTCATCAAATCTACCCATAAGGCGATTTTCAACCTTTATTCTAATTTGACAGGCATGTAAAATTTTCCTGCAGATAAAGAAAAGAATCTAAGCTTATTGACACACCTCTTACTTTCTTTAGTTATCTTACAGAAATCCCTTGGAAATCAACCACAAACATCAAGGTTCTCGTGGGTTCCAGACTGAAAATTGCCATTCAATATCAAAGGTAAGTTGATTCAGTTTAATAGGGGTGGTAGTGAAGGAAGTAATTTCTCTGAAGCTTTTGAAAAAGTTATATTTCACATTCTAAATTGAGAAGTTCTGCATAATATTGTATTAAAGGTGTGAAAATGGGTTAATTCTATCTGTATTATATAGAAATATAGTGTATGGTAATGAGCTAGAGAAGACATTCATGGACATTCATGCAGGGAGTTGTGGCCTGTATTAAAAAGTGAGCAGCTGTTATTTTTACTATATTAGGTAGTCCATGAAAAAAAAAAAACAAAACAAAACAAACTTGTTATATGGACAAAATATTGTAAATAGGGAATTTTGGGAGCTACTAGAATCTTGTTTTCAGAACTTGAAAAAAATGCATTTCTTTTGCTTTATTTTGTTAACATAAATGGAAATATAGATAATACTAAACACAAATAACAGTTAATGAATACTTCAGTGTCTTTTTGTGCACAAAGTTCATAGTCAGACATGCGAGTGGCTTTAATATATCTAAACTGACTATTGATATAGAACTGCTTTACAATTCTTTATGGGCAAAAATTCCCAACCAAAGTAGACACTAGTATGAGGATGTTTTCTGCTTTCTGCTGTTTTCTAAAGTGTTTACACTGAACACACATTAAAAAAAAAAACAAAACAAAACAAAAAAAAAAAAAAANACAAAGAAGCACAAAAGAAAACCCAAAAAACACAATAAACAAATAAAAAAAAAAAAAAAAAAAAAAAAAAAAAAAAAAAAAACAACCTTCACAGCCACATGAGAGAAACTGAAATTAAATTTATTTCCTCTGTTAATACATGTATTCATAATAAATGATGCAAAATATATTATCATAGGTGGCATGATACTAGGAAATTCCTGACCACCAAAATATTAGACAGATATGGATCTAATTTTAATAAGGGACTACCACAGATAGACAGTTTGTTGTAAAAGGTTAAGGTTACCATCTGGAACAGAGTTCCCCTCAGTCTATCTGAAGTAAATCAAAACATATTCTTCAGTGACTCCTCAAATCTCTTTGACCCTATTCTGGTTTGTCAAGAAGGTTAGAAAGTTAGAAAAGGCTCTTTTTGTTTTGTAATTCAATTAAAATCCATTTGGACAGGGATAATTCTTTCGTGGATCATAAACAAAACATATGAGAACTGAGACGAGCAATATGATCATATTGACATAATGCCAATGGAATGTTTGTTGTTACAATAGTGTAAAGAAATAGTAATTTGATTGAAAATGTTAGAAGTGTGACTTCATCTTCTTTTTGAGCAACATATAACATCCTTTTCTTGCTACCAACCCTTTTATAATTGGCTTAAATATGCTTTTTAAAATATAACTGAGACTGATCTCTTTATAAGCATCAATAAATAAACTAGTCTTTCATTCAGCATTTTTCATTTCATCAAAGGCACTTAGAATATTTTTGTATATTTTTATATTATTTTCACCTGAGGAACCTGAAGGTGCAAAAGTCCATGGGACATAATGAAATCCATCCATGGGTCTTGAAGGAGCTGGCGGACCAAGATATCAAGCTGCTTTCAATCATATTTGAGAAATCACAGCAATCTGGCGAAATTCCTGCAGATTGGAAAAAGGGGAACATAACACCAACATTCAGAAAAGGGAAAAAGAGGACCCGGGAAACTATAGGCCAGTCAGTCTCACCTCTGTGCCTGGCAAGATCATGGAGCAGGTCCTCCTGGAATCTCTGCTAAAGCACATGGAAAATAAGGAGGTGATCGGAGATAGCTAACATGGCTTCATCAAGGACAAATCCTGCCTGAACAAATCTGATGGCCTTCTATGATACTGCCACCAACTCGGTGGACAAAGGCAGAGCAACGGATGTCATCTACCTGGGTTTAAGCAGAGCATTTGACACTATCCTGCATGACATCCTAGTCTCCACATGGGAAAGTCATGGGTTTGATAGATGGACCACTTGGTGGATAAGGAACTGGTTGGATGGCGGCACTCAAAGGGTTGTGGTCAACAGCTCAATGTCCAACTGGCAGCTGGTGATGAGTGGTGTCCCACAGAGATCAGTACTGGGACCAATCCTATTTAACATCTTTCTCGGAAACATGGACAGTGGGATAGAATGCACCCTCAGCAAGTTTGCCGATGACACCAAGCTCAACTGTGTGGTTGACATGTTAGAGGGAAGGGATGACATCCAGATGGACCTGGACAGGCTTGAGAGCTGGTCTAATGCAAATTGCATGAAGTTCAACCAACCCAAGTTCTGAGTCCTGCATCTGGGATGTGACAATCCCAGGCACAAATACAGGTTGGGCAGAGAATGGCTGGAGAGCATCCCTGAGAAGAAGGACTTGGGAGTGCTCATGGATGAGAAGCTCAACATGAGCCGGCAGTGCCTGCCAGCAGCCCAAGAAACCAACCGTATTCAGGGCTGCATCAAAAAAGTGTGAGCAGCAGGTTGCAGGATGTGATTCTGCCGCTCTACTCTGCTTTTGTGAGATCCCACCTGGAGTACTGTGTCCAGCTCTGGAGTCCTCAACATAGAAAGGACATAGAACCATTGGAACGGGTCCATGAAGAACTGTTGGAGGGCCACAAAGATGATTAGAGGGATGGAGCACC
>VZRU01010204.1:106341-136965 GCA_013398155.1 Pedionomus torquatus
TGCCCCATCCCTGGAGGTGTTTAAGGCCAGGCTGGATGGGGCTCTGAGCAATTTGCTCAAGTGGGGAGCTGTCCCTGCCTATCGCAGGGGGGTTGGAACTTGATGGTCTTTGAGGTCCCTTCCAACTCTATCTATTCTATGATTCTATATGTGAAGTGCTGAAGCTCTTTCCTTTCTGATGTTTAGTGCATCCACATTCTTTAATAAAAAAGGGAAATGTGAACATTTAGACCCTCATAAAATTCCTGTTTTCTGAACTCAGCTTAGATGTTGACTACATTTGAAGAGTTCTGATGGTGTAGGATTGCCATGGGAGATGATTTCCAAGATACTTCTATTTTGCAGTTATAGTAATGGACGATCAGCTTCTGCTTAATAATAATGATTATAATAATATAAAAAAATTAATAAAAATATTATATATGTTATTTAAAGTAGACAATGCTCCAAGGTTTCTGATCTCCAGCAAATAGAAATCATAGGAAAGAAAGAAAGTCCTGGTGGGTTCAAGAAATTGGGTTCAAAACTCATTCCTATCATTTGCTGTGAAATACAAACTGAACTGTTCAGTAATATGTAGGTAAAAGGGAGCAGGTAATATTCATGTACCAAATTTAGAGAATGTTATAGATTTGGAGGCTGGTTTCTTCACAGTCCCTTACCCATATCCTGGATCTATGAGTCATATACCAAAATATTCCCATGTCTTAGAAGCATGGTGTACATGTGATATGTCTTTCAGAGGTAAAGGGAGATGAGGAAAAGCTCATGAACAGAAAAGGACAAGCAGTCATTTCTCCTTAATGAGATTAAGCTGGCCTCACTTGCCTGTACTGCCTTCCTGAGCCCCATGGCCAGGAATCTGAAGCATCCAGCGTTGCCCTGCCAGCCCGGCTTTGGTGGTTATGTAGTGAGGATGTAGTACTGAGAAACACAGTTAATGGTAGCTTGGCAGTGCTATCTTAACAGTTGGACGATGGTCTTAAAGATCTCTTCAAACCAAAACAATTCAATGAGTCTATGTAGCAGCTCTTTTGAGAGCTGTGGTGAACTGCTTGCTTGATAACCCAAGAGCTGGACATTCTCAATGAATACTGAGTCTTCTCCAGAGTGCAAATTAAAGAACTGGGGAAATGCTCCTGCCCTGCACCTCCATTGGGATAAGCCTATTTCTTTCCATTGCCTACAGAGATACATTAGTCAGTGTGTTCCCCTAATCTAGGCACGCAGGTTAGATACCTAATGTTAATGGCACAAATATATCACAGAATATGCTCAACTAAAATGGCTGTAAACATGCACTGCAATAAAAAGCAGCTTTCTAGAGCATGCCAGAGTTAGTGACCGAGACAGACCAAAGAGCAAAAAAAGAACTGGGGAGGAATGTCAGGGAGCTCTTCGGAATGCAGCAGTGGTGCAGGATTTAAAGGCTTTTAAAATAAAATACCTCCTTCACTGTTCTCCCTCGGGACTCTTAATTGAAGCCTTATGAAAAAGATGACTGCAATTGTTCCTTAGGGAATAATAATTGTTGGGAGTGCCCAAGAGAATGGAGCAGAAGTATTAATCCCAAAGGTGGTTAAATGAAGCAGTGGACATAAGTCTGGGTCATAACCAGAAAAGCATAATGCCTTTTCCCAATGGTATTGCAAAAGGAATGCAGGAGGAAAACTTATACAGTACTTGAAATTTCAGCAGTATTTTCAGTATTTTGCAACATGCCATTAGTTAGAAAGGGCGGTCAGTTTATAATCCAAGAGAGCATGGCACAACAATTGCTTCTAGGGTAACTATAGTCCCAGAAATTTTAAAACAGTGTCTATAACAGGTTAAGAAAAATGTAATCTGTTTTCTACAAGAATTTTTGAGGAAGCTACAAACATTTTCACTCGGATATGTTTTTTCAGGGTGAACTTCCTATGTTGTCACTAAAACCTCAGTCTTGAAAAAACATTCATTGTAAAAATGAAAATTTGCCTTTCTGAGTTTTTTTAAGATATAAATAAAATAAAATAAAAGTTATGATTTTTTTTTTCATTTAAATGTACCTTATTCTCTTTCTCATATGACCAGGACTTTCCTCAGACTTACAGGAATGAATTTTTTTCAGAAACAAAGGGAATTTTAAAGGCAAAACATTCTCCTCCTAGGCATTTTTCCTATCTCTACTCCAGAATTTTATCTTGGAAATTTATAATCAGGGATTCCCTTTCCCATTGCAGATCTATTTCTGATAGAAATTTCTGCTCTTGCTGCTCAATGTTCATTTAAGTTGCCAAAATACAAGAATGTAGGCCCATCCTTCATAGGTTGCCATGGGTCTGGAAATTGAGACATGTACATCTTGTAGAGATTGTAACTACTTTCAACACATTCGTTGTCATTCTGAGGCTTTCCTAGCATGTGCAACAAAGTTGACATGAACATGCACTGTAAATCCCACTCTTTGGAACAGCAGTAAAATTATTGCTTTGGGATTACATACTCAATCTCTGTTGGACAGTAATCAAACTCTCCCTAGAAGTTTCGGGCTCGGGGACCCTGTGCTAGCCAGTGCATTCACACTACCTTCATCTATGAATTGAGATGCAGCAGTTCTAAAGAGTACAAGTGAATAGATCTTTTTCTCATGGAGGAAGGAAGGTCTCACCTTCCCATTAAAAATCAAAAGGGATGGGAGGTGGTTTTGGGACATTGGTTTAAGTTTCTTACTCCCTGTGCCTGTTCTGATCTTCCTGTGGCTGTAGAATAAAGGTGGATACTGATTGCTGGTCACTGATGGCTTGGCTTTGGAAGAAGAGCAGTACCCATAAGAAAATTTCCTATTAGGCTCAGTATTAGCATGTTTAAGTATTGGATTTTAAAACTACTAATCTTTGTTTGATAGGAATGTTTAGCTCATCCTAACTTGTAACTAGTGTTCAATGTAGAATAAAGAAGTAAATGACTAAAGGAGAAATTGGACTTTACCAAAAATAGGGGCCTAAAATACTTCCAGAAACCCACTTTGACACCTTATTTCACTCTTGAGATTAAATGTACCCCCTTTGTAGGCCAAGAAATATTTAGCTCAGAAAGCTTGTTGTGAGACTGATGCCACACAAATTCTGTGCTGGAGACTGGTGCTGTATTAAGCAAGGCAGTACTTTCATGGAGAAGCAATCTCATTCATTACACCATCTGATTACCAGGCTCTCAGAGCTATAAAATGTTGCTGTTGCTACGTTAAACCAGCTGTTGCAGCCTCCCTCTATAGAAATCTGTATCTGTCTTCATCTTCCTGTGTGTTTGCATTAATCACAAGGGCAAAGCCCCACAATGAAAACATTTCTTTTAATTGGAGATTTCTCCTTTTCTGGAAATGAAAGATGATTTTTATAATACATTGGTTGTTCTTGTTTAATGGAGCATTGCTTCTTGCCTGTGCAGACAAATTGCAAAACTGGAGGGTGAGAACACATTTTCTGATGACAATGATACTGTACCATTTTCATTTAAAATAACTAACTAACTAACTAGTTTCTGACTAATGTAAAGCACATGGTATGCCTTCTAATGTTGAGCTTGTTTCAACTGTAGGCTGCAAACATATTTATTTATTTTATTATTTGATTAGATTCTCATGATGTTTGGAATATATATATATATGCAGGAACAGCTAGGAAATTTGTGACAGTTCATGATGGCAAGATAGCAAGATGCAGACACATATAACCATTCACATAAACATATAAGATCGATACATGTGCTTTTAAATATTACTATATTTAAATATGAATATGAACTCTTTTGCTATATTTTTTCCTCTATGGATGTATTCTTACTAACTTATTTAAGTTCCCCACAATACTAGCTCAGGAATTGGATTCTTAGTACTTACTGTAATAGTTTCACTCTGCCATAGCACAAAAGTGTCCTTAACATTCTATAGCCAACTTAATGAAACTGTTTAAAAAGAGTGATAAATATTGGAGGAAGCATCAAACAGCACAAGACTAAAAGAAGGAAATTATTGCACTGAGGACTCCAGAAAATTCCTTTTTCTTGGACTTTGACACATCCAAAACTTAGAGAAGGCTCATTTTTGCAGACAGAGTTTTTGCAATGTCCCTACAAGATTTTTGGCACTGACTCTGGGAAAATAGCATAAAAGGCAGTGGTAAAAAGGAGCAGCAGGTGATGATGCCACTCAGAATTCCAGTCTCATGCACTGCTCCATGGCAAACACTTCTGCCTGAAGACTGCAAGCCTGGTTGCTACCCTTCCAAGCTTTGAAGACAAGATAGTTGAGCCAAATACAGGAGAAGGAAGAAAGTATTTAGACCTAGAAAAAGTGCTCTAACTGGTTTGTGGCACGAGACTAAAAATAGGAGTCAAATAAACAAACCAACCCCAGCTATATCTAGAAAACTGGTAAGAGTCTCACAGTTGGATCTGTATTTACTAAACAAAAGTATAAAAAAGAATGTGTAAGGTGTGAAATCGGTGGATATAAGGAGGGAGATACTAGTTACTGGTCTTTCCTTTGCTTTTCAGTTTTTTCCTTAAAGAATACAAAGTAATTGAGTGCAAATTATGAACCAGAAAAGTGGATTTATGAAAAACAGCAGAGATATATACATCCCCAGTGGAACTCCACTGAGATTGCTGGAATTATTCCAAGGCATGAACTAGGGTCATAATTCCATACTTATATTAAAACCTTGGAGATTAGTATAAACTGCTAGACTCAAGTTTTGGAAAATCTGAAAAAGTCCTTTATACAACCCCTTCAAATCCCACATTTGGCATTATGTTTATGTTTTGAATACTAAAACATACATGTGGAAAGCACTAAGCATAGGTGATTCATATTAATTTTGTCACAGTACATATTACTAGAATGTTTTAAAATATTATTATAATAAAGGTGATACATGAATAAAATGGAATAGAATAGGTCCTCCATTACAGCAAAACCACCTGAGTTTTACTGGCCTACAACCATGTGTTTTGTAGTTTTAAGAATGGTATGTCTAATTTCCTACCCATTTTTCTTACGTAATCCTTTCAGTTTAGCTCTATTTTTCCTGAAAATATCCCAATCATTTTGCAGATCCAAAAAAATCAGTGTACACTGTTTCAAGTAATTTTATATCTGTAGTTTTGGAATCAGTGCAACACCGCATTAAAGAGCAGCAGGAATAATATATTTTTCTACCTCTAGCTGGTATCACTCTTGAAAGAATACAGAAATGTCAGTGCCCGATTGTATTTTACTCTTGAAACACAAACAAGACAATGGAGATGTGTCAAAAGTGAAAGATGAGAATTTAATAGCACTCCAGGGGTGTGCAAATTAAAACTGCAGACTGAATTGCAGTTCATGGGGCATAAAACTGAACAGAGAATGAGTAGACAAGGGGCCCACGGAATTGCTGGAGAACACTGAAACATCAAACATGAGTTGGTTACCTGCATCTTTAGCTGCAGCACAAAGTGAGCAGGACAGAGTGGCCAAGGTCAATGCCTCTGAGTTCAGAGCGTATGTGAGATGGTGCTGGGTAGTTTGGAGGTGTGCTGAGGCAGAAGTCAACTGCAGAAAGATTGCCCCTTGAGGGGGTCTATGCCAAATACTCTACTGTTTTCCCTGCCACCTGTCACAAAGCATTGAAACATCTTCATATTTCTGCAGTGAATTTGCTGTTTTTCAACAGTAACAAAACACTTTTTCCTAAGACGGTGAAATTTTGAATGACTATGAGCCTCCTTCCTTTGCAAAGACCACAGATTAGCTGTCAGTCAAGAAGAAGTTACCTCTCAATCCCTGTAACTGGATAAGGTCTGTGGACAGGTTGATGGCTTGAAGGAAAGGACTGGTCTTAGTGAAGAGGCTGAAGTGAAAAGGTCAGACTGAGGATGCTGAGCGAGAGAAACAAAGTTGCTAGTAGCTCTGTTGGCGGCAACAGATTGACTGCAGATGTGAGGAGTTGTGGCCCACAACCCTTTGGTAAGATCATTGCCTCTAGTTGACTTCTCAGAGGAGCAGCTGTATCCATGCCCAGCATCCCTCCAATCTATCCTACACATTACAGGGAGTGTTTTATGGCTGAGGAAAATTATCTACCTTAATCATGACAAGAGGAAAGCTCCAGCAACTCACTCTTGAATGGAAGTTGAATTAAAAAAATATAAGTTAAAGGAAAGAAAAACCTACAAGCGAAGCCACAAATGTGTATTTTGCTTAGGAACCTACTGAGATTGACAGCCGGCAAACACCTCATAACAATTTTGTTACTGACTGAAAATAGAACAAATCCAGTTTGATTTAGGTTAGTGGAGCACTAGTGATTCATGGCATTAGTCAGCCATGTACATTCCAGCAGAAATCAAACCCAGTAGCTATAAATAATACTAAAATTGAGTAGCTTCACAGGATTTGAAGGATTCAATGCATTTTTGTCTCAGCAGAGGACATTATACGCTGGCTTCGCAGTTCACAGAGTTTTTCATGAGCTTCAAAACCCTTGAAAAGATAGCTAGACTGCAAAACAATCTGTGCATACAATTCTAGATAAATCCTTTGTGCATGTACTAGTCAGTTTCCTTAAAATTGGATAGCAGGCTTAAAGCAGAATAGCTTACAGCTGACAACATTCAAATATTGACATCCCCCATTAGTGTTGTGATTACTGACCAGTTGCATAAAGTATGACAGGTTAAACACTAGAGACTTTAAGAGACACTCAAGAAAATATGTAGCCATAAGATGGCTATGTTCTACACTGCAAAACTTGTACTGCTCTCCATGCACAATATGGGAGCCAACAGCACCTTCAATGGAGTTCCTCCATTAGCAGGTATACTGATTTATTGCACTTACTGATCAGCACCAAATTTTTTTACTGCCATTACTGGCCTTATTGAAAAAAATACTTATTGAAAAGTATTTTCAAGAATAGGCTTGAAAAGAATAGAAAATATTTAGGAGAAGCTGCATTTCAGGCAAATGGAGAAGGCATGAGGAATCAAAAGGATAAGCAAAAGCATGAAATAAAGTTGTCTGGACAAAGTGGAATGGAACTTAGAACTGATCATTGTTATTTCTTTTCCCACATTTGCTTTGATACTGAATTAATTATTCTAGATACCTGAAAAACTGTAGGAAAAAGATCCTTTGCAAAAATGTCTGAAAAAAGAAAAAGAAAAAGAAAAAAAATAGATAGAGTGTTATTGTAAAAATTCAGAGATTTCAGTGATAGACCCCAAGACATCATTAGAGCCCCTGTATAACTCTGAATTAGCCTAAAGGGGAGCAATCCCTTAAGATATATTTACAGTTTGAGAGTAAAATGTTAACCATTCTAGAGTATATGGTGTTTATTGCACTACGAAGTGTTTGTGGTTATGCATGTCCCTCTAATCTGCATAGAGAAATGACTATTTCTAACACCATACCCCTGGCTGAAGAAGGCTAAAGGAACGCAGTGTAATATCAGCCACAAGAGATGGACTACACCTGTAGTCAGTACACACCAAATATAAACTCAATCAGTTTTGGTGAGAAGGCCGGTCTTTCTACTTTAATGCAATGATTTTAAGTCTTAATCACATGTTTTGATGACAGCTATATTTCTCAGGCTCTCTACATACGTATGTGAGTGTGTATACGGATAGTCTCATAGATATTACTGTACTTAGTTCTAAAACTTGATATGTAATGTTTATTAGTGGAAACTAATTAATTTTTAGTTGCCACTTTTCCTTTATTTTCACCTTGAAAATGGAAGAGTTGAGACATATCTTGATATGAGGTTAGTTTGCATTTTTAGGGATATTTCTTTGAAAATCATTTTTAAGTGCATTTTTCAACAGAACAGTAAGAGAATTTATTAATAACGGTAATCTATTTCAAGGTCCTCTTGGTGTATGCAAATTCACTTTTGTAATTAATCTAAGAAAAATGTTTGATTGTCTCTAAATCAGAGTCTAGAATTGAGAACAAAAAGATTCTTATAAAAGTAAAACCTCGTGTCTGATTAATTTTTTATGGGTTCTTTTTTGTAAATAAATTTAAAAATGCTTTGTATAGGCAATGTTTGGGTGGAAAATAATTATTATAGGAAGATGTAATGAAGATGTAGACTTTTTTAAAAAACTTTATCTCAATATGACTTCTGAATTTGATATAATTCCATTTTGATTTAATGCTCTCTTATGAAGACATAGCAGACATAAGAGGTTTGAACACTGGTGTATGCTTTGAATAATTTTTGCATTGCCAGAAGCACAGTAAATATGTTACAGGAATATGAAGCTGCTCCACAAACAGGGTAAAATTTACATGGCAAACCCAGTTGCGTCATGGAAATGTTAATGATAGCCAGAACTGAAGTGTTTCTGTACACTTGAGTCCTGCTCATGACACTTCATAGATTGAAATATGTGAGGCTTTAAACTCAAGCTTGTTGGCCCATTGAAGCACAGATTAACAGCTAATGAGGCTACCTGTCTTGGTGCTATGGCAGAAATGTACTTGTTTCCCCTTTCTCATATGTTTCCCAGCAGCAATACCTTTTTATAGCTGGACATCTCTCCCTTGAGATAAACACATAGCTCTGATTTGCAATTAGTGAGGTTGTAGCAGCGGTGGTGATTGTGCTCATAACTTAGGGACATACATCCCCTCCTCCCTGCCAAGGGTGCTGCACAACAGTGGAAAAAAACTGCACAGAAAATACATCAGTCACCCCATTTTCCATATTAACCTCCCAGCACATTGGAGCAGCCCAGCTAGGGAGTCTCAGCAAAAATTATTCCTGTGACTGTGAATCGGGTCCCTAATTCGAGTGGTGGTAACTCAGGAAAACTCTGCAATGACAAAACACCTCAAGAAGCATAGTTGGGTTCCCATTCCTCTCTACCATCCTGGAAAAAGTAATCTCCACCCGTTCAAAGCTTTGGCAGACTTTGTAAAAATGGACCTCAGGCTGGGTCTTCCAGCTCCCACCTTCATAACTAATCCTAGTGAAAAGGCAGTCATCTGTGTAAATTTGCTTTTCTACTCATACAAATGCTTTTGCAGAACACTTTTCTGAAGACTAAAATGTATGTCTTGGTTGAATGTTTACTCCTGTCCATAATTAAAATGTATGAAAGATTTTTGCATTAGTAGAATCATTAATAAAAATGCTGTTATAGTAGCAGAAGCTTTCCTTTAGGTTTGTTTCTGGGTTTTTTCTCATGTAAGATCTATCTCAGCCAGGGTTTGCCTGAGGAAGCCATGGTGTATTAGCTCTGAGGTGATGTTCATGTACTTTCAAAATTGATGTGACCTTTTAACTTCTACAAAAGCAATAGCAACTATCCCAAGATGTGTATGCTTACCTGGACAGGTCCATTATGTGAATAAACTTACGTTTGGCATGGGTTGTAGTGATTTTAAAAATGACGGCAAATGAAATGAAGTGAAATGAAATAAAATGAAGGGTTCACTCTTGAACAATAATAGATTCTTCTCTTAGAATAAGACTTTTAATAATTTTATCACAAAAATATGAATTTTTATATATGAAGAATTCTGATCCATGACGGGTTTGTACAGAAAATCAAAAAATGATGTAATGGTTTTGAAAAATTGCCTTTTGGAAAATAAAAAAAAAAAAAAAAAAAAANGGAGAACTATGGCAAAACTACAAAATCTGAGAATATTAATTTTGCAGAAGCAACAGTGTATTTGAAAACCGTATTTTTTTGCTTTGTTCTAATAGTCTGTTTACCAGTGAACCAGTTTATTTTACTTTGAACATTAATCCTATCCTTTTATTCTTCTCTGGTGGTGTGCGATTGTCTTTTCCAGAGCCCCATTCCATGCTTTGTTCTGAGTAGCTCTTGCTTGGAGTAATTTGTTCTTGTAAAGCAGAAAAACTTTGGTGTTCACTTCCTGAGCCTTTATTTTAGGACTAGGAGTTGTCATAGATGCAGATGACTTCTTGTTATGCTGTTCTTGGGTTTTGATAAGTTAAAACAAGTAAGAGTGTTTCATTCAATTTGTATAAATGACTGACAGTAACAGGATTACACTGATACAATTTTAAAGCCAGTCTTGCTAGCTGTATAGCTGTAATTTGAAGCAACCTACTGATGCTTTGATATCCTTGCATTGTGCCCTAATATAGCACCTTTTAATTTATGACTGCTGTGTTATAACAACAGCTGACTTATTAACATAAGAAATTTTCAGCTCCTCCTATTTGTGCCATATCATCAGCCAACGCTGTTATCACTGTTGGTTCTTTGGCAAGCACTAGTGCTTTATTAATGCACAAGGCAGAAGAGTCCAAAACATAATATCGGTATACTAGAAAAACAGCACTGACTTCTTGCACCACCAGAAAATCTAGGCTCTGAATGCATAATAATGCATAATAATGCTGTAGTACAGTTGTTGGGATTGCATTTATTTATTCTGGTAAGGATCTGGACCAGATCAGCACTGCCTCTCACAGGGCTACAGCTGCAACTTGTGGGAGGCATTATTATAGAGTATAAATATGTCCCTCACTTCCTTGTTTAATAGTTCCATTGAATCTGACCAAAAAAAAAAAAAGTTAAAGGATAATTGTGATGCAAGATTTTTCACCTGCATTTCCCTGGAAAAAATTTCATTTAGTTTATGTCTAGTTTCAAGACATATCCATCATCAGAATGATTCTTTTGTGTTTCGAGTTGTTGTCAATTTTTTTTTTCCATTGGTGTATGTGGAGGTCCTGAGACATAGAGATATGGAGAATGGAAATTTATCCTGACCCAGGATTTTTCCTCAACAGGATCAGCCAAGTAAATAAAAGAAACATGAGAGTGGGAAAAACACAACACACTACGCATACAATAATGACAGAGAACCTGCTACTGGCATGTAAAGCTAAACTTTGCACAATCATGAACAAATATGATCTATGTTTTATCCATAGCTATAATTAATTATTTCTCAGTGGGGTGTGGTATATAGTGGTATGTTAGCTGCTTCAGCTTCTTTTTCTACGTGTTTTCAAGGTATTTCTACAATTAAAATGATAAAGGGTTTTAAGAAAAATAACTTGTCTTGGGCCAATAAGTTTTCTTGTAATAAAATTGATAGAAACTGGTATTCTTATATGCTATAACTATACAACTTATTGCTTCTGTATACCTACGATTACCTATCACTTAGTCTGTGTCACTGTATCAAATAGCTAGACATTTCAGTTTATAATTATTAGTCTAATTACATCTGAGTAAGTGAGGCTACTAAAGTTAGACATGGATGTAAGATCAGACCTTTAAATTTGGACCTTTGTGTACATTTGAAAAAAACCTTTGCCTTTAAGCCAAAAAACCCTCTTTGAGTTGAAATCATAATTTAGTATTTCAATATTCACCTCTTAGGGATGGAAGACATGCATCAGGTCCCATTCATTTCCATGCCACTAGACTATTATAATTGTGCTAAAATATAGTGTAATCAATAACAACCTAGAAAAATTCAGATTGTGGAGTCAAGTTTTTAAAGTATTTGACAATATTCAGTTTTTATTAATGTTTGAAATTATGAAGCTATCATTAAGAATGTCATTGTGTCATGGAAATATGTGCAGACTTTATTTTCACATGTGTGTCCAAGACACATACAAAGGAAAATTGTTTGATAATTATTCTCTCAATCAAACAAATGCATGACAAAAGTGGAGCTGGGAGAATGTGCTAATCTATCTTTGGTTTTAGAGGAATGACAAATCACTGAAATAAAAAACAAGATGCTGGAGCCACAAAATCACACAGGAAACTTAACTGACCAAATGAGTTCTGGGAAAAGAAGGTGAGGTGAACAAAAAGGGGAGAAGGTGATTAATGGGGCAATCAGCCATGACCAGAAAAAGTAGACTGAGTTAAAAATATTCTTTATGTATTTTAACCTCAGCCCAAAGTGATGACAAAACTTCAAAAGGAAAATATACATAGGAAAGAGGTTTTGTTATTTGTTATGTGTTATGCTAGTAAAAGAGAAACAGCATTCCTGTGCACCATTTAATCTGTTTTTACCCTTCTCCTGACTCAGAAGGTATAAACCAGAAGAATACGTACCACTGGTAGGCTGGAAAGTTTGCAAGAGATGGGCATTTTCCGGGACAAAAGAGTTAGTCATACTTTGAGGCTAAGGAAACTGAGGATATTCTGTCTCTCAAGTGATACAAGATCTCCACCAAAACCTCAGGCCTATGGGTTCAAAGCCAAAACCATTATCTGAGTTCCTCTTTGTTGCAGTAAACTGAGATTTTCATCTGTGTGAATTCAGAGTAGCTGCCTGAGTTTCCATTAGTGTAATCTTAATCAAATTAAATCAAATTAAAATGGGTAGGTAGGGAGCTAGCAAATCTTTTGTTGATCAAGGAGTCATCACAATTCACAAGGAATTACATAGTATCTTCGAAACTCATAGAATACATAAGGGTTAAATAGAAGTAATTGCTTTTCTGCTATGACATTTTACCTTAGTTAGGAATGCCTTGGGACCTCTCAACAGCCCTTCTTCCCCACCAGCTCAGCATTGGCACCTGGTCCGTTCCCTATGTGTTCTTCTATTGCTGCATATTCTGTGTATCTGTGTGTGTTCTAGAGGTGGGCGATGAGACGAGTAGGGCAGTGATGAAAGCTGCCTTAGTTTTCTGTTTCTTCTGTGCTTTGAGTTGATGGATTTGGCAGGAGAACACCTACCTGGTTGGGCTGGGAGCTGCGTAGCCAAAGACTTTCCAAAGAATGGAAAAGACTGAAAACATCCAAGAAATTGGATGTTTCTGTATGTATTATGGTTGTTTATATCTGACAGTTACAAGTTTAATAGGAAAAGATACTCAAAATAAACAAAAAGGAGAAAAAAAGAAAGAAAAGAATCTCAGAGTTTCTTGAACTTTTCTGAAAGATTAAGACTATTTTAGTACTTCATTACAAGCTTTTTATTTCTACTGCACCATCTATTTATCCTAGTAGGGACACCTCAATACTTTGACCCATTATAAAGGCCCTTTTTTTAAAGGTATTTGTAGGGGCAAGTACATTGAGATATATTGCCTTTCAATCACTCCAAGGGCCTTTTTTGTACACATTCATTGAATATGAGATCTTGACTCCTCACACTAAATAACCCTGAACCTTTGGTAAAACTGGGGTGCCAGAAGGCTTCATGATTTTCTGTGACAATTACTTTAGCACGTGTCAGATATTTTGCAATATAGGTGGGCTACCAGAGACAAAACAATAAGAAGTATCTGTAAGCCAACTATTACTCTCCATGGTGGGAGATGCTATATCAGACCCTTTAAAAATGGAAATCTGTACTGTTGCCCCCCACCCCCATGACAGGAGAGTTAGTTTCCCAGATCAAGGTTGTTATTTGACATCCTCACCATTTCACATACTTGCCATTCAAACTGGCAAGCTTGATGTACAATCAACACTTTTGAGTCCAGGACACTGCTCTGCCTCTCACCCTTTGGGACATGAGAATTTTGGTACATGTCTTCCGAGCTGAAGAGTTCACAACCTCTGCTCCAGGCTTTTATTTTTTCAGAGAGAAATCAGCAATTTTGGAACCGCTGTACCTCCTTAATCTCCTTGTTAACATCCCCTGGCCTCTAGTCTAGAGGACTGACCATACTCCCTGACCTATTCTTTGTTCTCCCTGGGGAATTTCTAAAAATATCAAAGGAGAAAGCAATGTCTTAGTGAAGCAGTGTGTCCTGAAGTTTATAGAGGACTAGGGTGTCATTAGAGTCTTGCCTCTGATTATTTCTCTTCTGCACTTTGTGAAGAGAGCAATCCCTGAACTGAAGGTATGTTAACACATCAAAAAGCAAATTAGATGAACTACATAACAAATGGAAGTTTTTGATGTGGAGCATCTCCTCTCTACTTAAATATGGGACTGGGAAGAAATGACACTGAATTTTATAACCTGCAAACCCCAAAATGCATCTTTCTTGTAATTCAGTCATGTGATGAACTATATAAGCAAAGTAACAGGAAATTCTTAGATCATTTTGTAGTTATTTACTTGATGAGACTGATGTAATACTGATATAAGCCTGATTTTTTTAAAAGAAACTACGCAAGCAAATACAGAAAATGCTGTTTTTATGAAACATGTCTTAAAAAGGAAACATTTATTTTACTCTCTCTATTACTATGACTTGGCAAAGGAATACAAATATGAAAGCAGAGTAATGGAGGCAAAATAGATCACAGAGGGTAAAGTTGATAGAAATTAAGAGTGGAACAGCAAAAATTTTCTGGTGCTTGCTGTTGTGGTAGCCATATAGATTCACAGAATACACATGTTAATGGCCAGTCAGCAAATATTTCTGCAAGGTACTTAATTTGTGAGGTGGTAGTGGGCTATGGGGGGATGGGAGGGGGAAACCCAAACAAACCTGCCACATGAGGCTGTGACATAATTGATTGTATAGAAAATCATTCATTAAATAAATGCATGGAATCATACATGACCAAATTATTGAAAAACATTTCAAAAGGCGTTCCTCATTTGTGTAACCGTCTCTGGTGATGATGCAAAAAGACATATTGACCTATAAACTTCTCACTTAAACTTTCAAGATGTGAGTTCTGCTTTTAGCACCTCTAGAATTTAATTAAGAACAAATTCATGTATCTTTTTGTAGTCTAATCCTCAAGTAGTTATACAGACGAAGTTTCCTTAAATTATAAGAAGACACTGAAATTACATTCTGCCTCTCAGTAGTTCTGCAGTGTTCAGAAGAAATGAACTTTATTGCACCTATGAGTATTGATCAGGGATTTCAGTGGCTTGTGCTAGATAGTTTTGATTTGTGAATGCTGGGAAAATAGAATAAAGCATGAAAACCAGCTACGTTTGCCTTAACTGGCAGTAATTTTGTAAAGGAAAAGTTCTGTCTCCTATTATTTACAAGTTGCAATTCTGCAAGGATAAATTAGCTAAAAAGTACATTTTTTTTTCTCTCTCTTTTTTTTTTTTTCCTTTTAATGCTTGATAANGGCTACATTTGCAATAACATCTGAGTCTTTAGACTTATGCAAAGTTTATATTCCATGACATGGCACTTGGTAACAAATTCTGTTCACACAAAAAATAGCACTTCAGCTATAATCGGTACTTAAAAAATTATGAGCAGTTTCTGTAAACTTCTCTTTTTTTTGGCACTACTAGAAGTCAGCTGTGATTTTAGAGCATAATAAATGCATTTGGTTGAATTCCCCTGTTGTGCTGTAAGGAGAGCTTGTCTTTGGCTCATTTAGATTCTGAAGACTTTGTCCAGTGTCCAGATGCACTTTTAAAATGTAGTTAAGAGAATAATTGCTGAATATATTGAAGAGCCATTCCAATTTTTTTCAGTTTATGCCCAGTAGATTTCACAATTGGCACAATTACTGCAAACTCATTTGGCAAAGAGCCATCATCTTCAATGGGAATAATGCCTGCTACACTAGTTATGAGTCTTATCCATTATTAAGAGCGTGCATTTAATAACTTGCAACTAATGGTCTTCAAAGTGATCCCAAAATTGCTTAAGGTGCTTCTCACAGTGTTTGAAACAAGTTAACAGATTCTTAGCATGCACATACAGAAATACAGCAATCAGTGCAATAGCATTGTTGGAGTTTCCCATATGTGTTCAGGAATAAGCATGACTGAATAAAGCTGTAGCAAGAAGAAATAATAAGGTGGAAAAGGCCAGTCCTTCCAGCTACTGAATACTTGAGGCAAAAATCTGCAGTGACACTGAACATGTGCTGTGTTGCACAGGGAAACTTTCTCACCAAAAAACTCTTTTGCAAGAGTATTTATAGGGAACTCTAAGGTGGTGGAGGTAAATAGCTAAAATGTGAAATTTTGCTTTAAAGATCAAATTTAAATGGAGATAATTTTCTCAGTGCCAATGTCAGGCTGCTTCAGACCAGAAACACTTGCATGGAAACTGTCAAAAAAATATTGTTTGAAATTTAACTCCAGATTGTTGAAATATTCTCAAATTTTTGTAAAGCTGAAGTGAATTCCAGTTTCATAACCAATCAAAAGCACAAAATGCTCTTTCCCAGATTTTTTGGTAGAAATGTATCTTAAACCATTAAATTACTCATCAGAATTTTTGTTAAATTAAAGTGGTTTTATCCCTCTGACCTTCAGCCAATGTGACTTCTTGACTAATTCCTAGTGTTTTTGTGAAAGCCCCTGGAACAAAACATTTCTATGGAAATACCTTTGCAAGAAAAGAAAATGGCTTATTGCATTATTGAAAATAGAAGGAAGCCATTCGCTAAGATCAAAGACCTTTTATCCCTGTGAAAATTGCCTGCCAGCACATGAGAATCCACGAAGATTCAAAGCAACATGCCAACTTTTTGTTTTCTTAGCAAGTCTGTCTGTAATATATTTCCTTGGGTTTTCAAACAGAGCTAGAGTTTTTTCACAACTATATACTGGCAATTAAACAGGGGGGAAATTGCAGCTGAGCTTTCCCTATGCAGTAAGCTGATGATGGCATAGTCTCTCTTCTACCTGCAAAGCAGTGCGGGAGAGTTCATGCAGGTCTTCAGAACGTCTGTGCAAAGACTTCACAAAAGCAGATCTACTCCTAGTCCATTGCTGCTTGTAAAACTTACATATATTAACAGTATGGTGAGAAATTCTAAAAGGTACTATATTGTGGGTGCAGCAGAACAAAGCACATAAATAACCAACTTTTTCTTCTTTGTGGCTCCATTTGTTTTGGGGGTATATTTTTTACCCCCTTCACTAGTCAATGCTGCACTCACTGTCAATGTAGGATAAGAATATGGTACTGCTTGAACACAGGATTTCCTTCAAAAGGATTTTTTTTTCTTATTTAGATGTCAATCTTCATAAAAAATAGAGAAGTGAACACATAACTTTATATCTATACCAATTTGTATAGTCTTATTTTAACCAGTCTGCTGAAGGAATGCGTGAAAAATAACCCTGCTTTTGGCATTCTCATGAGAAAATTGATCCTTAGTATCTAGAATGAATGCAAATATTAGCTCGTTGCAAAGCATTATAATTTTTAGGCAGTTATACAAGTGCATTGCACTTTGGTGCTGCGACCATCATAATTTGCTTGGCTAGTGAATACTCTGTTGCTTCTATTGTGTTCTGCCTGAAGTGAGAGGCAGCCAAGAAAAGCATGAAATGAGAAGTTTTGCAACTCCTACTCCAGTGCTAAGGCAGAAATTGGGTAGTTAGTTGTATCTCTGGGATGTTCTTTAAGGAGAGGAGTATTATCTCCTTACTCTCTGGTTAACCCTTCTACCTCCATTGCCATTACAAGACTAACAGTATTCTGTGTCTGCTCAAAGACAGCATCCTCAAGACCTGAAGCATACTTGTTGCCCCCCTGAGTGGGCTGATAAAATTTTCCCGGCTCTGGGTGGTGGAGAATGGGCTACAGATCAGCCATGGTTATGCAGCCGGTCCTGAGAGACACGAACAGACATATTAAGGATTTGTCTCTGAGTTTGAAGGTTATACAGCTGGTTTCTTTTGCACTTGCTCTTACAGCTAAGCTCGTATCTCCCTTCTGCCACCTCTGAGCCAGGTACAGACTGTCAGCCTTGTGCAGTGTCCACCAAGCAGGTTTTCCTGGAACTTGTAGGATGGGGAAATTCTGTGGCATCAGGTTGCAGCTGGAACCTCTGCTGAGAGCAGCTTCCTCTCATCTACAGCTGCTCATGTACCCACAGCAGGGCAACAGTCCTTTTGCCCTCTTTTTGCCAGCAGACAGCTTGCAGAGCCACTTAGGAAGCCAGCCTCCTACATGACAGCACACATCTGTCTGAAATGTCACTGCTTCTTTTCTGATAGGCTTAAGGATTTAAATCTTCCTGGAAAAATTGTGATCTGCTAGGCCAGGCCACCCAAAGTCACTTCATCACTTCCTAGCTGTTGAGATGCAAAAGACAGGTACCATAGCCTTTCTGCAGGTTCATTTCCCAGCAAACCTGCTAATGAATTCTTGTGATACAGCACGGAGAAGCCAAAATAATAATTCAAGCAGAACACTAGTTATTACAGGTGATTTTTTTTCTGTCCAATGTCTCAGTGATTTAAATCTCGATTCGGAATTTTCCAGGTGTGCTAACAGCATAAGTTGAAGCCAGTTCTTCTATATTTCAATTAATGTTGTGGGAGCCTGAATTTTCCAGTTCCTGGAACTCGGCAATTCTTCAAAAACTTCTTCCAAAATTGTTTCTCAAGAGAAAAAAAAAGACTGTTAATACTCAGGCTAGAGGAAAAGTCAAACCTCTAAGACTCAAGATAAAAAAAAAGAAGGCTAGCCACTGGTTGTGGGCTTGTTGTTTGTTTATATTTAATTTCCATTATTCTTAAGCCAAATTCATGAATTCTGCAGTCAATATTCGAGGGTTTGGATTCTGTTTCTAAAGCTGCCAAAGTTGCTCATACTTCCGGGGCAATTAGAACGGATTCAGAAGAGCAGGTGTTACATGACTGTAATGGTTGACCCCTGATTAACCTGATGTCTGTATCTGAAAATGTCCTTGTGATATCTGAATGGGTTTAAAAATTTCTGTAAATTATTTCTCCCCTTTCTGCTTCTAACTTAATGCCTTTAAGAATAGACCTTTTCCTCTTTTTTTTTTTTCCGTTTAAATTTTTAGAGATGTAATGGACTTTTAAATGGATCACTGTGTCAGCTTCCCTATGCACAGTGATCCCATAAAGCTAAAAGACACATGACTATATTAGGAGCTTAACTACACCTCAGTCTAAACCTCTGAAAAAAATAATAGTAAATTACATAAAATGGTCAATATAACCTATACCACCGGATGCAGGATGTGACATCCTCAAGCAGCATGCATTAACTTTTTAATGCAATCCACTGATCGCATTATAAATCACTTATTTCTGTATCAGTGATGAGAAAAGCCTATCCAAAAGGTCATCAACTCCAGGGTTTTTAAAAGGACTCTCTAATTGGTTTCTAAGAAATTCACAGGCCATTTTGCATGGTGATTCCAGACTTATTTACAAGCCTGTTAAAATCAGCTTACACTTTGTTTGTTTTCTTCCTTTATTTTCCCTCATTTTGTTTGTTTGCTTGAATATACAGAAATGCTTATGTGGGTTTTTGAGAAGTGCTTCAATGTTTTCACAATCATTTCGCACACCAGACAGAGTGCAGAAACCATATACTAAAACATGTCGATTTAGCCTATTTTTTCCCTTTCTATGGTTTTTATTTTTATTTATAGTGGCTTTAATGTTCAGTCCTGTTTTTTTCTGTAATGCTGTGATATTTACTGAAGTGCCACCAATAGCATTGTGAAACCCTGGAATGTATCTTTCAACATGAACCGTGCCCACTCTCTCAAACTCATGGGAGCTGCGCTCCTTTCTTCCACATGGGTGCTCAGTGGTCTGCAGGGAGTGGGGGAAACAATCCCTTTAAGCACAGAGGAAAGGAAAAAGAAAAAAACTCCACATCATTTTAGTATTAGCAATTACTGGCTTTTTGTTTGACCACAACCCAGTATCATATCAGCAGCTGGACTCCTTTCCTTTCTTTTCATTTTTCAGTCTGCTTTCTGAGCCTATCCTTTCACATCAAAACTTGCAAACAGATGGGCAGCTCCAGAGAAAATTCCCCTGGGAGCTCTCTAGGTCCCTGAAGTAGCTGTTTACACCTGGCTCTTCTCACAGATGACAGGGTGCAAAGTATCTCTCTTCACAGAAGCTGTCAGGTGCAGCTTAGAGCTCCCAAAGTCACATACCCCAAGTTTGTTCAGGGCTTTGCTGGTCAGCAGGTACTGCTCTTTTTATTCTTCAGTTTGTTCTGCCCTTTCACTCTCGCAGACTTTTATTTCACCATGTGAGGAGACGCCCAATAAACCTTTTAGAGGCTCCCCAAAGTATTGCCTGTGCTTTTGTACTCCTAAGCCTGTGCAGAGAATCGTAAGCTTGTTATTAGTATAATGGTCCCAAGTGCAACAAAGGCTCCCACCTGCTCCTCCATGGAAGGGAGCCTTGGCTCCGTAACAATTAGCATCAATTACAGCAGGGCTGGTCGGGAACTGCGCTCCTGGCCCTCTGTGGGCTGCAGGTGCAGGATTATCCCCCTGACCTTTCGCTCCCAGAGCCCACTCTGACGATGGGAGCAGGAGGCAGTCAGACAAGAGCCACACGCCTTTCAGCGTTCGTGGTCAGTATTAGCTATTCATGTCATTTCCTGAGCACTGAGATTAGTTTCAGGAAACTACACAGAGAGCAGGCTCCCTCTCCTTGGCTCCCATTTGCCCTGCTGAGTGCCTCCAAGCTTGTACATCCTCTCATTCCTTGGTATCTGTGCTCTTCCTGCAGGAAAAGTAAATTCACAACAGCATCTGTGAAGGGAAACAGGGTTGTAATAATCACAATAATAATAATAATAATAATAGTAGTAGTAATAAAAAAGCGAGTCCCACAGCTGGCTGGCTGAATGGCTGACAATGACATCCATGTAATAGGCTTGGATAGACTTCTTTATTTCATTGTCTCAGCTTTTAGGTACAAATGTGATGCCAGTGCCTGCTTTACTTTCAGTGTGCACTGCTACAGCTACTTGTGAAGGCAAGCAGTATGAAGCCAGCAAAGCCAGACATACTGCAGATAGTATAGGTAGCACCATGTCATGATAGATCATTTCAAAGAGAGGCAAGCTATCCCTTTTTCTAACATAACTGGTGAATTACAAGGTAAATTATACTTGAACAGAGGGCACAGTATCTTCAAGGTAGCAAAAATGAGCTTTTTTCTTGATGTTAAACTATGTTCATTTTTGGTATGTTTACAAAAAAGTAAGAGCAGGCTTCTTCTTGTGGACAAGCAACATTCTTTATGCATTGTAAGTCTGATATATACCAAATAGTTTAAAAATTCAGTATTTCTTTATCAAAGTAAAAAACTATATACATACATATATCACGTTATTGTATCCTTAAAAATAATCACTGACAACTAAGGGAAAGAGAGGGAGAAATTCAACAAATCAATTACATACAGACAAAAAGAAAAAGACTATCTTTAAGCTATTGCTCATCCAGAAAAAAGCAGTGCAGAACAGAGCTGAGAATGATCCTAGAGAGGAACAGATCAGCTGGACATGGGCTGGAAGTTGCTAAGGGAGAGAAAAAACCTTTAAGTCCATCCCATAATGAGGTAAAATAGGAAAAATATCCCTGAAACTTGTCTATTTGATACAAAAAGTAATTATATACTAGGAGAGCAGTGTATGGTATCTATCCATTTGTGGTTTTTTTTCAAAAAGTCTCTGACATTCCACATCTGAAAATAGGTTCCTTTATGAATAGCCCAAACTGAGACACTGGATATCACATTGTCCATAGCTTCTTTATTTTTGGTGTGGAAATTTGGCAAGGAATATAGAATAAAACTCTGAATGGTGAATTTGGCATCAATGATTTGAAATCTTTGCTTCTTTAGGTTATATGGAGAATGAGAGCTACACAGAATGAGGACAAGTGTTTTCAAACACTGGTTTTGTTTTAGGCAAAAGACCACAACCATGACCCTTTTACGTATTTGTGAGTAGCATGTAACCCTGGCAATATATCAGTATAAAAATAGCATGAAGGAGAGGAGAACTAATTATATAGTAGAGAGATTGAATAATGTAGTCATGCACTACACTGATGATACATCAGTCTTAAAAAACAATAACACAAGGGCTTGGAGTAATGTCTACTAATAATGATATTCATCATCTTGGAGTTTTGTCTTTTGTATTTAATTAGAAATCGTCATCATTGCTCACAGAAGGTATCATTTCTTCAGCAGAGAGAAGACACAGTAGATCTCTCTAAAGGATAACTATTCAGTCCATCATGCCAATAACCATAGCATTATTATCGATCCTGTGGAATTGTAATCAATTCAGAGTAGCAAATTTTTTTAATGGTGAACAGTGTAATGGCGTTAGGTTAAAGAAAAAAGAGAAGACTTTGTGCCAGCTGGAGTATTGCATGTCGAAGGAGGGAAAACACATAAGGAAGCTTATAGTTCAAACCTGTGAAGGAACAGAACAGTGAAAAAAGACATTACAATTTTCTCAACAAAAGAGGCACAGGAAGGGCCACAAATCTTGTTTGAAGCTAATACAGTTGCTGAGAAAGAAGGCCATATGTGAGGCCTGTTAAGACCTTTTCTAGTAAGATCTGGGCAGTGGGAGGAGGGCTGACCTTTATTTTAGGGACGAGAGGGGTGATTTTATTATATCCTTTATTGGAACTTTCAGCAACAGAGGATGGATATTTCCCACTGCTAGAGAACATTTTGCACATATGCAGGGGCATGGAAGTAATTTTCACTGGCTTGCCAAACTGGTTTGGGAATAAGTAATTTTAAATAAAAGAGATGGGGCCTTTTTTAAAAATATATATAGAAATGCTATAGTCTTTCTTGTAAAGGCACACTGGCAAATTAAAAATAACTGTATCATGATGCATTAGCTGCTTGGAAAAAGTAAGAGTGACAGAAAAATATCCCCTAGTGGAGGGGCTGCTGTCCTCTGAGCAGTGCTTGCAAAGATACCAAAAACATTTCTCCTGTGCAGATCTCATCCCTTTCCAGTCTAAATAAATAAATAAATAAGTCCATCTTTGAGGGGAGCATAGCTGTAAATACAGCACAGACAAAGGCTAGTTGTTGAATTACTTTTCCAAACACAAAGAGGCAATTGAAGGGAAGCAGAAGGGAAGGGAAATCCCTCCGTGTTTATGAGTACACATCAAAGAACCACTTCTAGAAATCTGAACACTCAGATAGGAGTGGAGGAAACAAAGGCTTGATAGGAAACTTGAAACAATTCAATAAACGTCATTGTGTATACCCATTCAGTGTGTTCAAGTTACACAGAGATGAGGAGGTTATGTGCTGATAGTACGAGTGAATACGTGTGTGGTGGATCCAGGAGATGTGCTAAATCAGTGCAGGTATAATATCAACCTGTATGTGAAAATATATTTTGATGTCTCTCCCATTTCACTAGAGATAAATTATGGCCCTGTCTTTTCACTCACTAGAGTGAAAAGTTTGCTTAATCAATTTTAGTTAGAACTATACTTAATTTTTCTTGATTTTAGTCACTGTGTAAATTGTTTCTTACAGGAGATTATTTAATTAAGGACTTCAGCATGTAGTCTGGTGTAAAAAATGTATGTTGTTGCAGACTATATCACAAACTCATAAATATTAAAATTAATGGCAAAACAAAATCATGGACCTTATGCGTCAATTTTTCCTCATGTATATGTATTTATACACATGTATATACATTTGTTCATAGACATGTGTGATATTTCTCCAGCATATAGGTAAGCACATTTTCATTACAGTAATTTCTGCCACTAATCTTTAGGAATTCAAATGTCTTCTGCACCATGCCTATGCACTTAGACTGGAAAGGTAGCAGTGACTTTTTTTTTTGTCATTAAATTCAAAATACTATGTGAATATCAAGTTAATTAATTAACAGTTTTAAACTAGAAAAGTTTATGGGATTGTCAGCAAAGACTGCAAATGTATGGGGTTTTTTTCTCTAATTAGTAACACGTATGAATACAGGAGCACCTGGATCATATTATCATTTGCAAATATGACATTGAAGGACACAAGTTTTATTCCTGCTCATTAGAGCATTGATTTTAGTCCCACTTATATTCAACCTTTTGCTATATAAAACAATACCAAAATTACACCTGGCGTATAGTTTCCTTCTTTTGCTTTGAGACCTGCAGATCGAGGTAGTTTAGGATTGAAATAAGACACTCTGGTTCCAGTTACTGAAATCCATTCTTCAGCTGAGAGGAAGGAAGGAACAGCCTATTCATTAGTGACAAAAGAGCTGAATTTCATTGTTTTTCTTCAGTTCTGGTGTTATTGAACTTTGTCAAGGTTTTTGTTGTTGTTTTTAATCAAATTCATCAGCTCCAGAAATATGTTTCATAACTGTAATAGTTCAAGAGCTTAATAAATACCACACTTCAATAAAATTAGTGCTTTGTAACTATTTGCAAGATGCGTTTATTGCTCATCATAAAAAAAATAATTAAAAGTCAAACTGCCCTTATTCAATGCCACTTAAATTCTTATAGATTCACAGGCATAGTTTATGGCAGTAGAAATGATGCTGTTGCTATCTCTTCTAGTGTCTATGAACATTTCTAGAACTTTATGACCCGAGGTAATATAACAATTGTCAGAATGTAATTATTGTCAGTGGACTCAAGTGAACAATATTGTCCTCTACAAGATGGAATTCCTTTTGTCATCAGTGCCAGAGCTGCTTAAAACTTTGCCTCTTGGTTTAGAGGCTATAGTAATGTTTTGTTTACAGCTGATCTTCCAGTTTCGCTTCATATTCTCAAAGCAGAACTCCATCTAAAACCACTATATTTGCCTGATTTTGTTAGAAATCCATGAATCATCACCCAGTATTGTGAAAATGAGGTTCAGATTTTTTTGAAAGCTTGTGGCCATTACAGTCTTTTCCTATATGTCGCGGTTTCAGCCAAACCCTGAGCGACAGATGACCCCCACCCCCCTCCCTTTTCCCCCCTTTTGGGTAAAGAGAGGAGAGGAAGGAGTTAAAGAGATTCAAGAGTTTAGAACAAGCTAAACTACTTTAATGAAAATATAAGCAGCACAATAAACAGGAAATATAGGAAAAAAAAGGAAAAAAGGGAGTATACAGTAAACACAAAACCGTATCAAGCTCCCAGGACGACGACCACGTCACCAGCAGGCCTCAGGAAAAGTCCCAAACCGGACCCGGCGACCGACAGGAGCTGGGCTTCAGATCCGGAGCCAGGAACGCCGAGATCGGGATCAGAGGCAGATGAACAGGCAGGGCCCTCCTTGGACGTCAGCCATCAAAGACGAAGGGGAAAGAAGAGGCAGAAAGAAGAGCCGGAAAGAAGAAGAGAGAGCGAAGAGAGACTTGACCTGTTGATCCTTCAGCTTTTATAGGGGGTCATGATGCTGATGGGATGGAATACCCCTGTTGGTCAGTCCTGGGTCACCTGTCCTGTCCGCTCCTCCTTGAAGGCGGGACCCTCCGACGGGCGAACGACGAAAATTATCTGACCTTGGTTCTTCCAGCAATAAGTCTAAACAAGGGCCTCTCTGCACCATCCCCCGGTACAGTCAGGTCTTATCACTGCGAGATGGAACAGCTCCGCACAATGTGCTGTTAATTTCAGAGCCCAGCTAACTAGGAGAGGCCTAGCTAAGAAAGCAAAACTGTAAAACAGAAAATTGGTTCATTTTACCTCAAACCAGGACACTATAAATGCAGTCTGAGTCACAGTCTTAAAACCTGAAATGTTTCCTCTGAAATGAGGTCTCAATGGATATATTTCTATTTGATCCTCTGCAGTTTTTAGTTCTTGTGTATCCCCTAATGTCTGTGCATTATCCAGTCATATATTATTTTAGCACTGGAATGTAATGCTTTATTGCAAGATACATATATATTTGTGCATATACATACGTGTACATGTACACATAGATGTATGTATGTTTTTAATTGTATATGTCTGGCTTTTTCCTATGTTACAGGTGGTGGAGAAATATTCCTAGAGCGACAGTGAAAGTAAAGTAGCAATGGCTACTTCCTGGCAAGGGTCATTCCAAATTTTCTGACAACCTTTGAATATATACTATACTCTTTAAGGATAAACCTGTATGTTAGTGCTAGACGTTTGATCCAAACTATTTGTCCAAGCTCCTTCTGCAGAAAATGAAGGCCTTCCAGAAGGCAACTTCTTCACCCTATCTGATACTAATCATAGAATTGGGTTGAAGCACCTTCCAATTGTATTGATTGATCCCCATCAACTTTACAGGATGTTTGCAGGACTGTTAAATAGCTAACCTTTATACAGTACCCCCAGAAATCCTGAGCTTCAGCCATTCCTTATCTTTAAAAGGGATGGTGTCAGACATCCTGCAATATTTATGCTGCAATCCTGCAGCATAAATATTTATGCTGCAATCCTGCATAAATATCCTGCCTCATTGAAATCAAAGGCTGTTAGGAGTCTATGCACCTTTGAGGAGCAAACCTTGTGACTTTGGGCTGCATTTGAAGCTCTCTCAGAAGGAGAGAGAGAAGGAGAACAGATCTTTTATCTCTATTGTAGTATTTGCTTCTTTGGAGGCACATTAGAGAGACTTATATTGCTTAAATTTCCTGTATGGATAGAACTCATCACCTGTGAAACCATGCCTTCGAGCAGAGGACTTTTCTTGTTCATGAATGCCATCTCCAAATTCATTACTGTGTCAGGCCTGTCCAATCGCAGCTCCTTTGCTGAGGTTATTACAAGTCAGGATAAGCTGTGATCTGACCTTCCAGTGTACTTCCTCTGCCAAAAAGAGAGAAAAAGAAGGAACAAGAGCTCCCAAGACAAGAAATGAAAACTGAGACAATGAGGAGTCACTTTTGAGCAAGGCAAAGTGCTGATAATTGGAAGAACATATTGAATAAAAAAAAAAAGTATCCAGTTTGAATTAGTAGAATAATCTATTAATTTATTTCTCAACATACTCAACAAAAGTTTGTCAGAATGTAATTCAGATCTTTGCTCTGATATATCAAAAATATCACCCTAGAATTTAGAACAAAAACCTCTAAAAATGTGGCAGTGTCCAATTTCTGGGTAATGACTTCATTTTACACCTTTAATGACTGATTATCTCAAGATGTTTCCTTTATGAACACATTTGTAAATCATGATCAAATCATAACCTTACTGTTTATTCTAATACATAGATTTGGTCTATTAATCCATTTTGAAGTAGATTTCCAATATTTAAATTATTCCATTTTTTTCCAAGCCCTCTACAGCTTATCAACTCTCTTTCAAAATTATTGTAGTGCACAACAGAAGTAGAGAGAGTAATCTACTGATGGCCTCACTAGCCTGCATTTAGTGTAAGAAGTGCATCATCCTTTTGTTTGAGATTTCCTTCTTCCACAAATGTGTCCTATATAAATTTATTTCTTTAATGTTCTCGTTCCCCCAGGAAACCATCTTCAGTTAGTTATTGAATCCTCAGCCTTTCTATCCTTGCTTTCAAAAGTCAGACCATAAGTCAGTCACATAAGAATGCATCTTATAATCCTGTGTCCTGACAGCACTTTCTGCTATTAAAATGTAAACAGTTTTGTGTAGGTTGCATGGTACATGGCATTACTTGATAAGCTTTTTATAGAGGTCCATGGCAAGACAGTGAGAGACATGAGCATAAACTGAAATAGGAGAGTTTTGTAGTGGATACAAGGAAAAAGATTCCTGTTCAGATAGTTAAGGGTGGAACAGGCTTACCAGAGAGATAGTGCATCTCCCTCCTCAGACATCTTGCAGTCATCTCTCAATAAAACCATGAACAAGATGGTCTGACCTCAAAGCTGACCCTGCCTGGGCAAGACTTTGTCCTAGAGACCTCCTGAGTGTCCTATCTACCTGAATTATTTATTTTCTGATTTCAGGAGAAAAATGCAAAATTTATCAAAGGAAACTGAGACAGTCTGCATAAGCTTATGCCTTTCCCTCACCAGTCCTTGGCTAAATGAGTATTCAGTGTGGGAGAACATTTGGCATGGGGAGCAGAAACAAGAAACTCTGCCACAGAGGCTCCTCTTCAGGGAGCAGGTAAAACGTAAACAGAAATTTGAGTCCAAATTTTTCCAAAAGAGCTGGAGCCATCATATTCTATGGAGAAATGGTTGTAAGAAATTTAACTCTGTTATAATAGAAAGAGCAATGGAAATGTTTCCATGAATATTTATTCAAATTTGAACACAAATTTAATTCTGACCAGGTTAATGACCCTGTCTTTCTCTAAATTTGCCTAAAATAAGTGTGTATATTCAGAGGGAATTTTTTTCATTTACAATTGCAGTTCATATAAGTTATTTCCTTATAATTATGTGTTTAGCTAAAGTAAAATGCAAATAAATGTACTTTCCATTACATAAAGATGACAAAGGAGCTTTTAATGGTCTGAAGAGACTTGTGCTGGAAAGACCATGAGTCTATATGCAATGGACAAGAAGAGGTGATAGAGAACATTAAAATTTCACATCTTATGGTATTATTGATGATAAAGAGAAAGAAAAAAGGGAATGATTAGGAGATTTGAAACACAAAGTTAAATATTCGATAAATGAAAATGGTGGTAGCAGCAAGATGTCCACTATAAATGTCATTATAGGCCCAACTTGTTTGCTTAAAAAATGAAAGACTAACAAAGAAAAGAGAGGTTTTGATTTTAATGGCATTGAAAAGCTGTTTAGAGCGAAGGTAATAAGGGAGACCTGCCTAAAACTGCTGGTCCTTTAAAGGGCCTTGTCAAATAGGTTGAGCTTAGAGGCTATCTTTATTGTGATGGGATTCTTAAAAAGATGAAATACTCAAGTACATCAAAGTAATGGTCCAGTTAAAGGACTTGACTCCTCATTCTTTTTCACACGTTCACACCATTGACTTGGGTGGAGACAGCTTACATAAGAGTAACAGAAGAGTAAACCATTGGAAGGAGAGTGGATGGCCACAGTGTCAGTAAAGGGCAATTGGCACATCTCTGGAAACATTTCTAGAGAAACTAGCCTTTATATATTGATGGTATTATTGGTGATCTAACTCTAAGTTCTCTGTGCAAAAGTCTGGTGATAAAACCAGGTTTATGTTTATCAGCAAGAGCTGGTATCTCTCCGTGGCACTATTGCTCACTTTAGAGTTAGATTCATCTCGCTGTACAAAGAATGCTATACATTTTAAGACAGTGATGTTTCAAGCCAATTTTTGTGTCTCTGGTTCGGATATCAAATTCCAACTACATGCTGTACATGCTGTAATAGGAACGAAATGTCTCACTATGACATATTGCCATAATTTAGTGCACTAAGTTAAAGGTAATGACAACGTGTTTATGAAACAGTATGATTTCATTGTCCTTAATCCCTCTCTCTCTCCTGTAGCTTACCAGACAACTGTATTTTAAAGTCAATTCAAATAGCTGCATGAACATTGCCTCTATGTGAGCTATCTCCTGGGCAAATAATAAATAATGAAGACAATTGGGAAGCAGAGCTGCCAGGAGAGGCTGGACTGGTGCCCTCCACTGATGAGGTTAGGCTGTTGCATGTGTGCTGCTGGTATGCCCAGGAAGGGCTGGGATGCCAAAAGGGAACACTTGTCAGCATGAAGCAGTGAAACCTTCTAAAAAATCTTGGAAGCATTTAAGGCCCAGTAATTGGGCGTATTCTAGCTTGGTTTTCTTCCAAGTGTGTTCTTCTCCAACTCTTCCTAGCTTGGAAATACTAATGAATTATCCGTATTGCTGAGCAATGCATTTTCCACAGAGAGCTGTTCCAGTTGTTTTAATGCATTTGCTTCACATTCATCTGCATAGAGTATGAGGGTTTTGCCCATTTTCCACTGCAAGTCTAGAAAACAAGCTTAGTATCTGCAAAAAAGAAGTGCTAAACTCACACATTTTTTGAAAACATTGTTCAAATTGGGAACTTAATTAAACTTGGCCAGACAGCTCATTTGTTTTTTTTGGTTTTTTTTTTTTTTTTCATCTATTTGCACTATGCAGATGTACTGTTGTTGTTTGTAGCTACATAAACTTGAGCAGTAAACAGTGCAATACACACATGATAATCTATCTTCCTTGATCCCTGACCTTTAAGAATGGAACCAGATAAAAGAGATTAAGTTCTGTTCTGGTTTCAGGATTCCTGCAGATGTTATGCCTATGAAATTTCTGGCACAAGACAGAAACAGTTCTGTGTGGATAAGGCTAACAATGCATTATACTTTTGAGGTGATGGGAAGTGACAACAAGTTGTCATAAAAGTGATGTGCCTGACCCCATCATGGTGACTTAAAGTCCATAGGACTTTCTAGGAAGCTGAAGAAGATTTGTACACTTGAAAGCTTATATGCTAAGGAAGCCAAGAGGAAACCCTTGAAAGGACTCCATCTGAATTACTTCCTCCTGACAGGTATCATGCAGCCAAACCATTAGGTGAGTTCTACAAGAAGACCCATGGCATAGGGTCTGCGCCTACAGTGTGAGCAGTGCTCATGCTTTCAGAAAACGGCTGCTGTGGAAAAAGTGTTTATGGCTTGGGCAACAGCCTATTTTTTGGGTCACTTATAGTGAAAGTGGAATACCTCTTTTTCATTTCCTTCCTCGTGCTAAAGTGTTTGAAACATAGCTTTTTCCACCACATAGAAAATTGACCTCATAAGTCAGCATGGTGAGTTAGAGTATTTTGGAAGGGACAACCAGCATTGTTACAGATGCAGGGACATTTACTAATTCAGTGACAGCATGCTTGGACTTAAACTCTTGTAATGGGAAAATCTGAGCAAGCCATATTTATAGGAAGAGCAACAACTGCAGACTGCCATTTGCTTTTATTTTTACTTCAGAATAGGAAAAGGGTTAAAAATAACAGATTCAGCATGTTCTTAGCAAAAAAAAAAAAAAAAAAAAAA
>VZRU01010204.1:137047-172814 GCA_013398155.1 Pedionomus torquatus
AAAAAAAAAAAAAAAAAGTGGCAAGCTTCTGCCCATCTGGGAAGGAGAAGGAAAAGTACTGTCATATCAGCAATTGCCAGCGGTATTTTTAAAATGCCATTATGGCAACATTTTTCTTCTGCAAGCTCATGTGTTGAAAGACTGGTTGGAAAAAAAAATACATATATATGTTTAAAAAAAAAAAAAAAGATTGCCAGCTAGTCTGAGGGAGAAAGTGGAAGCAGAAAGTCTGACTGGCATGCAACAATCAAAAGGTCAGAAGTTCAGATCTTGTTCTTGCTAGATTATTTCTAATACACCCCTATACAGAAAGAATGGCAGCTTTCAAAGGGAAAATGATTGAACTGGTGATTGATAATTCCTAGCATGACTTCAAATTGGAGAGCAAATAAATTCATCAGATAAAAATAATTTCACAGTGACAATGCTGTTGAGTTACTGATCTAAGAGCTCCAGACTGTGTTAGTGTCTGGCCTCTGAATTTTTCCAGTGAACACCTTTTTTCTCCAGTTTCTCTTTCCCTTTGAACTGGTAATTAATCATTTTGAGCTCTCCTGCATTTAATGTCCGTCTTTGAAACATATGGTCTAACATACGCCTCTTTCAATTAGGTGCTATGACAAGGCTTGAAATAAAAACATGAACTCAACTACAAGCAACAGTTAGCAGTGGAGCTGGGCTGCACTGCAGCCCCTTGCCTATCCTTGTTGAAAAAAAAGATATAAAGATTAGAAGTAGGTCATGTAAGTAACTCATGAATAGTTAATAAATGTTTAGCTACTGTCTTGAGTAGCTGTTGGGAAGAGGTGTGGAGAACAACCACAAACATTAATCTGTAGCAGCAAATAATCCATTGCCTCAAATGGTTCCAAATGAGCCAATGCACAGGAGCCCACTTAAAGTAATTTTTAAAGGAGTGTATTTCTGAAAAATTCAAAATGGGACTCTCTCAACTGAACAGTAGTTGAGAAAAGTAGCTTTTATATGTCCAAAGCAGAAGAAAAAGGAGCAGGAATATGCTTTCTTTCTGGAAAAGTCAGCCAACATGGAAACTGTTAATGTTCCTGACTTTGTTTAGTGGTCTGTTCAATTAATGACTAATGCAAAGAATGAAATTATAAATATGACTTTTTTTGCAAGACAGTAAATTAAAAGATAATCTGTCATGTGTCACCCGAATCAATATAGCCTGGGGGATGAAGAGATTGAGAGCAGTCCTGCCAAGAAGGACTTGGAGGTGTTGGTGGATCAAAAACTAGACATGAGACAGTAATGTGTGCTCACAGCCCAGAAAATAAACCATATCCTGGTCTGCATCAAAAGCAGTGTGGCTGGCAGGTCAAGGAAGGTGATTCTGTCCTTCTACTCCACTCTAGTGAGACCCTACCTAGAGTAGCGTGTCCAGCTCCGAATCCCTCAACGTAAGAAAGACATGGACCTGTTCGAGCATGTCTAGAGGAGGTCCACAAAAATAGTCAGAGGAATGGACCACCTCTCTTGTGAGAACAGGCTGAGAGAGTTGGGGTTGTTCAGCTTGGAGAAGAGAAAGCTCTAGGGAGACCTCATTGTGCCCTTTCAGTACTTACAGGGGGCCTACAGGAAAGAGGGGGACACACTTTATAGCAGGGTCTGTTGTGATAGGACAAGTGTTAATGGTTTTAAACTAAAAGAGACTAGACTAGATAGAAGGAAGACATTTTATACAAAGAATGTGATGAAACACTGGAGCAGTTTGCCCAGAGAAATGGTAGATGCACCATCCTTGGGATATATTCAAGGTCAGGTTGAACGGGGCTCTGAGCAATCTGATCTAGTTGAAGATGTCCCTGTTCATTGAAGGGAAGATGGACTAGATGACTTTTAAAGGTTCCTTCGCATTCAAACTGTTCTATTACTTTATCATTCAATGTGCCGTAAACATTCACCACATTTTTCTTTATCTATTGTATTTTAAATTTGTTGCTAATACTACGATGACAACTGAATGTAGGTGCAATGTATGAATGTATGTGATTGTAAGAAGGATGGACTAGACACTAAATTCTGTATTCTACCTCTGCCACAGATTTCTCAGTCTACATAGACATTAGACATGAAAAAATTTTATTGCTGAATATGAAGAAGAGATACTAGTAATGTCTATAGTGGTGCACAAGCAAGCTGATATAAAAATTTGAATAGAGCTGATTTCCTAGTTCTTACTGAATTTACAAATTGGAAAGTGTCTGTGAAACAGAAAAAGCCATTTGCTAAAGACTGAGGTTCCTAATGTGAAATGTGAGGCTAAGGATCTTCAAAAATTTTGCCTGATGTCCAGAAGTTATTGAGTAGTAGGACATGGTGTAATTTACAGCAAAGTTTTCTCATCAGTAATTTCCCTGATTACCTATGTCCTGAGTTTCTCCATCTGTAAAACGAGCATTGCAAAACTTAATTCCCTCCTTCACCAACTATTCTGAGGATTACTTAACTGTGAAGACATTAAATGCTGAATCAGTCCAAGTTGTAACTCTCCCCCTAACATTTGTTAAGATCTGCGGAAGCATTTGTCCTTCTACCCTTCCCAGGCATAACTCATCTGTGTTGGAAAGCTACATGGAGACTAGGGCGAAAGATTCTTCTTCATGAAACTATAGGGACATAACAAGCTCAATCTATAATCCCTACTCAGCGCCAGGGAATGAAGCAGAAAATCTGTAGCTGATTAGAAGTCTTTTTTTACACACATTTTGGCCAGAGCAGTATCTTATCCAGCTTTTCCCTTAAGCATACTTCTATCTTAAACAAAGGAAAGAAAACTCTGATGAGGATCAGACTGCTGTAAAAAATTCTTCTCTTTTGTTCCAATGAATATCACATTGATTTTATTGTGTTATGTCTCTGTGCTTAGAGAAACAGAAATTTCCCCCAGGTATTACTGTTATCATCCTCTCTTATGAAGCCTTTGTCAATAATTGCACCATATTTTTCCTAATGTAACATGACACTATTAACTTTTTTAGGATGAAATGAAGAGAATGCCCGAAGAGACACTGTATATTTCTAGAAGATATTAAAATTGCTGCTGAATTACAGATATAACTATTTAGTTAATTGTCTTAGTGAAAATAATAGCTCTGAATATTCTCTCTTTTAGACAAGAGAAAACCAGCAGTTGTTATATGAAACCAAGAAAATTGCACATTTATAAAACCACTGTGAGATAAGTGCCACTTAGAACAGGCGTATAATACTCTTGTTTCTGTTTTTGTTAGGGAACTCAGCTTGGGTTTGGGGTTTGGATTTTTCTTTTTGTTTAAGTTTTATTGCTGCCTTTTTTCCAAAGGTAAACTGGGATTTTTCAGGTTTGGAGAAGAGGCTGATGAAGGAGGATAAGACAAATGTTTTAAAACTGTGGAGGTGGTGGAGAGGTCTCATGATACAAAATCTGTTAGGATCTCCCACAGCACAAAGGAGCTAAGAGAAGAAGTAAGAGCACTGGCTCTTCCCACTATGGACAGTGAACGTCTGGAGAGTGAGGTCTGTCACAGGGATCTGAGGGAGGCAGGCAGAACCAGAACATTCAAACAGGTGCCTTCAAGCATGGATATTAAAAAGATGAGGCAGGGCCATATGACTGTTGACAGAGCAGACGTGGAGGCTGAGAGGTTCGGGCAGAGGACTGCAGGAAGCAAGCAGGCTCCCACGCTCTCCTCAACAACAGCTCCTATTCCTCTACCAGAGAGAGTATTGTGCTAGAGATAAACAATTCAGCTTCAGCAAAGATTTCTTACATTTTTCTGTTCTTAAACATATTTCACTTCATTCTTTAATAATCAGTATTTTGTGGAAAAGAAAGTTGTACTTAGATATGGTGAGATGTAACAAACAAGATCAAGGGAGACAGTATTAAAAACACCACATGCATTTCTGATTTAGCTTCACTCTGGTATAGTCATCTGTGGCTTTTGACCACAAAATTACAATGCAACCCTCTGACATGCTAAGAATTTGTGCTCTTCGTCAGATTTTACCTGCTAATATGCAGAAGGTGTTAGCTACAGCATGCTCTTAATTTTATGTGAGAGGGAAAGATAGACACCAGACAGCAGAAACAGCTGCAAAAGCAGCCAAACCCCAGAATGCTGGGTGACATCTTTAACACAGCAGCCACACAAGTCACCTTCCCTCCCATTAGCCTCAGACACACAGCCTCCCCCAGTTATTCTGGAAGAACTCAAACCCCAACTATGCTTTATCATTCTCAGTCACATTAATTTTGGATGACCCATCAGTAGAGAAAGATTCAAAGAGCACCTTTGGCCTATTCTGGTGCTGTCTGCACTGTCATTTTATCTCTCTCTGTTTTGTTTCAGGATCCTTGTCCTTTGATTATCCACATGGTCCCAGGGCCAAAGCAGCACTGCATGGGTCCTGGGGCAAGTGCTATTGCATATGAATGTGAATGAATCTTCCCTTCCCTCTTCTCACAGTTAAAACAGGAAATTTAGCCTGCAAGGATTCAGTCTCTCACCTCCATATATGCCAGAATATGTTCACGTGTTGAGTTTGAGCTCTGCAACACTGCCAAGTTCAGCCTTGTCAGTGCTAACAGACAAAAATGTTGTACTTGCCAGAATTCAGGACTTTACTCCAGAGTGAAATTTCAGCATTTCCATCAACAAGAACCAATCTAGCCATAAAAATGATGGAATTCACAATTAAGATTTTTTTTTTTTTAAAGGATTTGTCCCAGGCTGGATATTTTCAACAAAATGAAAAGAATTTGAGGGGAAGAGCATAGGATGCTAATGGACCATAAACAGATAGGAAAAGAGATCTTCAGCAAAATAGATGCCCTCCCTGATCATAATCTCATGAATATATTTGAAGCTTCAAATATTTTACTGCCTAGTTTCAGAGCTGATTAGCTTTATGTAGTTGGCTTGGCAAGATATGCATTCTCCAGGTAGAGATGGAACAGGGATTCAGCTTGCTCTCCAGTGGCTTGCAATAACAGCAAAACCTGCTCTGCCTCCCCACAGCTTTTCCTGATTCATGTTCTTCCATCTATCCTGGCATTTCATTCTCATTGCGACTGGCTGGAAGGTGGGGTGTGTGTGTGTAAGAGATTCACACGCCACTGAGAGACTGTTTCGAACTTTTCTTATAATTGGGAGAAAATTGCTGGAACATGTGATATCCTGTACAGGAATTAAATGTGCAATAAAGAACTTGCTATTCTCTCCACAAAAATACCTAGCTAGCACGAGACCAGAAGAAATTCACAACCAAAATAAAATGGCAGAGTGCCAGATAATGCTTCAATGCTTAAGGCTTTTTCCAGTGACCTAGCTTTTGTGAGTCTGTGGCAGCTCTCAGGTTTGCCCAGGAGCAGTGGGAAGGCTACTCACTGAGTTACTGCACTGCATCCTGTTCAAAGAAAACTGAGGGACCACAAGCATATATGGCAATAGAAAGTTAACAAAGTGAACCAAGCCAAAGTTGACTTAAACCTCAAAATGAAAATCAGCATATAAGAAACTCTTTTTATCTTCATCTCTTCAGTTCAGCTCATTTTGCTTTTTTCTTTGAGTTCAATATTTCAAACTGCAAAATACTTTTTGACAGTCAGCAACCACTCTCAGCTTCTACAGAGTGTAGTAAAACTTTGTGCCCCTTGAAAACCTCAGCACCTCGAGGGGTCAGATCCTTATCCCAGAGATAAAAATTGAGTCCAAAAATTGAGCTCTCCACTATGCAGCCGGAAGTACCACAGTTTTAGATTTACAGGCAATATTTCATTAAGGAAGAAATGCCGGGATTTGTTGTTGCTGTTGTTTGCTTGTTCTATCTTTCTTTTAAAAATTCCAAAACCCTGTTTTCAAGTCTTTGAGATCCCATGAGTGGAAGCTGTGCATGATGAGAAGCAGAAAGTTGCTTAAAAGACTATCTGATAAGCCCTAAAGTAAAACTGAGTTGTATTCACTTTAAGGTTATCTGCAGAGATTGCACTACTGAATAACAAGTTCTCAGGAAATTGTAAATATAAAAGCCAGGCATTTGTGATGATTTTAAGAACACATGTGTGCTGTCATGAAAGAAAATCATTCCATCTTCATGGAGTCACAGACTTTAAAGGCCAGAATTTAGTTCCTGAAAAACACAAGCCAGAAAACTTCACCCAATATATTTTTTACATGGTATTTCCTTTCTTTAAATGAATTGCCAGTAGTATTAACTTGATAGGGTGATTAAAAGTTTCCACAGACAGTTTTAGAGAAGCCCATTATTTGAATGAATATGTACACAACTGGTCAAACTTGTCGCTGGTGGACCCACGCTGAATTAGAATTACAGATGCCACACAGTGGTCCCAATGGTTTGTCCTGGGAAAAAGGACACCCATACAGTATGATTTCTTAGTACCTACACCCAGTAAGCACAGGGTTTGCTCTGAAGCAGCATCAGGCAGGAATCTGTCTTTTGTGTTAACATTATATTTCCTGTAACTGTGGAATTATTGGATTTACACCAAGGACTTGTGAAGCAAAGGCAGCAAACATGAACCAACCAACACAATACATTTGTGAGTCAGTGGTCAGCATATCAAATACCAAACAGGTGAGGAAGATAGCATGCCATCCAGCAGGCTGAACCAGTACAGAAAACAGGAAGTAGGGCTGCTTGTCTTAAAATCTTATCTTTTCTATCTTAGAAAATATTCTCTGGGTCTTATCTACCAAAGGAGATTTCTCTTTTACCTCAGATTATACTCTGTCAGTTTTCTAGGTTTTTTTTTTAACTCCTAGACAATTTGCATTTTTCAAATTGTAATATCTTCAGTAGAATGACACTCAGAATACATCCTCCCATTGTTCTCTTATTGCTTTGCTTTAATTACAAGTTTCTTTGTCAAATGGAAGGGTCCATTCCTCATCTGTCAACAAGTTGAATTGGTACAGTCTAACACACTGATTTTCCCTGCTTTTCAACAAGATATAGTGTGTGATACAGCTGAGCAGTTGCCCACAAATGACTGCGCCTCTGTCTTTTTCAAGACCTGATGTAACTCTCAGCTGGAAAGAGTCCAGGAAGAACAAATATCACTGTACAGTTGTATAGATCTGCACACTATACATGCTATCTAATCCGCTATCTGTGGGCCTAATATTACAGTCCCAAAATCCAACGTTTCACTTCCCTGGCTTTGCAAGCAGAGCTCTCCCTCATTTCATGAGCCAGCTTCATGGCTCCTTCCCCATCGCTGCCTTTGCACACACTCAGAACGGAGAAGCCACTCCCCCCTGGCATTTCCATGCTTCCTCCTGTTAAAAGGCTTATAAACTCTCCCCTGGCCCAAGCAGAAGAATAAAAAGAGAGGGGGAAAAGACCCTAGTTAGCCAGACATTTGAGTTAACTACTCCGTGAGCTGGGATGAAAGGTTTATTACTTTTATGGCTGGCTTTTTATCTAGGGAAAAGGGAGTCAAAGCATGTTGTGAGAGGTGGTTGTGGTTGCCTGAAGGGAAAGGCATAAGAAAGATCATCATGTGTCTTAGTTTCCATGTTGTCTCAGGGAAAGGTCAAATGTCATTATTTATTTTGAGACAAAAAAACTTATGGGGAGGTGAATAAATGATTATGTTACTTTCTCTTTCCTTGCACTCATTTCCTGCTCTGGAATGGAGGCGGATCAGCTGAGCCACAGCACACCCAAGCACAGACACTACAACATTCATCTCGGCAGGGATGAGATGTTTATTTTAAGGCAGAAAATGTGCTGTTTATTTAACTCAGACACAGCCATATGACCTTCAGATGGCAATATCATGATCAGCTTTGACACAGGAACAGAAATGATGAGACAGATGTAAAAAGTCCAGAAAAGCTGTAATGGAGATCACTCCTTCCAGCAGAGGTTTATTCACTGTCCACAGTTAGCAGCTGTAAAGCAGTTCAAAGTGTTTCTGATAGCTGAAGGTGGGATGACTTCCAGCCAATATCTGATTAAATGGCATAATACATCTTAAAAGAACTAAAGCCGGCTGTAGCACAGAAAATATTAAATCTTTGTTCTTCTTTGTAAAACAAAATAAGTAATTAAACAGCTGTGTTTATTTCTATCTGAACCCTAAGACTTCTGAATCAGTATATTTTCTCAAATCAGAAAAAATATTAGCCATCTAAGGGAAAAAAGAACTAATAAGGATTGTAATTCTTTTATTTTGCAATGCTTTAGTGCTTTTCCATATATGCTAATATTATGCTCTGAAGTGCAACTCATAATTCTGAAATGAAAAAGGAAAATGCAGCAGCAAAGGGCCTAAGCATCCACTTGCATTTTAAGTTAGCACCCATCTAGTCATGTACATATATATATATATGAATATGTGTGCATATATTTGTACTATTGTTATATTGAGAAATTAAGAAAGTATACATGCAAGTACATAATGGTTCAAATAGGAAATTATGGGTGAAAGCACCCAAAATGTGTCCCATTAGCTTTGCTTACATAGACTGAGAGAACAGAAATAGATGTACTTCATATTGTAATGTTTTTTGTAAGTAAAACTCCTAAGAACAGGGAGGTTTATATGGAGTTTCAGAATTCTAACCTTTGCTCTTTTCTGGATTCCCACTCTGTAAGGAATATGTGCTAAATTCGCTCCTGTGCAGCCAAGCAACATTGGAAGCCTAGAAGCTGTTATGATTTCCTTCTGGAGGGAACCAGCCCTTTCCTGACAGCTCTTGATCATCTTCAGTTAAGTTGCTAATGTTTGGAAATTGAAGCCCTAGCTTCAAATCATGTCAACTGCAACCTCCTTAGCCTTTATATTAAGTATTCCAGACTTAGTCTTTTCTTTCTTCTTTTTTCTTCTTTTTTCTTTCTTTTTTTTTTTTCTTTTTTTCTTTTTTTCTGTTTTTAACTTGAATGAAGTGAAGAAGATGAATTCTCTTCTGTTCTGGCTATGCATTTTACATTCTCAAAGTACATCTGAGGAACATCTGAAGGAGGTGACCAGAACTTGGTTCTGGTGTCAGGCTCCATGCAAACTCAAGCAGGACACTGCCGTTTTGGTAACAGACAGTTCATAGCTGAAGTCATAAACAAAACTCTCTTTATTAAGTGAAAATCAAAGAAAGCAACTATGAGACCTAGCATATCTTATACATGTCCTCAGAAACTGCACCTTAAATTTAGGGAAATTGAACATAGCTGTTATATATATATATGTGTATGGGGGTTTATTTATTTACTTTTTTATTTATTCAGCCTAGAAATTGAAAGTCATAAACAGAAAGTGAATCTAATCCCAGTCAGCTGGTGTCCCAAGGGACAAGGATGATGGATTTAAGTGAAACCTAAAAGTTACTGGGGCAGAAAGTGCTACCCACAGTTCTCTGAGGCAGCAAACTCTCCTGAAAGACGGGCTGCCCTCTGCATGCAGCAGGAACTCCTGACTGCTCCTGTCTTGAGGTCTGTAGCAAAGGCTTTGGTCAAGGTAGCACTTTCACTCGTCAATGTTTCACTCTCATTCAAAAACACCTGAAGTCCAGGCAGACTGGATGTTTAAAGTTTTTCTTGACACTCTTGATATTCATTTTTCCCAATTGCCAAAAAACCTGTGGTGTCCTGTCCTTAAGGTGGGTTGTCACCCAGCCTCAGAATTGTGAAATGGCCCTCCAACACTGTGCGGGCGGCAGTCCTGGCCACAGCTACTTACTACTTTATGGTTTCTGTCGTCCATTAAACACAGTGACAGTAATGCCTGCCTGTTCCTACAGGGTGCAGCCTGCCAGCTGCGAGGTGTTAAAGAAAACAGCATATTTACATTTCTATCTGCTATCATAAAGTAGCCCTGCTGTAGCTATCAATGTGTCTCAAAGTATAGGGAAAAAAAGGACAGCATTACATAGTTAAAAAGCAGACAGTGCTTTGCCTGCTTTCTAGACTATCAAATGATTTTACATAGCATAGTACAGATGAAATGTAGCTGGGGTTGGGCTGATTACAATTTAATTAAAATTGCGAGTGTGTGACATATTTTTGTGGATTAGAGAGCTTCTCTCTATTGGACAAGCAGTGCTCTCAGCTGAGGTGCAGCACTACCATTGTCACAAATTGTGGACCCAGAGTTCCTGAAATTTTATTAGACTTGACACTGGTTGCACAATCCCTAACTGGGGCCAGTAATGAGAACCTCTATTCCTATCAGAAATTTATGCCTTTCCTCCGCAATAGACAAGGGAGGGCAGAGGCTTCAAGAAATTAACTGAAAACAGAACTGTAACTAATCTGTTTATCTAATTTTTACCAGATGTGCTAAGGTAATCTTGCAGAAAGAATCATATGAAATCAGCACAAGCGCCACTGCTTTATTGAACTTTGGGGACCGCTGAGCATAGAAGTGTTCAGAGACCAGAACAAAAGGGTAGTAGATTGTAAACCTTTTTCCCTGTTATGAGCAGGGCAACAAAGTGAGACTACCTAGTTTTTCCCAAACTGTTCTTTTTCAGTTACCTTTCCAAGCAATCTTACAATGTCAGATCAGACCACATGTTCAGTGTTGTGCAGAGCAATTTGCTGGATGTATGATGTACGATTATACATTTCAGAATATGAAATGATGTATGACATAAAATATCATAGCCCACTGCACCAAGAACGGAGGGAGTGCTGCATAGTCACCGATAGTGGCATTGACAGATTGAAGAATCTAGTTCAGCGCAACTTGTATTGAGTTCCTCAGCTCCTATAAATCATATGGAAAATCTCTAAACTCTCCTGGATATTTTTATTTTTTTAAAGCAAAAGAAGTGTAGCAGAGGGATAGCTGATTCTTATACTTTTATTCTGAAAAAAAAGCTTCTCCTCCCCAGAATCTATGCAAAGAATGTTAAATGTCTCACCCTAATGCTGCATTTGAGCAACATGTTCTGTTTACATATTGCTTTTCAATATTAAATCAACACAATGACTTTCACTTTCCATGTCTTCTCCATTACCTTTTAGCATTCAAGAAGTTTTTTGGCCAACTTCATATCCCCTCATGTCCTCCCAGGATTAGGCCATACCTCTTGCTGTAGAATGGTGAGATGAGAAATCAGATTTAAACACTCTGTTGATGGACAGAGTGGGGATACTGGAGCATACAGAATCAACTGCCACAAACTGATTATACTGGACAAAGGATTTTATTTCATCCAAGTTATCAAAATTGAAGAGTGAAAAAGTCGCTAATAATCAAATATTACCATCTGTACAGTTTTTTTTTTTAATTATTCTGGAGTTGTAAAATATGTATGAGGACTGAATTTAGATCCATATCCTAAATCATTTTACCTAAAATATGTGGGTAAAGGAAATTTGACTTTTAAAAAGTTCTTGCTTTCACCTTTCTTTTTCATGTTATCACCTGACACACCCTTCTGCCACCTTGCCAACAAAAAACATTGCTGACAGAGGTGTATCAAACAAGGGCTATAAATACATGTCTAAAGACATAAGAAAAATTTTTAAAAAAAGTTGTAATATGGGATCAGTCTGTAAAATTATTGGATTGATCTACTACAAGATTGATAAAATACTATTAAAAGCTTATGGCAATTTTTTCAAATACAGTAACATCCTTTTCCTCAACTTCATTCACACAACTTCCAATATTCTATTATTACTTATTTTTCCCAGGTCACAGATAATGATTAAAATGACGTATGTTCACCTCAAAGTGCATGCATGCCATTTTTGTTGCAGGAAATTTTTGTTTACTATGTGGGAAAAAAAAGAATTTGATTCAAACCTGAATGGCATAGTTTTTTAGCTACATAGTTACGTAATTCTTTGGCTCAACAGAAAAAATTTGAAAATGAGATTTTGATTGGGTTTAATATTTGAAAGACAAATTCTTATGTAATTCTAGCAATAGTAATAAAAAAGAAAACAAGATCATTAACACTGTTGAAACTGATCTTGACAGGTTAACAGACAGTTTCATTTGGTTAATGCTGACACTCTTAGTTTCAATATACAATTTTACAAGACTGGGTTTGAATTATCTTCCCTTTTCATTAAAAAACAGCCTACACTACTTAGGAGAAGGAAAGGAAAAAAAAAATAAAAATAATGAAACCTTATTGTGGGCTGACAGGAAACTTTTTAGATTTACTTTTGTTTTACTTGAATCGTCGATTTAACTAGGCAATTTCTATTTGCCCACTTTTACTTAACTGCACAAAATAAATACACAGTACTGTGCATTACATGGTTGTTTCCACAACAAAATATCTTTTCAGTAGTTCAGTGAATTTCTGAAGGCACTGAAGACACTTTGGATGTATTCACGTTGCTTGCTACATGGATTATTGTGTCTGTGATATGGATATTATACAAGTAGCATCTTGGTGCAATAGAATTAGTAAACAGCCTCTTCTTCTACTGGAAATGTAGCTAAATTAGAAAGAGTAGAGCCTGGATTTTGTATCAGATGAGGGAAGACCAGTTAGCACTTTTCTGTCAGAGACAACAGAAAAAGAACTTTGTCATTACAGAGTGGCAATTGTTATATATTGTATTTACAGATAATGTATCTTTTTATAGCAGGAGTTTTTGTTTGTGCAGAAATTACAAAGGGCATTTTTCAGAGCAATTACAGTCTTTATTTTGGCTTTGGAGCTTGATACCTTTTCCATATTTCTTCTGCTCTGTGGTACATGTAGCAATGGATCAGCTAAAAACCTTAGCTCAAAAAGATTAATGTAAGATAATTATGAATGGTGGAAAGAGCTGACCCAGCCCTTTTTGCCTTTTTTTTTTTTTTCACCTGCATAAGAATACAGATGAAAATAAGAGATGCTTTATGAAAAATGTCATTTTGTCTGTGGATCTACTGCATATGATATTTGAGGTCGCATTGACTATACAACCTGAGATAAAAGCAAATTTTCTTTAAGTGACTTTTGCTTATCTGTCAGTGTTTTGTTATATCAGATAAAGGTAGAATAAATAAAAAGAGATATTGGACTGTAGGCACCATTTGGTCAGAGTTAACTGCAATTACGTGATTTTTTAAAATGTGGACTAGTTTTACTGCCAGTAACAACATTAGTGGTTATTCATACTAAGATAAGGGCAATAAAAATTTAATGATCCAGGATGTATGATTGACAAAAAGATCACAAAGGAATTTCCCTCTTGCTTACTTATATTTCACATTACATAAACGGTCAGATACACTATAGGATTTTGGAAGCTGTTTCTGAAATGCTGAATCTGATTTATTGCCAGAGGCAAGATGCCAGACTGGATACATCAGGGTTCTTGTCTGCTAAGAAATGCTTTGGTTTCTTTCAAGAGACTGCCCATATGTGCATTCATACCAAGAGCATATGTCTACCTCTCTGAGTTGAAGAGTTCTCAGTTTTAGCAGTATCCACAAGATAACAATCATGTCCTGTCCCTACTTGATGTAAACAGACTGAGACTGCCTCTGCTCACTCAGGAGTGATTTGTGGATGGGCTCTGAACAGCCACTTTAACAATTTAGCCTTCTCTTTCAATCTAATTGCCTCTTTTTGTGGTGGTTTTTGTTTTGTTGTCTTTTTTTTTTTTTTTTTTTCTCTTTGTCCTGCTTTCTTTTCTAAATGCAATTTAGTTCTTACATATTGAGTTTACCTTATCTCCTTTCTCTATGCACCTGCAGGCAGGAATTTTCTTTGCTTTTTATTCTTACCAATCATTTTACAGGTTGTTAACACTTATAAGGAGATGTGCCCTCCCTGAAACCAGCTGTGGCCTTTATTCCAATGGATATATGGTTAGGCTTCAAATACAGGCCAGACAGATGCGGTGCTTGCTGCCTCAGAAGTGCTTACTCCTCTTCATCATCTAGAGATTCTGCCCTGCAGATGTCTACACTTGGATGGGAAGGGACCCACATGAGGTGTTTGCCTACCTGGAATCTCAAAAAAAGTTGTGCTTTCAGCATGTCTAGCATTTGCAATAGTGGGCTCCTGATGAGACCGAGGTGAGCATATTCTGTATCATTTCTTTCATGGACCCTTAAGAAGGCTAAGGAAGGGCCTGCCCAGGGTAGCTGTGATTTACCTAGACAAGACAATTCTAACCGCATGCCCCATTCTTCTTTTATAAATGGGGAAGTCTTACACCTTTCTGCATCTAGACCAATATATCCCATAAGGTATACTTTGTGTGTCACTGGAATCCCTCTTTTAAAATACAGACTCTGTGTTGTGTGTATGCAGACACCGTGTACATGTATCTTATTTCTTCAGGCTGTTCCTGTTGACTTCTAGGGTTTCAAAATTTTGCCTTTAAATTGAAACATAAGGTGTAAGTATCCAAAGTTGGGGGGTAGCTGATTAAAACTGAGGAATGGCATCTCATTTATCCTTCAATATCTCAGAGGTCTTACTCAGAAAGGTGAAGGACGAATGGTACTTCAGCTAATGTTGCTGTCACTTCTAAAAGCAAGGGACAGAAGTGGCAAGGCTACGCCTTAATATTCTATTAAATCTTAATTGTAATTATGTCTGTCATAATACAGCTGCCCTGTTTCTGCAACATTTGCATATTTGGTGTATATATTCATGTCCAGGAAATATGAGTTCCAGCACGTATGTTGTGTTCTGTTCATCTAGAAATGACACAATCATACTTTTCTTCCCAGTTTGTGTGTGCATGTGTGGAAAAAATGACATGTCAAGAGAAGCACAGACAAATGGTAACCTTAGTTCTCAGAGACACTGTATTCCAGTGAGACAAAGATTGTCTGTGTGTAGATTTTTTCACTCCTACGGTAAAATTAATGTTATTTTTTTAGACACTGATGTTAATAAACTAGTAATATTCTGTCAATCACTGATCTTTATTTCTAGGTTGGGGGTTTTTTTTATTTATTTTAGTCAAATCTATAAACAATACGTTTTGAATAATGCATAAGTGAAATTGTATAAATACCCATGGGTATTTCACTACAACCCCTAGATGCATAGACTGGTTAAGTGTTTTGTTTTGGTTTTTAACCACAGCCAATCTCAAAGGTGAAATGACCTCTTTAGTTTGGAACAATTCATTATGAGTGTTAAGGAAGAATGTTTATGTGGTTTAAGTAAATTAGTGAGAATTGGAAGTCTCTAGATAATTCTCGTTTTCCTTTGGCCTTCCAAAACGCATTATCCAAGGATGCTTTCCAAAAATTCATTATGGTTTTAATCCAATCCAGTCCTACCAGAGCTGCACATTTCTTTGATGAATTGCTGTTTGCATTAAGTGACAAAGCAGAGTCGTTATTGAAGCAGTTGTTGAAACCCTTTTCACAGAGTCTGAACACACTGTCAATATACATTTAAAGTGGATCTGTAGGAGCAGGATCCTGAGGAAATGTTATTGTGATGGCACTTTTTACACAAGTGCAGAGACAGAAACACTTCACAGTTCTGCTTTTTTCATACATTTATATAGTAATCTAGTGGTTGTTTCACTCTCACATGGATTTGAAAAATCCAGGTTAAATTCTGTCCTCTGCATTTAAAAATTTACATGTTCTATATTGCAAGCGACTGTGCAAGCTACTAGAGTGTTCTGGTTTGATACCAGAATATAAAAACATTTCCAAGTTTCTACACTGCACAGAAAATAATTCTGAAGTAATTAGGGCAGGAATAAGGAACACAAGTTGAAGCAAGACACTGTAGTTGCATAATTAGAAGAACTGGCTTAGAAGAAAGAAAAATCTCATCTCCTAACTCTATTAAAGCTAAAGTGAAGTTTCCTAAGGGTTCTTTAATCTGAGATACATAAAGTGTTTTGAAGTATGGACTGACATGCAGGATACTTCTATCAGAACTTCCACTCCTTTATAAAAGGAATTTACTACCAATGCCAAGCAATTTTTTTGAGAGGAGCTACCCTCCCTGCCATTTTTCCTAGTTCACCCAGCATACCACCAAACACAACACAGGAAAAAGCACACTACTGCATGGTTCAGTTATCTGCTCAGAGGAGTGTAAAAAGTAGCTAAACCTGACATATTGTAATATTAATTCAAGGCAACTTCTAAAAGACAGTGGAGGTAGGCTCCTTCTGTATTCAGTAGTTGGAGATAGGTTCCTCCACAGCATTTAACACTGAGAGACTTATTTCAGTGCTCATCCCACGAGGAGCCTTTCTGCTTATATAGACTACAGGGTGACAATAGCTTTTTTGGCTAGCATTTTCTTTTTACACTTTCCCTCAACACCCTAGTCATTTTTTCAGGTTTAGCTTCTACCTAGTTTTGCAGGGTCACCTGCAAAGAAGGCCGGTCACCAGTGCTGTCCCTCAGGGCTCAGTTTTGGGGCCAGTTTTGTTTAATACCTTTATCAATGAACTGGATGAGAGAATTGAGTGCACCCTCAGTAAGTTTGCAGACAACACCAAACTAGGTGAGAGTGTTGATCTGCTTGAGTTTAGGAAGGCTCTAGAGAGGGACCTGGACAGGTTGGATCAATGGGCCAAGGCCAATTGTATGAGGTTCAATAAGGCCAAGTGCTGGGTCTCTTATTTTGGTCATAACAACCCCAAGCAATGCTACAGGCTTGGGGAAGAGTGACTGGAGAGCTGCCCAGGAGAAAAGGACCTGGGGGTGCTGGTGGACAACCAGCTTAACATGAGCCAGTGTGCCCAGGTGGCCAAGAAGGCCAACAGCATCCTGGCTTATATCAGGTGTAACATGGCCAGCAAGAGTAGGGGAGTAATCATGCCTCTGTACTTGGCACTTACCTCACCTCAAGTACTGTGTTCAGTTCTGGGCCCCTCACTACAAGAAGGACACTGAAGTGCTGGAGCATGTCCAGAAGAGAGCTACCAAGCTGGTGAGGGGTCTAGTGAACAAGTCATATGAGGAGAGGCTGAGGGAACTGGGCATGTTTAGTTTGGAGAAGAGGAGGCTGAGGGGAGACCTCATTGCCCTCTACAGCTACCTGAAAGTGGTGTTGGCCTCTTCTCCCTAGTGAATAATGACAGGACTAGAGGAAATGGTCTGAAGTTGTGGCAGAGGACATTTAGACTCGATATTAGGAGGAATTACTTTACTGAAAGAGTGTTCAGGCACTGGAACAGCTTGTCCAGGGAGGTGGTTTCTTAAATACTTAGGGGTATTTAAGAAACATGTAGATGTGCACTTCATGGAATGCTCTAGTGGCTGAGTTTGTAGGGGGTTTTTGTGTGTGTATGGTTGGACTCGGTGATCTCAGAGGTCTTTCCCACAACAATGATTCTGTGATTCTGAGATGCTATTGCAGAAGTAACGAAGTAGAAACTTCTTATAGAATCACAGAATAATAGAAAAATTTGAATCAGAAGGAATGTTTAAAAGTCACCTAGTTCAGCTTCCCTTCAATGAGCAGGGACATCTTCAACTAGATCAGATTGCTCAGAGCCCCATTCAACCTGACCTTGAATATATTCCAAGGATGGTGCATTTACCATTTCTCTGGGCAAACTGCTCCAGTGTTTCACCACTTTTATATAAAATGTCTTCCTTCTATCTAGTCTAGTCTCTTTTAATTTAAAACCATTAACACTTGTCCTATCACAAGAGGCCCTGCTATTAAGCATGTCCCCATCTTTCCTGTAGGCCCCCTGTAAGTACTGAAAGGGCACAATGAGGTCTCCCTTGTGCCTTCTCTGCTCCAGACTGAGCAACCCAAGCTCTCTCAGCCTATCCTCACAAAAGAAATGCTCCATCCCTTCGATCATTTTTGTGGCTGTCCTCTGGATCTGCTTCAACAGGTCCAAGTCGTCGTGTTGGGAGTTCCAGAGCTGGATGCAGTGTGCCACATGAGGTCTTAGTCTATACTCCTCACTATGTCAGCTTCTAACATACCCTTGCTTAGTGAAAATAGTGCAGCTGCATGCATAGAACAATAATTTACAAGCTGATTAGAAAGTGGTCTGGAGCAAGTCACAGCACGTCCCAGTGAAAATAAAGATATTTTTTCCTGCACCACCCACACTTTTGGAATGGGGATATAGGTCATTTTCTTATTTTACTCTCAGTCCAATAATGTTAAAACTCTTAATTACAAGATAATATATGTAACTAGGGAAATTACCCTAAACCAGAGAACTCTGATAGTGCCAAGAAGAATGGAAACAGTCAAGCTAAGTGTATGTAAAGAGTGCACTTATTTTATAGTATTGCTCTCAACCTGTGAGGCGTGCCTTTCTCAGGGAGGCAGATGGAAATACAAACGAGGCATGTGCTGTGATGAGACACAAAGGAGATGCTAACTGGTTGCAAGTGAAGCGTGGGATAAATTAGTTGTGATGTACTGTTTGGCAGTGCTTAAATTCAGGTGAAGCTGAGGTTTCTTTTCATTTCACCGTGTTCCTACATGCTAGAATTATACTCAGTAACCACATAAGAGTATTATTTTTGATAATGACAAAAATATGATAGCTGTTGGAAATATTTTTGCCTAATGGCACTCATCCAGTCTCCAAGAAGTGTTCTCCTTTGGGGGCTATGCAGTGATTTCCACAAAAAAATTATTAAAGGCTGCTGTAGATTTACCCATATTAGGCTGAGTGCACCTCATTTTCTGTAAACCTGGAAGCTATAATCATGCTCAGGTCAGTCAAACATAGGTAGGAGACTGCCTTGAAATACTATGTCCTGTAGGCACAAAGTAAAGAACCATGAATGCACCCTTGTTTGCAGATATCAAATGAGTTTGTCCTTGCTGATAGAGGGGAGAAAAGAGGAAAAAGTTAATTCCACATTTGAACTCTTAACAAACTTACATCTAAGCACAGTTTTAAGGGTTTGGTTCATGCTTATCTGTTTCAAACCTTTAACTGCAGATCCAGATTCTGAATTGTCAAGTTTGGAAGCACCTATAGCTTTGGTTTTAGTCTTGTTGTAAAGTTTGTAACTGGATCAAAGAACAGAGTTTAGAACAAGATTATTTCCTGTCCTAAATGTTTCTGATCTATACTATCAGAAATAAATCTTAAAATGTAGTACATCTGCATCCCGCACTTCTCTGTTAGAGTCCTGCTTCAACATGAACTGATGTACAGTCTCCTTTCAGCCTTCACTTAAACTTTATTGCTCCATCCCATTTCCAGATGTCAATAGTGATCTTGGCAATAGCACTGTACAAGAGAAGGTTTTTGCATTCATATGCATTAGAGGTTTCCTGCATTTTCACCCATGCAAAGCAAATGTCCTTCTGATGAACTAAATCCCTTCAGTGTTCTAACTAGTAGCAGCTCCTGAAAAGCAGGAAAGGTGAAAAAATAAAGCTAACTACTACAAGCTAAGTACTGACTAGTACATATTTTCTTATGCTCTAAGTAGTGATAACTCTTTACCCTTGGTCACATGCAAATGTTGAATATCAAGTTTTCTCTATTATTGCTCTAAAATTGCTAGAAAATGCTGCAATATTTGTGTGGTTTTTTCTTAATTTTATAACATTTACAAACTGTACGTAACTGCAGTTTTCCAAGCAGTGATATCATTTAATGTAAGAAAGACCACACTAAAACTGCCTTAGCAATACTGGGCAGTACTCTGTTCTTGTACAAAAACTACTCAACTCCAAAATGGGTCAGTGAACCATAGTTCTGGAAAAACTCAGAACTACAGGAGTTTGTATTTCTTCTTCAGTACTAATTAGCAAAAATTGGAAATTTCCTCAGAGGTGAATCTTTTTTTTTCTGATAGTCAAGTTCTGTCTCCTTGTTTCAAATGGCTGCACAATTTACAAAGTAGCTCCTTTAAAGTCCAGGTGAGGTTTCACATTACAGTTGAGCTGACAAATTGTGCCACCAAAACAACATTCCTTCTCCATATCAAGACCCTTGGCTGAGTGCCCCTTCTTCTTCCCTCGCACCAGCTCTGGTCCCAGCTGACCACATGGTGAGCTGACCCACCAAGCAGAGTCAGCAGAAAATGATCCCACTCCCTGGTTTTTTTGTTCTCTTTTTTTTTTTATTTTTTATTTTTTTATTTTTTTTTATTTTTTTATTTTTTTATTTTTTTATTTGTTCAGTTAGATTTAAGCCTTTAAAATGGTTCACCTGTTAATGCCAGGGAGGGAGAGGGACGGTTTTGGCAGGAATGGAGAAGAATCACAGAGGCAGGCAGGATGGTTACCTCTTAAATAAGCATATGTGAAATTCCACCCTGAAAAGCAAAATAAGGAACTGCTCACCTTAATGAAAAGCAGGGCCTCTGACTTGTGTTAATCTTAGCAAAACAGGCTCAATCGTGAAGCCTTCACTGGGGCTATATTCAGGAATCCATACACTCTGAAAGGATACTCATATGGACACAGCACTGCCACATCATCTGTGCAGAGGGACCCAGAATGAAGAACTGGCCAAATGGCAAACACACAGTTACTGATGCACCCCAGCCATGCTGTTGGCTTAAGGCAGCTAGTCCCAGCATTGAATACACTGGTTGTATGCCTGCCCTCTGTCCGGGAAAGGGACTAAAGCTGGAGGGCTGAAACCCCTGTCAATTCCTGCTGGCAGCAGTCACATTGGTTGGATGACAAACAACAGAATCTGGTGTTGTCATAGTCCCCCTTTTATTTAATAACAACTCTCTGTATGTTGGAGAACTGTTGTCTAGATTTAATGGCTAAAATATTGCATAGTGCAATAGCATGCTTATTCGCAATTATTTGCAGAATTTCTATGTCTTATTTTTAGTATAAATGAGGAGCTTGCATCCTTACTTACCAAGCACTGCCATTTGAAAGAAGAATGAACACTGCTGAATATCACCCCATGGTACTGTTGGGTTTAGTAAGCTCACATTATACTTCTTGTTAGTCCTTTTATTATTCTCCCTCATGGTGCTGAAGCTCTTAAAAGTCCCAGTAAAAGTGATATTCGACTATGCTGACTGCTACACAAACAAGACAGTCCCTGTTCATAAGGAATTCTTCTGTAGCTTCTTCTGTCTCTGCGTGTTACAATTTATTCACATTCCTGCTGAGTTTCAAGGCAGTGACACTTCTACCCTTCTATTAATATCTCAGGTCTTGCTTGAATATTTATTCAGAGTTGCATTTAATTCTCTATGCAGAAGCTGCTTTTTGAAAATATTAAAGGTGCTTTCATATATTAATATCAATCTCTGTAATGTGTGCAGTTTGCACACTGTTTGAGGAAGTGACTGAGATAAAGTAGTTAGAAAGCAGAAATAGTGTGGAATCAGAAAAAAAAAAAGACTTATTTTGCAACATTTCTGATGCAGACAAATCAGGAAGCGCAGATTTTTCTAAAGGAAGTATGCTGTTGTTAGGCAATCTTCTGCTTTGCTTCTGAAGCATGTATCTACTCACTAACTAGCAATTCTCACTAGAGAACAGACCAGAAAAGAGATATTTTCCTTAATTGTTTTCTGTCCACAGAGAAAGACTCATAAAATCTGGGAAAACAGCAAGGAGAGAAGGAGTGGGAAAGTGTGAAAAATGTTTCCATGAGGCATTTATATATGTTAAATATGAAATATCCTTAATGACCATAATATATATTTTCTAGGCACAGCATTCTCTGGTAAGTCCTGGTTTGTTCTTGGATGTGTATTATTTTGAGAAATCATCTGCATGTGATACATAGATGGAAGTCAGTGGGAAACTAGTTCCCATGTAGTTTGTAAAGCACTTTTTATAGGAGTGTTTTAAGTTCTATAGAACTCCATGATTTTGCCTCTATTAACTTTCTTCACAATGTCAAAACACTTAGAGCCTGTATTTTAAAGGGTGTAATATCCATCCAATAAACACTAAAATTTCTTTCAAAGTATACTTGTAATAATCTTTTTTCACACGTTTTCAGAAACGTGTAACTCAGTCTAAAAGAATTATTGTTTGTATAACTACTTTTCTTCCACACTATATTCTGTTAAGGTTTTGTCCCCACTGTTACTCATATTTATTTTCAGGAATGCCACAGAAACCACAACTTTCAATTGCATTTTCTTTCAGACATGTAAAAGAAACACATGTTAAAGCAATTAATAAAATTATGATGTTCACAGTTCCCTGAAAGTTAGTTCCTGCAGTTTCTGAGTGCAAGAGCCTAGGCTGACCAAAATGAGCACAAATCAAGCTGTTCACTTTAAACTCTGAAGAAGGTCACATAAAAATGTCATAGAACAAGTGTCACATTTTTTCAGAGTAATTATTTTCATCGTCCTCTCTATCTCTTTTTCTTTCAGCATATGATTTCTCTCTGGGCACTTGGATTCAAAGCTCTCTGATATCAAAAGACCTCCAGTTGACTTAGTTGAGCTCTGAATGGGCCTAGGCTGCTGTAAGGTGGGATCTAATGAAAACTGTAGTTTGCTCTCCCCTGGTGCTCTCGCAGTAAAGTTTGCCAAGCTGCATAAAAAGCAGTGACTGTTTTTGCACATGGAAGAGAGCCTGTGCGGAGTGCCACTACCAGAATTATACACCACAGTTCAGGACAGGCTGGCCAGCACTGAGACAGGATTTACCTCCTAGTGTGTGATGAGAGATGAGAATTCAACACTTTGGTTTGCTTAGCTTTTTCTGCTTTCCTTGTGTTAAAAAAAAAAAAAAAAATTAAAAGGAGAAAAAAAAAAAAAAGGAGAAAAAAAAAGTTCAAGGCTTTTCACTGAATGAATTGTATTGTGAATGTGTGTTGAAGGATAAGGGGGGAGAAACAAACACTGAAGTACATTCAGTTTTACATCCTTAATAAGAAATAAGAGAGGCATAGTGAGAAGGAGTACCAAGCACTAGTTTCTTGTATTGCAATACAAGATTTCTTTTCAGTAAAAAGGTCGTATTTCAGACAAATCAAAACAAGATTGTACATTTTTTTTTCAATGTACTTTTTTTTTTTTTTTCCCTACAGTCCCAAGGAATGTATATCTAGCAATAATCTTCCCATCTTTGGAAAATGTTTAAAATGTTATTTCTTTGAGGTGGGACAGCTACTCCTTGAAGAAGAACACTTTGTTAGTACACTCAGGTGTCTTTAAACATGAAGGAGGCCACCAGAACACCCTAGGACATATGCATTTTAAAATGGTCTTCAAATAAAAAAAAAATTGGTCATGTCATAATGTAAAATTGTCATTTATTTGTTATAGTTGTAAATGCACTTCCTTTTATTTGTTTGCAGAGTCCAAAAAGGGTCAATTCTTTCCTGTGACTCTGGAGAGCCTCTCTAAATAGAACCTGGCATAAATTTTTGCTTTTTAAGAATTAATTGAATCAGTCATCAAAAAGTGTAGAATGGCACGTGAAATAAAGGGTGTGTAGGAGAGATGACTGACTCGAGCACAGAGGGCGCAAGGACCACAGCGCTCAGGTGAGTGATTGCTGTGTAGCCAAGGAGTGATCTGTTGCAAGTGAGAAGCTGTGGGCAACCTACTTCTGACTCTGCCATGCATTTCCTTTAGGGTTTTGACATGCCATTCCATGTGCTGACTGTTCAACTGCTTGTACTTGTGATTTGTTGCCTTGGCACCTCAGACGGCGCTACCTAAGACATGCCAGACAGAAATGAAAGTGCATACTTGGTTTGCACGTGTTTGGGAAACCTGACAAATCCAGGCAGAGCTGGGCCTATCTGACCAAGATAAGGTAAGGATAACACATGTGATGCTTTGCATAAGCCCTGGCATTTTGTGTGAGTGCTGTATGGTTACCTGGAGATATATAATAGCCTGCCTGATGCTATCCTCACAGTGAGCGTGGTACCTCTTGAAGAGCCCCCACTACCTTGCTCCCACTCTGGCAGCGTAGTGGGGACACATGGCATTCCCATTCCCTGGCATCTTCTGCTGGCCTGGACACACCAAAGTCATGGACAAATATTCAAGCACATCAAATGCCATCTAGGGAAGTACAAATGCCAGAGAGTACATATCTAGTGTTCATATCCTGAACCCAAGATGGGTAGAATAAAGCAGCCCAGGAATCAGGCACATCACTCAACAGAGATTCTTACTATGTTTAAAGCTGTGAAAATAAGTGCTGAATTTTTCTGCAGTTTTTCAGACAGAGAACATATAGATTGGTTTTTGGTTTTTTATTTCTTTCCTAGCTACGAGTTCATATAATAAAGTTCCCCTATGACCACTAAAATATTGGCATGTCAAGCTTTGAAAGAGGTGTTCCCCATCCCTTGGAACATATCTTTGGTTTTAATTGGAAGGAAAATAAACTTTTCAAAATACATCTGTATGTAATATTCTTGATAAAGAGTAACTGAGAGAAAGCATCTGCTACATTCTTTCGAATCCAGGACATGTAAAGAAAAAAATTATTAGGAGAGTTGTGTTTGCTTATTTTCTTATCTTCCAGAATAAAAGGAATTTTTTCTTCTGCCCACTATCAGCATACAAAATAATATTTATACTTGAAAGTGTGATCATAGGAAATATTACTCAAGGATAAACATGGTTTAAACATGGTTGAGAGAAATTAGGATGTTTTGTTTCTATCAAAGATATCAGAACAGCCATTTGTATGTACGTTATGCCATCAGTAAATTAGTGTAATTGTGCTGTTAATTTTTTTCCTGATAATGTTGCCACCATATTCCTACATTTCCACGAGCCATGGTTCTGCCACCATTTTCAGAGACTCACAGAATGCTTGAGGTTGGAAGACACCAAACCCAGAAGGACATCAGGTAGAAGCATGAGCCTGTTTCTGATCTGGCTAAGCATATATTGGTAAATTCTCTCCTGCAAGGAGAGTTGTTTCTTGGCTTATTCACTGCCTTGTGATCTTCCTCGGAAAGCAAGTAAGTAAGCGTGGATCTTCTGCTGGAGGAATACTTTTTTGGTCTCTTTGTGTTTCTTCTTTTCCATTTCTCCACTTGCTCACAGTGAACATAAAGTGAGGTAAAAATCCCTGCATTGATTTTAAATTACAGCCCAGTTTATAATCACCTATGAGAACTTAAGATATGAGGAAAATAATAATTTTACTTTCCACTATAGCTGTCATCTTCATTCAAACCCAGGCACTGCAAATACGCATTATCAGCAAGCAGAAAGTAATTACCAGAAGCCAGAAGCACTATTTGAGGGGGGATCAAAGCAGGTGGTGGCATGGCATTCCCTTTTCTATACTCTGGGCTAAAGTCAGGAGCAGCAAGAAGCTGCAAAATGTTCCCACCTCAGTGTACCAGAGCCAGCACTCTCTACATCCCTGATGACCTCCCAGAACTTGGAGTGGAAGGGATGGGAATTTGGCAAGATCCTGCAGGGTAACACCATTGCTCTTTCAGACCATGGTTTAAGTACCCAGTGTTTCCACAAGGACTCCAGTAAGTTACTGTCAGGGCTTCTGGTGTGTTTGTGTGTTTATCGTCCCTCTGATTTTACAGCCGAAAAGCTTCAGAACTGAGAAATGGAATGAACTGACCAAAGCAATTACGGAATTGATGCCAGACTCAAAAATTAAATCCAGATGAGCCCACGAGGCAATAAATCACAGATGATTTTGGCATGTAAAAACCCTCCTTTTTTAAATGTTGGGAATGCACTTGCCATGGCCCAAGAAAAAGATGAGCCTTGATTCATTTGTAATCAAATCCATAGCACATAGGACGTGCTGGAATCAGAACACTGGGTACAAGAAAATGTTTGGAAAGTCTCAGATTTCCTAGGAATTTATCTAATGACTGCAAGGATTTCTTGTCATTGCTAAACTTTCTACTGATGATAATTTTCCTCCACATTTTTTTTCCCAGCACAGTCAATGAGGTCTAATTTGTTTATTTTATTTGTACAGATAAAAGACTACAGGGCACAAGACAGCACAGCTCACAGATTGAAAACAGAAGATTAATTAATTATTCTCATTTTTTTCCCAGTGCACTGGGTGGTTCTTTCTTTATTCCCTTCCACCCCTCCACCCCCTTCCTTCACTGCTGATTTTAATCAGAGGAAGGAAGTGACTGTTTTCCATAGAGAATGTTGATATTTAGTGAAAAAATAAGGGTTGGGGGAGTGGAAGGTGCACAGAACCCCCTCCCAGAAAAAGTTTACTGATAAATTCCTTTTTATCTTTGCCAAATGCTGCTCAAGTGTGGGAATGGACGAAGCTGGCAGTCACTTTCACTAAGCCGGAAATACCATCTCTAATAAATTCAGTTGAAGGACTAGATGGACACATAAATCTCTTTGTATGTGTGTGACATACATAGTGTAATGTCAGAGGAGACCGCAGAGCATTTAGCAGAGATCTGAGGTCAGCCTATTTGCTATCTTTTTCCTTGTGCCTTTCTGACACTCAGTATAAAGCTGAAATATTTATACTTAAATGAGTATTGCTAATGCAGGATATTGAGGTCATCAGCATGAGAACAGAATGACAATAATCTGTGTAAAAAATTATACAAGTTTCTTCAAGATGCTATATTTAATTGCACTGAGACTCCCTTCGCCTTCATTCCACCTCCCAAGGCTAACATTTTATTTAGTAATCCACCCTTTAAGTGCTGAGCACCTCCAAGGCTCAAACTCTACTTGAACTGTTCTCAGAAAATCATCACTGTTACTACTTTCTAGGGTTTTGGTTGTTTACTAGGAACTTTGAACAATATTTTAGATTAATGAAATAATAGACTACTGGTTCTGCTAAGTGTATGAAACCCTTTCTTCGCATAGCACAGTCACTTTTTGCCATGGTTTCACAGACCATGTACCCTGCAGTCACACTGGCTGCTGATGGAACCATTCTGCCATCATTTGTGCTGCTGGATCACTACCAAAGGTGCCTGTGCCATTCCTATGATTGTCTGTTCTTGGTTAGTATACAACCTAAGTTCATTTCCCTTGGTAGGCGTCTATACACATGGATTCATCTGTGACCTCTAGGTGCTAAGTGGCTGCTGCCAACACATATACATATCAGCTTTGCTCCACTAAGACCCTTATACATGCTTTTGTTTCCCCTGTAAGATTGTTGTGGATTCTTTCCTCAAAACTTTCCCATAAGACAGGTCCCCAAAGCCCAGTCCAACTACTCCCCTTTTCATAAGTGCAGAGATGTGTGACTAGATCTGTAGCTATTATTCTTCTATATGTCTCAACAACTGTGTAAAAGTCACCTTTCTATTTTAAAAATCTCTTGTGAATCTGAGGCACCCTGAAATACCTCAACATAATTTTCTTTTGGTATGCTTCCTGTCCCTTTTCTTTAACATTCAAGTGAAGTTGTCAGCAAACTGCTGGAACTGATAAACGGATTCTCTCTAAAAATTTTGTTATTTGAAACAACAGCATGCTCCTCCCTCTCAGCAGTTCACATTCTCATCAGTCTTCAGCTAAAGACAAAGGCTCTCCCCGCTTTTTGTCACATTTTTCCATAATTTGTGCTTTCTTCTGCACATTTTTTCCTTTTTTTTACGCAAATAATTTGGGATAGACATTTAAATTCATTCATTTATTGAGTGTGAGAGGATGAAAACAAAGGTAAGTGTAAATACAGTTTGAAGATTTTTTTTAAGTAAAAAAATACATTCTGCAAACATAATTTCCATCTGCCTATGCTGAAGTCATTGCTAAGCTTATTGGTGTAAATCACAAACGGTTTAAAGTAATGAATAATTTTAAATCTTTTAAGTAATGTTCCAAAAACCTGTCACAAAAAAAATGATCACATCTATGAGAGTCTCTAAATATTATTTTTAAGTGAAGTGAAATCTCAGTGTGATATTCACTAAATACAGTATTTATTTCACAGTTTTTCCAAAAGTGGTCACTCAGTAACAATGACAATAGAAAACCCCTAAAGTTATGACTGAACAATTCAGCTATTGTGAAGCAATACTATTACGTGATTACTAATAATGAACGTATTGCTTCCCCATCAGGAATTATTTGTTTTTCTTCATCCCAGCCCTTTCTTTCCTGATTTAGACAGTATAAACTGTAAGAACCAGTTAACATAGTGAAAAATAAATTACAGAAACAAACTCAACCTTATTTTGAATGTTGTGACTGGGGAGAAAGTTGGGGAGATAGAGATGGGAAACCAAATTAGTTCTGATTGTAAATTATATTCTTAGGTCTTTTCCAGCAGTGGCTTCTTGGTTTTGCAGAAAATGCCTCTAATATTTTCCAATTCAGAGTGCTCCCTTGCTGTGATCCTTCTTGCTATGAGGCCACCAGGGATCAAAGCTACTTTCCCCCTCCTGTGGTCTCAACTAACTCCATTAGCTCTAATTACAAACACTTCTGTTATACCAACCAGATTTTATGGTTTCCAATGAGTAAGCCTCATAGAGCAGGAGAAAGCCTGCATGGTACTACTGCCAGTTCCTTCTTCAGCTTGCCATATATTAACCTTATTCATGGTTAAGTCTGAACTAGAATCTGTTCATTTTTTACCTTGTGTAATCAAAAAGAAGCTTAAATTGTGTATTGAGGTACATGATTCCAGAAACAAAGGAACTTGGCAGAGGTAAGGGATTTATAGGATTTAATTTTTCACACATACCATGAGGTGCAGACATTAAAAACATTTTCTTAATGCACAATGCCATAAAGCAAAAGTGTGTTTCTCTGTGTATGAACCTCACAGAGAAACACGCATGGCTTGCCCTCTGCTTTTTTCTTCATGCCAACATTTGTCAAACTGCTGAATCTCCAGTAAAATGGAAGATAGAAACACTCAGTTTAATTTAACAATGGTTGCACATGAAGTGACAGTAGGTTTGAAGATTCTACCTGAAAGAGGCTAAATAATACAGTTCTGGATTTACATGTTACATGTTGCAGGTGAAAATTGATTTCCAGGGTCTGCAGCAAGGAAAACCTAACACTTTGTCATGGAATTGTCACAGAATTGTCATGGCATTGTTGGAGTTGGAAGGGACATCTAAAGATCATCTAGTCCAACTCCCCTGCTAAAGCAGGATTGCCCAGAGCATATTATTCAGGACTGCATCCAGGCGGATCTTGAAAGTCTCCAGAGAAGGGGACTCCACAACTTCCAAGGGCAGCCTGTTCCAGGGCTCTGTCACCCTCACTCAAATATGAGAAGTTTTATCTCATATTTGAGTGGAACCTCCTATGTTCCAGCTTGTGCCCATTGCCCCTCATCCTGTCACTGGGAACCACTGAAACTTTCTGGAGATGCAGAACTAAACAGGCTTTATACCTGAAAGAGCCTTCTCAGTTCCTGCTACTCCAAGAGCTAAAACAAATTTGTTGGTAGTTAAACAGCCTTGACAGGCTGTAAAATTACCTGTCCACAGCTGCCTACAGCAATGCTGTCAGAATTTCTCCAGTACCTTGTACTGTAGTCCTTTTTCACCCCCAGGAAGCCCATTCACCCTCAGCCCTGCTCTTGATATGTACCAGTCATCTGTGTTTGCATAAAAGTCCATGGAAGCAGCTGCTGTCTTTTGCTTTAGCTCTATGCCCAAGGAATCCTTGGAATACTTAGTGTCTTCTACTGGTCTGCAGGCACAGTTGGAGAGAGAGCCTCCTCATGACTAAGCTGTCCTCCCCCCGGGAGAAGTTTGTTTCTGTGACAGCCAGTCACGTTCAAATTATTTTTCTTTATTTGCTGCTATGTTATAGAGCAATTTGCTCCTACAGCTAAGGACTTTACTGTGTTGAGGATGAGTGAGGAAGTCAGCACAGGAGAAAAGAAAAAATCATACTGAAAATTAATTGAAAATGAAATTGTGCAACAGAAAAATCTAAGTGGAATTCCCCTAACTTGAACTACCTAAAATCCATACATCTAGTTAAAATTATTTAGGCTCCCCCTACAGTCAGTACAAAAATATAGGCCCTTCTGGAACAGATCATCTCATCCACCTTAGACATCTATTTTAGATTGGGATAAGCTGCATTTTGGAAATGTCTCTTTTACTCAGAATTGTTTATTTTGAAACATAAGTAATTAAAGGAAGATGCACATTGTAATTTCTTGAAAGTATTCAATTATTTTTTAAAAAACTGCATTTTCCACAATTTCACCTAACAGGATTCCTGTTTTTCCATAATTTCACCAGTCAAGATTAGTCAAGATTTTCCTCCTCTGGCTCATTTGCTTCAACACAAATGTTAAAACTCGGAATAGTCAGTGATTCCAAATTTTCAGTCTGGAAAAATTTTGCCTAATGCACACATATATATCCTTCAACATTATGGTTGAAATGGAAAGAAATCATCATTGCTGCTATTTCTCCAAAAGTTAGGATAGATTTTTTAGTCATAAGCAGCTGAAACTACTACCACAATTAGAGATGGATTTCAGTAGTTATTTGTGAAAATAAGTACCGGAATTCAAATTAGTCACAATAGCCCTTAACTAACCAAAGCTGTATCACAGCATGTACAGAGTTCAAGATGTGACTCAACCCTTCTAGCTCTCTCAAATCTGAGTCCTATTTGCCAGAGACAGAGAAACCAAGAGAGCTTATTTTATCAAATTAGTGCTTCAGGAGCAACAAAATGTATTACTGTTATCCTTTCAGGGAAAGAGAAAAGAACCAAAGCCCTTTCTTTAATTGCAACTTAATTCTGCTTTTAAATCTAAAGATGTGAAACACTTCTTCTTGCCGTTATTCTCACTCAGACAAATTCTGGCTGCAGAAGTTTGTAGTTTATCTGAGAAAAGACGAATTTAAACTTATGTCCAGATCACAGCCTGGCTTCCAGCCACACAGGAAAATAGAGAGCCATAAACTGTCCCCTTACTCCCTAGGCATCTCAGATTTAAGCTCAAGAGAAATAATTTCCAGAGAGTAACTACTTCCCATCTGTGCATTTGCCAGGACTGAGACTGATGGGATAAATAATCCTTTTCTCCCCCCTAGTTTCTCTAGAACAGATCAACCAACATGCGTGTGCTGACTCAGCAAAGGGATGTTCTTCGTAACACAGACCTGGTGTCAGATATTTCCCCATTAAGTAAAGAGGTCACTGAAAGAATTCCAGACTGCCTCCAAGATTGCTGTCAGGAAAGCGTGACAGAGTGCATTCACCCCAATTAGTATTTCAAGGCTTAACTTCTAGTATTAGAAATTTATCACAATTGCTCTCTGTCTTTAGATGTATGAGGCTTTTACCCATTCCCATGCAGAGCATTTACCCTGAAGTCTACTTTTGCCCTTGTAACACTACTGTCTATCTCAGGATGTTGGTTTGTGAAGGACGTAATATAAGAAGCAGGAACAGGGCAGCCAAGCTGAATTTGACCCAAGGTTCCTTCAGTCTGGCATTCAGTTTTGGCAATGACTGGGTGCAGGCATGAAAGAGAAGCACAAAGGGAAGATATACTGTTTCTCCTGGATTATTCTCCAGGCTCCTGTAAATTGCGATTGATGAACTTCCTGCGACAGAGATAGCAGTAAGTGTCACAAGTTGTGAAGTCATTCTCTTCCATCAGCTTGTCCACTCCACTTTTTAATACATACGAACTTCTCAGGGCCCTCACATCCCCTGGCAAGGAGTTCTATGGCTTCCCAGCTACAGGGTGAGGAGTCACCTTTTTGTCTGTACTTTGAACTTGCTGGCTGCTATGTGATGATCACTACCTCATAAAGCAGAGGAGACAAATAAAAATTGATCCCCTTTCACCCCTTCAGTGCCATTCATGATTTCATGAGCCCCTGTAGCATTCATGCCTCAGCTAGTTCTCTCCATGTTGAAGAACTTATTTACTCATTCCTCACACAGAAAGCATTGTTCGCCCTTGGTGATCTTCTCTGAATTTCTCTTAGGGTCTTTCTCATGGAGTAATTCAGAACACTAAAATCCATCCTTGCTCTGAAGCACTCCCTGGTGGGAGCTCGTCTCTTTCTCCATTGACAATATAAAAGTCTTAAGGATATCGAGGGCCGCACTTGTATACCTGAGTTAAGCAGTGGAAAAGCTCTTCCACCTGGCTTTCATTTGAATGATTTTCTTGATTGTAGGAGTTAAAAATAATGTAACAGCCTGATTTCATAAAGAACAGAATTATTATTCTTGCCTTGTGTGAGAAATAAATTACTAAAATCTAGTTCAAAAATGGTATGTCTTTCACAAAGAAATAAAAACACTGTGTACAAGGGGAAGAGTTTGCAGAACTATCACACAGGATTTTTCTGTTACTAAGTTTGTCCACAGGCTGGAGAGCTTGTGAATTCCTTCCAAACTGAAGTGTGTAGTGGTTGCAGTTAGGGACCTTTTCTGAAGTCCTGCTTACATGAAGCATTCTGAGCAGTTGGTATTCAGTTGCTGGAATTAAGCCTGTTAGGTTGTTCTCTAAGTAGGCAAAGTTGTTGATGCGTTACTGAATTGCCCCCACCCTTAATGTTAAGGATTTTTAATATACAATATTGACAATGAAATCTGGTAAAGAAATTAGAAGTTAACCTAAGAACACACGGAAGTTTCCCCTTCGTACTCTATGTCATGCTTTTTGCTCAGGATGTTACATTCCCAAAAGTAATCTCAAAGATTTTCCTGACAGTTGAAGCATAGAAAAATGTGGAAAATTGAATATGCATGTACAATTTCAGGCCTAATTCTGGAGGTGAGGCCCATCTGAACATTTGCCAAATATCAACTCCATCCTCCTTTCCCTCCTCCTATAAACTCCCATTATGTTTGCACTCACTTTGTAATTTGAGCTATGGCTTGATCTTCCTGTATATGCTGTGTTGGTGAACATTAATTTTGCTCCAAAGAAAGAGCTGCCATCATTTTTCATTTAGATAGGAGTAAAGAATATTCCATTTTGTAGCAATCATCTTGGTATGTTGTGTGTCTGCCTGAAATGTTTCCAGAAAGCACAGATAAATGGCGTGATATTTGAAAAACAGGGCACCATATATTCTGGATAGTGTCTAGGAAACTTTGCAGGATGTCCCAGACTGGCTCTGTCTGTGAGGTCTGAGACGGCTTTTCTGACAGAGTAGATCTGTTACTTATCCAACAGGGAGCCACTTGTTTCTCCCTCTCATTTTTGAAGGAGGAATTGAAACAATATGCCAGCAGGAACAGTAACTCCAGGCAAACTCCAGATTACAGTGGGCCTGATGCAGCAAGGAGTTGTAGCACGTGCTGTTGAAACGTTGAAAGTTGTAGTTGAAACACAAGCAGCTCTGTTACTAGTGTTCAGGTAACTTTCTGAATGTCCAAGCACTTTGTGAGCTGGTCAGGATGTATTTATGGCATTAGGAACAATAGAAATACCCATTTTGCCGAATGGAAAGGAGTTTCACTGAACTAGTAGAAATCTCCATGTGATTACTTGGCTCCTTATTCTTACTGAAAGCACAGAACATGATCATTTTCTCTTCTTCCTTTTCCCTTGCACTTCTGACTTCATGGTGAGTGAGGCAAAGGTATGTTTTAAGCTGGAGTTTGCTTCATCCATTCACGATCTTGCAGGGACGACAGCAGCAGGAGTAGCAGAAATTTATCATATGCTAGGATACTCTTACAGTTGTTTCCATATCTCTAATGCAGGGTTATCTTTTCATTCTGAGTCCAGAAGGAGATTTTCCTCAGAGCCATAATTTATAAACTGGTTTTTTTTTTCCCCTTCCATTTTGTTGGGGGGAGTGCATGTGTGTTTTAAGTTCATTTAAATTTTTGTTCAAAAGACAGATGAAGTTTTAGTTGAAATCCCTAGAATGTCTTGGACTTTTTGAGCATGAGACTACAAAATGATGTTACATGGTCAGAATGCATAACTCTAAGGATGGTGAAGTACAAAATCTTCCTCCTCCTTTTATCTGTTCCCTTTTCTGTACAGTGGAAGAGGAAAAAATGTTCTTCTTTTGATAGGAATTTTTCATAGGAGCTGCTTCATTAGTAGTTTGAGGCTAATTCTTCCATCATTTAACAGGTTTAATAAGTCTGTGGCTTCTGTTTTTAAATATACTATGACAAGTCTGTTTCAATGAGTCAGAAATGGCAATGGGAATATTTTCACTGGCTGTTGGGGAATCCTGTGTGTCTCAATGTGACTAAACTCTTCACTTTCAGTTGTCAAACCCCTGATAGAATGAATCTATTGTTGTTTTTTCAAGGTGTCTGTGGAAAAGAACTGGTAATGATCAAGAATGTTCAATTTCTCTGAAAAATAACTGTCAAATACAATCATAGAATGGTTTGAGTTGGAAGGGACCTTAAAGACCATCAATTCAAACTTTCCTGCACGGGCAGGGACACCTCCCACTAGACCAAATTGCTCAAAGCCCCATCCAGCCTGGTCTTGAACACTTCCAGGGATGGGACAACCACATGACAATAATTTACATGGTGTTATGATATATAAAGAAAAGCAATGAGATTCTTGAAAAAAATTACTAAAATATTAAAGAAGTTCCTATATACATTTAGAATTGTTTTGCATTTAACCAGTGAAACACTTAAAGAAACATTTGTCTTGTATGAATTAAACACAGCAAACATCTAGCATATATATCATGAGTATGATAAAATTATCATATCCATTTTTCATAATCAGTTTCCCAGAATAAACAAGAGTCTTAATCACTATTGTTCCTTGTTGAAGTGCTGGAGCAGCAGGGATAGTAGTGAACCTGGACCGATTCTTCAATGCAGATATTTCAGCTGGTTCCAATTTCTGTTGTGTAACACCTAAGGACTATCAAATATTGCCCAGTTTGGCCTCACTGAGTGTTTAGCCAATGTCAACATGACGAGAGCCAGCTCTAGAGAAGACACTTTGCATTACTTAATTCTACTGTAAATATACAGTCACTCCTATCTTACTCACTGACTCATCCAAATCAACAGCTGGATGAAGAGCAGTTGGATGAAAAGCAGCTGGATAACACCGGTCCAAACTAAACTGCAATGATATCTGTAGAAGGACAGCAGCACTCTGGATAAGCTTATCTCTTTTTCACTGTCCTCTGCCATGAAAAGCCGTTGTCCTCAGATCATTAAACTGATCCTCAACATCCATACTTTTGCCGTTTATTTTGTTTTGGTTCTGCCTTTGGAAGTGCAAATAGTTATACTAGGAAAAACAGACTAGCACCATCAGCACAACAGCCCATCACCCCAGTATTGTTTCAGTCACATGGGACAGGCGTGTCAGTATGCAGGATATCCAGGATTGGTTAGCTCAATATTTCTGACTCTGGGAAATTGTTTCATGCTCCAGCCTGCACACACTCAGGCACACTCTCACACATATGTACATTCACTAAATCTTTGGGAATATTTTTGTGATGCCTATGAAGCCTCTATAGGCTTTTCATAGGCTTTGAAACCTCTTGTTCTAAGAGCTACAAGTGCTTGAAAATCTTAACTCCTTTCTAATTCAAATTAAGAGCTAGCTTCTTCAACCTTGTTGCTCAACAATAAATTGTTCAAAAGAAACAACAAATACCCAGACTACATCCCAATCAAGCTGTTTCTCTTGGGACAAATTGAGAAATAAAAAAGCAAAAGCTTGTGAAATATTCTACTGCTAATGTGCTGGAGGCAGTATCAGAAAGTAAAGACATTATTTGTATTTTTGAATGTGATTGTGTTTAATGGCATCTATAGTGCCTTGTATCTTCAGAAGTTTCTGTCATTCGGTTTTGGAAATTGTAATTTGAATGTTCCGTGTAGCTGTCTAATTTTATGATACTGTGTATAACTGCATTTGCATGAGTTTTATTAGCTTCTCAGCACCCATTTCTGTGAATAAAATGTCTCAGAAATTCTGAAACACAGATTTTAGAGGAGCAAAAATTCCCATACTGGCTTATTACTTCGCTATTGACTACTTAGGTA
>VZRU01010204.1:172893-199255 GCA_013398155.1 Pedionomus torquatus
TATACTTTCCTTTTTTTTTTCTTTTTTTTCTTGTTAACATTGCTTTTAAGTATTATACTAAGAATGCAGGTTAGGTAAATGCTCTTTCCCCTGTATACAACACCTTTTGTGATTGGAAAATATTTTCTTGTGTGGACATGTATTTGATTTTGAGGAAAAACTATCAATTTTATATTTTATGTCAATGTCATGATGGAATTTTGAATAGCATTTGAGGGATAGTCTGAGAAAGTTTGAGCAATAATTGCACCTTTACAATACCAACCAAGAACAACTCCAATAACTGTTCTGCTCCAGAGTACCTGGCATCCTTCCTGTGTAGAGAGACACATCTTGTGTGACCCCCTCAAATGACTTCATTGTTCAGACTCCAGAGCAACTGACTGTAAGAATAGATTATGATTGAAACCTCCACCATCTTTTTTAACCTTGAGGTAAAGTGCTTTTTTGGAGAGTGCAGAGAGAGACATCTGTTGCACCAAGGATATTCAGGCATAAAAGTTTTTTCTGGTCCTTCTATGAGTCACTGCTGGGTGGTTTTGTACGTTTACCCATAACTTAAGAGTTTCAGACATATAGATCTTGCTGTGAAGTAGTTAATCTATCCTGAAGTAAAATGATTTGTCATGTAGTGTTTACTCTCTTATAGTGAAATTTGTTTGGATATTTTCACACAGAATAAAATAGTTTCTTTTTTTTTAGTCTGTAAACAAAGAAAATATCATGACAGCATACTAAGCAAAATGATGTGACTTCAAATTTGTCTTGCTTTGAGGCAAGGATTAGACTATGTAATATGCCAAGGTTCCTTCCAACCTGAGGCCAACCTGAAGTGATTTTCTCCATTATCTATTAGAGAATTTCTATAGCCAAATTTATTTATATATTTATTCAAATATGTAGCCTCATGGAATCACAGAGAGATCACGGTATATAAATCTGTAATGGGATAAAATGACCCATGAGACTTTCCTGCCTTTTCTTTCCCCTGTGGTGTTTGAGGTTAATAGAGTACTATATAGAGGGGGCCCATATAGTCTAGGTTACATCTGTACTACAGAGTGGGATGTGTCATTCTGTCTTTAAGGCCAAACTGCACAGTACGGTTTATATCCACAAGTTAAATTCCTCTCTGTCTAACAAATTAGCGATTGCCTCCAAAACACCCCCTGGGAATAGTCCTAAGCCCACACTTCTTGGGCATGACTGGGAGTATGCCAGTTATGCCTGAAGAAGAGCATGAAGAGGTGAGGCTAAAAACACAGATCATTGCTCAGACCCCGCTCCTGCCCCTCATTACTCTAATACAGACCTATGTGAGCAGCTGTAGGAAGAGAATAAAGCAGAAATGTGTGGTGGTACCACTGAAGGACTTTCCTAGAAGACAGAAGACACCTCTTATAGTTGTGTGTGTGTATTTAGCCTAGAAAGTAGGTGGCTTTTTAGTTAATACTTTTAAAGGGAGGCACAGTAATTTCTTGGGTTTTTTTTTAAATCCTGGGAGTTGTTAAAACATCATTTAGATTATGTGAAATATTAATTATTCCTATATAGCACATGCTTGCTATAAACATTTATTTTATAACTTAGAATAGCATTTGTAGGCATTTAGAAGGGGGAGGCTGGCTGAGGAAGAGAATGGGAGTGAGCAAATTGATTTATTTTTAGATTTCTTAAGAATTCTGCGCATCTTTATTATGGCTTAATATGCACACGTGGCAACTGGATTACTACAATACTTTGTCAATACAACCTATAAGGTCAAGAACTGGCAAAGATTTACATAAATGGACTATATCAGCTACACAGGAACAATTATAAATTAACAAACAATGCAAATGTACAAAATTTTGACCCTTTACCAAAATGTATTTTTATGTGATAGACAACAAGTGGTCATAAGAAGTAAATTTGGTAAATAATATTTGTATCATAAGAGTGAAAATACCGTAGAAAAGAAGCATTGTTTTTACATCATTTAAACATTGCTTTATCCACAAAAACAGTTGTAGAAATTATTCTGGTCTCACAGGCAATATGAGCATGTTTGCTTCATAATGTCTTCTTTCCCTCAAGTTAAACTATAATGAAGCTTATGTTTAAGTAACATTTTGCTTGTGATGCAAACTGACTGAGAGCCAGAAACTTCAGAATGAAGGCTGATACTGTCTTCAGTTCACGCTGTGATATCTGTTTCCCCATCTTTTCACAAAACCATGAGCAAAAGATGAGATGGGAGTGTAATGCTGAATTTTCTGGCTTTCTACAATTCATGTCACAATAGCAACAGTGCTTAAACACGGGAGAGTGGGGGGGGCTTGTATTTAATTACAGTATCAGATTACATTGGACACTCTTTCTCTTTCCCCCCACTTATTGCTGAACAGGCTGTTTTATGGCTTTGGGAATTCAAATTACATCTAACTTGACCTGTGGTTGGGTGTGTTTGGCTTGGAATGCAAATGTCGTGTCCAGTCACATGTCTCTAAGGTCTCCAACAGAAATAACTCTAGCGTTCCTGCTCCCTGTGTATATATAAATCTTTGATCTAGGGTATTGTAGAAACATTGAAGCTAGTACATACTCTCCTTATACATAAAAAGAAAAAAATTAAATGGTCAGGACAGCTGTAATGCTCTTGCCTAGAATTCAGACAGAAGGCCCTGGATTATAAAAGGGGTGGTGCATGTGTATATCACAAAAAATGTACCTTGTTTTTTCCTTTTTTGTTTCATAGTACAATGTTTCTCTAGGAGGCTCACAGTATATTTTTATCATATTGACCTATTTCTGTAAATGTTTCTGTGCTAAACCAAAGAAAATACATGGTAGGCTTACCCACCCTCACCTTCTATGAGGCTGGTAACACCTGTCTTTAAATCAAGTTTATTCTAGCCTGGTTTTGCTCTTCAAGAAAAAATATCTTTAAATACTCACCGCTTTTCAGTTCTTTATGGTTACAACAGCAGAGCTTCCAGAAACTGACAGGAATACTGACTGAAGAATGAAAAGACTTAATTATGAAGGTACCTGCTGGCATAGCTCTATTTAAATGTTGGTTCTGTTAAAATAGATGAGGATCAGCCTCCTTTCCAGAAGTATTTGACTCAGTGAGAGCTGGCTGCCTCTCTGAACTCCAGTAATAGATTTGCTATATATGTATGAAATAATGCGGATAAGTTTTTTGGGGACATTTTGCTAAGAAGAACACAGCAAATTGCATTGTATTTTAATAGCCGATGATGTTGTCCAGTCTACTAGATAACTTCCAGTAACATATTTTTTAAGTACTTAGAATTATAGTATATACATCACTCAGAAACAGAATGAAGCTCTTTCATAACAAAGCTGATATAAAGTATAAACAGCCTTAGAATATCTTACATTTGTATTGACTTGACAGAGGAAAGCAACCTCCAAAAAGGGAATTTTTGTTCTGTATATTGAGGAAATACAGTAACAGAGATTTTAACAATGCAAACAACATGTGAGTAATTGAGCATTAATCCTTGGCAGGCTGAAGCTACTAGGACTGACTGTAATTGAAATAAAGGCAATAAAGTGCAGCTAGAAAATTACTTTGGTGAGTAAATGAGTAAAATAGCTGCTCTCTTTGAAGGTTTGAAGGTTGGAGGAGGTGGTTTGTGGTCGATGTTCTAATAATAGACTGCCTAAGATTTGTTCATCCTAGCCAGTGCCCTCAAGTGGATGGCATTGTAGTGGAATAAAGTAGTGAGGAATACACTTTTTTTCTTTTTGTATGTTTTACAAAAAAGGTGGATTTTTTTTTTTAACTGGGATGTAGTAGGAGTATTTTTCATCCAGAAGAAACCTTTTCTACAGCCTACTGGTTTCCTAGATGGCAAGGTTGTCATCTATTATCATGTACTTTCCACACTGCTCCCCCCTTTTTCAGAATACTTTGTCTCCCTGTCCATGGTTCTTTAATGCTCCAGTTCTACCTATAAACCTGCATGTTGTGACCTATACAGTGGTGGAATTGAGACAGCAAGAAAAAGTCATGTGGAGCTCTGTCTACATTTAGTGGATAGAAATTATACTGAGAAAGGTAAAGCAGGAGGAAAGGAAACAGCACAAAGCAGAGTGGAAAGGGATGCAGCTTCAAGTAGAAGGGGAATGCAGTGGGCATACAGGAGGACTTCATGTGGTAAGCAAGAGCTTAGAAGTTGAGAGATGTGAAATACTTTTCTTTAAACTTAAAAGAAGGAAAAATAACATAAGGAAATCCGCAATCCCCTGAAAGTCTACATTTATTGTGAGGTTGCTCAAGTACGCTTCCCATCAGCACAATCATTTCAAATCAAGAAAACCACTTGTGGAGCTAGCATTAACCAACCGCAGTTTACACATCTTACCACCTAAACATTACAGTACTCAGATATTTTCAGCACCCTCAGTTTGATAATAAACCCCCTTTAGTTTCAGAATACAACCTTATGCAAGCCTCATATCCAGTTCTTTTAAAAAAATGTACAGTCTTTGTTCTGACCTCATGTTTATCTTTCTGGTGGCTAAGTTATTAGCTGTCTTCACTTGGCTAGGGCAAACTTCAAAGTGGGTGTCTTTGAACAGCATTTTGAGAAATTTGAGGAAATACATAGGTATTTTATGTTAGAGATGAAAGGATGTTTTTAAGTAGAACAGATGAGACTCTGAGTGTATATGTACATTACAAAGTTTATTTAACAGTCTGCTTCTATTTTTTCAGTATTCCAGTATATTAAGCTTCCTTGATCACCTTAGACATTTCAGAAATAATTTAAATTTATGTCAGTAGTTTGGTGCTATATAACGTTACTCATATGCTAACATATATGTTATCTTTACCTATGCTATTTATGCATTTTCCCAAAGTATACCCTTTAATCTTCCTTGTTATTCTTTACAACACCACTATGCATTACTATTTTCCCAATTTTTCTATGCTTTTTCACTGAATTCAGCTCTTCAGTTAGTAGCAGACTCCAAAATTCTTTCATGTGTGGAGGTAATATAACATCTCTTCCTTTGTTATACTACTTGAAATGACATTGAGAGAAGAATTTCTTTTCACTTTATCTCATGATGCTGTTTTATAATGCCATAACTATCCACAGTGAAGATATCACAGTGAATGCTTGAGAGGAAGATGGAACTGTTGAGCTAGAAGTCCAAGGAGGTCTAGCTAGGTCTGTACATACACTATGTACATACAAATGGAAAAATATGTGTGGCTATGTGTGTGTATACGGAAATGAACAAGCAGTCAGTTTAAATACTGATTGCAAAGGGAGAGAAAAAAGATACTGAGACAGAGGAATGTTACATGTGGTGTTTGCATATGGAGATAATTGATATCTGATTCCTAAGTGGCCAACACATTTTCCTGGTTCAGATAGCAATAGATTACACAGCAGTCTCTTCAGAGGTTCATATGACTAAGTAGTCTGATTCTTTTCCGCTGTGCTATTCCTCTGTCTGACGGAAAAATATTCACATAAAAGCTAGAAAATTGAGATCTTTCTATTTAAAATTTACCACTTACTACCCTAGGTGAGTTCCGCTACTGAGTTCCGCTTAGCTTAAGTAGTAGGTTTTGCAACCTATTTACCATAGCTCTCAGAATAAAAAGAAAATATTTTGTATTTAACTTATCACCTGTCTCCATAGTCATAACTAAGGAATTGACATACCTAAAATGCTGGAAGAGGGAGAAGAACTGACAAGCCTTCTGAGAAGAAGCATAAACTGGAACCTTTCCCCCCCTGCCCTCATTCCCCCCCACCTCCGGCTAGATTAGAAGAGGATCTAAGCAACTGTTGTATACACTCTTCTTCTAAATCACGCCCTTCTCTGTCACTTTGACTTTACTTTTGGGTCTCAGTGGAGCTACTCACAAGTGTTAAACAGATGCATAAGTGTTTACAGAAATGAGCCTAAGAGAACGGCGTACTTAATCCTGCCTCATGATTGCAGGGAGGAGTTGGACCAAATTCCACCCAAGCATTCCCCAAAATCCAGATCAAACTAGAAAAGAAAAAAATCTGTCTGCTGCAAGTAAGAAGTGGGATGCCAGACAGCTTGCTTTGCATAAGCTGTCAATCAGTGTTTCTAGCATATAACCTCAGGAGTCACTGTTAAATAAGAAGTAACTTGATTTGTTGGTAGGAGGATGTTAAGGGGAAGAAAGTAGTACTAAATTTCCACAGACAAGGAAAGATCTGTACAGCAATTAATTACTAAAAATTATCACAAATGTATCCATTTTCTAGTAAGAGGCAAAACAGATAAAACATAGAAATCTCCAGTTAGATATATTACAGAGGAGAATGGAGTAGAGTCTTGGTGAGTCTGGCTTACCAAGTAGTTTCATATCAGCCATCAGACTACTTTACATAGTAGAGTCCACAGGCACCTCCCAGAAACTTGAGACCACATTGAAGATAAAACTGAAAAAGTGCTCTTGTCCTTCTCCTGCTGGTGAAAGAAGTCCAACGGGTAGCTAATAAGATGCAGTGAAAGAACTGTTTTGAAGACACATTCTGCTAGTGAGGAAAAGAGGTCAGGCAGATTGCTTCTAAAATTACTGGATTACACTTTGTTTGTTATCTTAAATTATGATTGTATCACCCTTTCATAAAAAAGGTTCCCTTGTTTGAATATAGTGCTCTTGCAAGCTGGCATCAAAGAGGGTACACCTGATTTTCTGTCTTGATAAGGTTAGCAGGTTGATTAGCCACTTCCAAGAGCTTTGAAGTATCACAAACCTACTTTTTCTCCAGCCTTTTTCTAATGAGCAGAAAGGGTTACTGTGAGCCAAAAAGATAAGCCTGATTTTTTCTATCACTCATCTGCACTTTTGGATTCCTCATGTAAGTCCATGTGTTCTTTTTTTTTTTTCCTTTTTCCTTTCTCCTGTTTATTATGTATTTTTCCTTTCTCTTTTTGAGATTAACAATGGCATCCTATTAGTTTTCACAGTAATTTGTGATTACAATGCCTAAAAAGAAATTCAACCCATGACATGCAGATATCTGCTCATTCAGACATGTGAAAACTGGTTGAACCAATTTCTAAAGCCTCTCAGCTTATAACTCTGTAAACAGAAAGGCTCCAGAAAAGCAGGAAACTTGTGAAAGTCCTTTACAGTTGATTACACTTTACATAAACATACCTACGTACACATACAAATACAACCTGACCCAATAGAACTGTCCTCTTTACATCTCTCTCATTTTCATCTCAGTCATAGGATCACAGCATGGATTACATGGGAAGGCACCTCCAGAGATCATCTAATCCAATCCCTCTCCTCAAGCAAGGTCACCTAAGCAGGTTGCTCACAACAATGGCCAGCCAGATTTTTAATATTTCCAAGGAAAGAGGCTACACAGTGACTCTGAGTAACCTCTTCCAGCATTTGACCAGCCTTGCAGTAAACAGACAAAAAGAAAAAAAAAAAAAAAAAAAAGGAATTTCCTGGACTTCAAGAACCTGTTGCCTCTTGTCCCATCACTGGATGTCACTGAGAGGAGTATGGCTCCTTGTTCTTTACTTCCCTCTGTCACCCCATCACAAGTTAATTCCTGAGCTTTCTCCAGTTGAACAGTCTCAACTCCCTTGGTCTTTCTTCATATGGGAGGTGCTCCAGCCCTTTCATCCTTAGTGAGGAGGATTCAGCCCCCTCAGTGACCCTTTGCTGGGCTCTCTCCTGTATGTCCATGTCTCTCTTGTACTGGGAATCCCTCAACTGGACCCAGCACAGGATGTCTCACCAGCACTGAGCAGAAGGGAAAGATCACCTCCTTCCACCTGCTCGCAGCACTGTTCCTAAACCAGCCCAGCTGTTCTCCATGAAGGTGCATTGCCAGCTTGTGTTCACCTTGGGACCCACTAGGACCCCCAGCTTTCTGCAAAGCTGCTTTCCAGCTGGAAATCTGCCATACCACCCTTATTGTTTTGTCATTTAAGCAGGCACCTATGTCAAAGCACCTTGTCTCCTAAACTCATCTTTCCATTTATAATGCTCTTGACCAGGGGAGATTATTTAGTACACCCTGAAAATAAAATTAAGAAATTTTCTTATTGATTCTTCACTAAGGGGTTATCACACAGTTACAAAAATCTTAGAAAGAGTGGATATCTATAGTAGGCCCAGCAGCAAAGTTGTGAGAAAAGCTATGGCTTAAAAGTAGAAGTTACTAATAAAACAAGAAGTTAGGGAGGAAAATGTGTTCAATTCACCACAAAACATTATGGGAAACTGCAAAGCACATGTTTAAGTGCTTTGCTGCATTGTGGCCTGTGGTTCTATATAACATAACTAGCACTGTGTCAGTGCATACTATTACTTCATATTATTTTTCTGAATCTTTGTAGTAATACAATTTTTATTTCTATTAGCAGATGGAATTTATCAAAGCTTTTGTTGTTGTTGTTGAGTAGAATAATCTCTAATCTGTTTTCTTAATTTTGCTGCCTAATATTTTAATTTGCCATATGCCGTGCCCAATTATTATTTTACATTTAACTAGCAGTAGCAACATACATTATCAGTCCAGGCATACCACATAAGAATAGATTAATCATTTAACAGCAATCCCAGAAAGCCCAATAACAATCAACCAACTAAAAAATGTGACATAAAGCAGAAAAGTTTAACTTGCTTTGGAAAACTGTGTTGATGTATGCAGTGATCTGAGGAGCCTGGAAATTAAAGATGTCTTAGAGAATTTGCTATGGGGGGTGGTAAAGAATACCACCTTGTATTCTGTTTTCCAGTCATCAATCAATCAGCAGCCCCTTCAAGATCCAGTAGAAAATTATATGGATATAGAATCCTTTTAACTGTACACATACAGTCCTGTCAGATCAGGATGTCTCTTTTCTTTGATATTTAGATCTAGATTAATTATGAGTCTGCTTTTCCCTGTGTTCTCATAGAGAAGACGTAATTAATTACTTCTTTATATTCTTCATTTAATAGTCATTACAAGTAAGTAATGACTATTCAATGGTTGTAGTATGAGGCCTAAATTAAACAACGTCTTTCCTTTCCATGTTTAGATAAGATAGGTTATGAAAAGTTAAGTACAGGTGGAATATGACAAAAGCTGTCATCCAATTTCCCATTTCTTTCCTGATGGCATGTCTTCTGAAATAATTTCTAAGTAGTTTCTACTTTTTTTTTAAGACACAAAGACTTTACTATATCTTTTTGCACAGCAAAAGCGGAGCCAATATTTTAAGTAGCTAAAAAATTAGGTATTGCCTTTGAAACTTCTCTTTGTAAAATGAAGAATGGAGTTAAAACCTTCAAAGTATTTCTAAATTCCAAAACTTCAGCTGGATCAGGTACTCATTGGAAAGAAATTGGCTTATTAATGAGCCTTTAGTGGAGGTTGGCAAATCAGCTGTGTGTGAATTCCAGCCTGCCAAAAGCTTGCAAACGGTTGACTTGGAGTGTTTGCAGATCACTCTTCATGACCTGAAAACAGTTCCAGAAGCCACATGGCATGTATCCCAACCACTACGTTGCCCAACCAGAGCACCTAATACACCTCAATGAGTGACTTGAAACCATTTCTGCTAAGTTTATAAACTTTTGGGGAATTTGTCAACAGGAAAATAAAGCAAAGCAAGAAAACCCACAAAACCAAAACTATGCACTGCTGCACGTTTGCAGCAGAACTAACAACAATATGGAAAGCAGAAGGCTGTTCTCTTTTTCCAGCATTTAATTAAAAATTAAAAGGAATGTAGATATGTTTGCATTGATAATTCAACCTTATTGGGAGAATTCTCTAAAAAATGTTATTCTTCTGGAGTTACATCATTACATCACATCTTTTATCATAAAACTGGTACAAAGCTTATGCATCTTGAAGAACTGTCATAGTATCTGAAAGCTCTGATCTAGCCTATGGTAGGGGCACTCTTTTGAGAAGAAAAAAAAAAAAAGTAATTTTTAGATTTTCAACAGATTGGACACATTTTTTATTATTCTTGTCATCAAAAGTTTAGTATTGTGAGCACTTTAGTCTGATAACAGCAGTAAGCAACTCCTCAAGGAATTATTGGATCAGGATGAACTGAAGAACAATAGTCCTAAGATAAATTATACCAGGAATAAATGTAGCTAACAAAAAGAAATCATGTAAATGTAGAATTTTAATTTTTGCCACTCTACTTGTGCAAAGGTTTCCATCTTTGAAGATAAAGATCCAAAAGTGCCCATGCAAACTCCTAAAAAAAAAAAATCAAATCCATCGTGAACATTTAGGAGACTGGGTCCAAATTATTACATTGGCAAGTTATTATATGCCCAGGTTTTTATGTTTTTGCTGTTTCTCTTGCAAATACAGACTTTATTGAAGTTGCTGTATGTTCAAAACTTTCAGATAAACCTTTCCTCTCTGTCAATTCTATGTAACTGTATGACAATACACACTGCAAAGTATAAATAGGTGCAGCTTTTCTGTTTGGTTTTTTTTTTTTAATTATTTTTGATTGAGCAGTGACATGTCAGTTAGATCCTCTTCCACCTTCACTTTTCTTCCCACCCCCTACGACCTCCCTCTCCCCCAACTTATTGAATATGCAATAGAAAGCTAATTGGCAGAGAGCCATTCTGGCAAGCTGCATGATGTGTTCAGCAGTTTGTTTGATTTATACCATTGGAAGTTGCCAAACTTTTTGTCATTTGGTTTAATATAATGTTGTGCCTTTAACAATTTTTTCTTCCATAAAGGATTTTTATTTTGCTCAGTAGGATTATAATTTGAAGGTATAATTAGCATCTTGTTAATTGTCGATAATTACATATGTCATTCAAAGAGCTCTTGCAAAGGGCATGTGATTCATTTAACAGAACTTCCTCGAGCTGGTGTTCAGAGGTCCCTAATGAGCAAAGAATGAAGCAGGAGGGGATGTAATAATATAAATTGAAAATATGAACACATATAAGCAATCTAAATTCAAGACAGTGACATGAATGAGCCTCTGCTATCAAAAGAGATGTGAATTAGCAACCTCCATGTTCCAAAAATCAGAGAAACAAAGGAAATGGTACTCTCATGTTAAACTTTGAATTTAAATTTTCCAGCAACCTTTGTGCAAATGTCATGCAACATTTAGACCTTTACAGTCTATGTAATGATGAAATTTAATAATTATTTTGTAATATTTTTTACCATGGCAGTGTCATTCTATGCTGTGTAACCACAGCAGAATTTGATTTTTTCTGCTCATATTGTAGCAATTGTAAGGCTCTAATTTAGGAAAGTAGGCTCCATTGAGAGAAATCAAGAGTATTTCTGTAGTAAAGTTTGGCAACCTTGCATACTTACAACCTGTTTCATATCAAAAAGACTGTAATAGTGCAGATCCCTATGAAAGAATAACTGGGGTTTCTCATTCCTTGGCAGGTAAAACTCTCAGAGGATCAGTGAGCTAGAGGCAATTTTATCCTTTCCTTCAGGGACATCAGTCTGGGGCCTGTAGATCTGCAATCAAACCCTCATTTTGGGGTGAAAGGATTTTGCCATTTATGCTACCTCTGAGTTAGAACAAAGAAAAAGAAAGAAAACAAATTTGCAATAGCCTCTGTTTGAACTGTTTTTTACTGTGGGCTCACCAAGGAGGGGAATTTGATACAGCATTTGTTCTCCCCTCTGCCATGCAGTGCAGTGTTGGCACTGTCTTCTGATGTTTAACATCCTTATTTTCCTTGCTGCCACTTCCATCTCCTTGGAGCCAAGGGGGAAACCACCACTGCAGCAGAGAGGGAGGCAAGCCCAGAGAGGGAGTCAGGAAGCGCCCCTCTAAAAATTAGATAATGCCACTGCCTGTTTTTGGTTTACCCAGAGGCCAGTATGAAAACCTGTGGGATCTGATCTCAGAGAACTCCATATGCTGAAGGATAGGACGGAGTTCATTTGGTCAGCTGAAGATCAAAGTATTGCAGAGCAGCCCTTGCATGTCTTTTTCCCAGGCTGAGCTGCACAGTTCTCAAATGCAGGCTGCAGCCTGGGCTGCTGTATCCAGGAGTTGTCATAACCTCTGCTTGAACTTTTTAGTTTTGTCTCACCTCACCAAGGGGACTCATTTTCCTCTCTCCTTGGGAGATCTCAGCTGACTCTGATTGTGTTAGTTCCAACTATCTTGGTTGTTAGAAAATAGCTTGCTCCAAGTATTTCCATTTGAGTGAGGTTCATTTTCTCCACATATATGGATGAGTTCAGACATTTTCTTATTAGGCCTGTTCTTTGTTGTTACATGACTATGGTGGAGTTTTTTCCTTTAGCCAGCTGTATTTTTGAGAAGCACTTCGAATATCATCAGGTGTTCATGCTAGCCAGAGTTTCCCTGGGTATCCCTCAGAGCCTTCCCAATCAGTTCCTCTTGTAGTTGACACAGAACTGCAGCAGCTGATTGCCAAAGCACTCCATCACCTTTGTTAATAATCAGATTTTACTGCCTCAGTAAAGAATGGGCAAGAATGAGGATTTAAAAGAGATTAGCCTTTAACTGAATTAGAAGGGACTACACATTTCTTTGGTTTATGTGAAAGAGTCAAAAGTTTTTTGTCTTGGGAGTATTAACATTTGCTTTTAATGACTTTATCAAACAAATCTATTTAAATTCTTGTACCATCTTTCATTTTTCCTTAATCTTTAGAATTTTATTGGATAGGATGATTGTCAAAAAATTATGTTTGTTATAATATAATGTAATGTTTAACTAAGATTTCTTGTTATTTTCAGTAGGATTTTATTTTGGTTTATTCTTTACAGGTATTTGAGTCATATAATGTGCATAACGAAAGAGAAAAAGCCACAAATCAGCACACAGTATCAGGACTATTAGCATATTAATAATCTCTTTGTGTGGAGGGTCACAGATCTCACTGCACTCAGGAAAAACAAGATCTCCCTAGCCTCACTTCTTTAAAATGTAACCATCTTCAGTGTGGCAAGAGCTATTTAATGAAATAGCTCCATCTTCTCCTTGAGAGCTTCAAGAGGCACAAGTGATTGACTTATTTATTTGAATTATTTCTCTTTCACTCCCCTGTGAAAAGGAAGATGCTGGTTTGAACTACTACAGAGTACAGGTGAAAACAAACCTATACCCTCCAGCTCCAGGCAGTGCCCAAGGCAGAGAGCCTTAACCACTGAGCTGCCAAACCTGTGAGTTCATGATTCCACTGTTGATGGTGATGGGGCCTGGCTAAGTGCCAGAAGGTGCTGCTGTGGGAAGAAGACTCATTTTCTCCTGACCAGACCAGAGCCAGGAACCAAAACTGCTGCTGTCTGCAACATCCAGGAGCCTGCTACAGGCTGAACCTCCCACTGCAGGTTCAGCAGGGATCCAGTGGTGGGTAGGTAGATCAGGGTGTGAGCTGGGAAGACTTACTTCTTGGGGCTAGCTTGGTCATGGAGAATAAAAAGCCCACTGGAGAGCTCAGGAGTTGGGTTTGCTTGGTTGTGTAAGATGGTGATCTGCTTTTTCCTGACCATGTGTGATGGTACAAAGCTTGTTCCCATTCTTTTGCTTTGGCTGCTATGGAGGACCATTTGTGGAGTGCTTTATCCTTGTTTCTTTATGTAGATAATAAAAGTTTGGGGAGGGGAACAAAAGGAGATGCTCCCACCATCCATCTCCTAAGACACACATGTGGACTGCCAAAGTGTCCTACTTTTAGCTTAGTTGCCAATATCGTTTCCAGCCTTTTCAGGGATTTTTTTGCACTGCCAAGGGTTGAAACCATGGTGCCAGGGACAGATGTACCTTCACATTTATGCAATAGCCTGCTAACCCCCATGCATCTACTCTAGAAAGCCCTGAGTGTGACTTAGGTCTTGTTTTTGATGAAAACAAATAAAGTTTAGTGTTAAATCTTACAGGCACTATTTCAGAGGCCCAGATCTTGTCCTCCAGAGAACGCTAATTCTTTTTGCATTTAAGCCACCAGGTCACCAGGTGATGCTGGAGAGAAATATTATGCTGTCCAGGCTAAAAAGTCTAGAAATGCTGCAGGTGCCCGTGCTGCAAGTGTATGAGGAAACCTCTTCATGAGACTGCTGAACAAAAGGCAACACTATTTTGACAAGTACGGTCTTAAGTGTGTGGAATCCAGTCTGCAGTGCCTTGAAGATGCCTGTATATAGACTAAGATTCACAGTAGTGAATGTCACACTGAGTCCTAAACTACGCACCACTGCACACTGCCACAGACAGCACAGTTGCTTTAACATTCACGTTGAGTGAAAATTGAGGACAAAATGCAATAGCAGAGAGTTTAACGTCTTCCACAAAATGATGGGATACTTCCTGTTGTATTAACAAGATTTAAAGCCATGAGAGAAGAATTTAAACTGTTTCAGGCTCTTGCTACTTCTCCAAATCCTAGGTGCCTCTGGGTATTTCATCTCAAGGATACAATTAGTTTCAGAGCTCTATCAGTCATTACCACTATTATGAGACACCATGTGCTTCATATACTCACTAAAATTAAAGAGAAGATGTAAGGCAGATAATATGATGCAGTTCAATATCGCTAAGAGATGAAATGGTATATATGGGTACACAGGGAGAGTTTTAGCTAAATTTGGTTTTTTGTTCATAGTGCCCTGTAGGCCAATCAATGAAATTGCATCTTTTACTGGCCCAGCCCAGTGCCCAGTAATTCTCTTCTCCTTTCTGTTATCTTTACCTCATTTACAAATGATTTCTCAAGTGTTCTCTTCAAATTAAAGTCTAATAGTATATTCTTTTCTTAAATCTTTTTACAAAGCACATTTATAATATAAATCAATGCAATGAAACCACTGAATAATGCAGGCACAATATATACATCTAGAGAGCAATTTTTAAGCCCTTCAAATTCAAAGTAAAGGAGAAGAATGCAAATAAGGCTATGGATAGTCTGCCTTTTATCTATGTGCTTCACATATCTTCCTTTTATTTCCTACTTCTTATTTTCACAATAGCTCATTAAGCAGAGTTCTGGGTTTACTTTTTTTCCATCCTAAATTCAGTCAAGCACATCTTGTTAAGAACAGGATCATCAGCAGATGATGTTTTAGTGTTAGTGTTTAACTATATCAATGAGTATTTCTGATTTTTCCTGTTCTCCATGCAGGATTGACTTAATTCAAATTAATTTTTATATGTTAAAATTATGAAAGAAAGATGAACAGAGAGCTATGAAATATTCAGCAGAAAAAGCAACAGAAGAGGTGATAAGCATGTGCAAGAGATTATAAGTGGAGCAGAAGAGTAGAATAAAACACATTTTTTAAAGATAGAAAAAGTATAGCAAGGAAACAACTGCCAGAGAAATCTAATGAAAAAAAAATAATGAGGGCATCAAGAAACACTATCTAGGGAAACAGAAGCACTTTGAAATCGGCTAGTTTGCACCTGGAGACATTTGGAAGCAGAATGCTGGTAGTCAGGCTGTTTATTTGGAGATCTAGTAAACCTTGTGTTCAAGTCACATGCTTTCTTCAGTACTATCGTATTCTCACCAGTTGTTGCCAGTTCACTGTCACACATCACATGACCTGTAACATTTTTCTTACATCTGATTTTCTGTGATAACCTAAAAAGATCTCTTCTTAATAATAGATATTAGTGAATGTGATGGCACAGCATAGCTTGAATACCACATTGAGGCACTGGAATGCCTCAAAAGAAAGTGTATGAAAGTTTCCAAATGGAATCTTATGGCTTTTACTGCAATCTGGCAGACTTTTACAAAATAATTTTAGAACATTTGGCTTTGGCCACACTGTGGGTTTAAAACTATATATTGTATAAAATATGTATATTGAAAGTTCTGTGACCTGAAGTTCTCTGCAGACAGCCTCAGCTGTATTACAACAGCTTTCTGAATGGAGTAACTTCTAGTCCAAGCACAGCTCAGTCCTACAGAGAGCCTTGTATAACACAGAGCTGCAAGAGATACATGACATACAGCCCACAATGCACGTGCAGTGTTTGCAGTGTCCTGATCTCCTTAATTTCCACCATGATGAAATAGGAAAAAGTTTATAGCAGAATATTGTTGGTTGTTTTACTCTGTTTTTCTATCTGAGATTAAGAGAAGGCAGAAGTAAGGTTCTCTGATAAAGAAAACAGATATTTTTCTTTTTTCCCTGAAAGTTGCCTCACTCCCTTGAAGTTTCTTGCAAAAGATCACCTGTAACTTTTTCTGTTTTCCAGGACTGTTGAATCATCTTTTCCCTGTAATGCCTTATGAACTTGTATCCCATGCACTGGGAAAAATATTTAAGTACACATTTCCACATGTATCTAAAACAAAAATGAAAATAACTGTGGGTGGAGCTATAGAAAATATGTACTTAGAAAATGGAAGGGTTCTGTTTTATAAAGTAAATACATGAAAGTCATTCCCTTATACATATAAGCCGAGACTTCAGTGCAAGGTAATATATGTAAATCAGTCTTCCACTATCACTGGTAGAGACCAGCTGCCAGGAGGAGCTCAAGCCACCAGACAGACACAAGGATGCCTCAGGCTGTTATACCAGCAAAATGCTTCATGCTACTGAGAATATGTTTTCCACTGGACGGGGTTAAGATTTGCCCTGTTAAATATGTTGTCCTCATCAGTAAAAGTAGATCTCAGATCAGAAAGCAAGCATCAAGGCGTTGTGCAAGTTGGGGACACATTTCCACTGTGTCGTTCTCTGTGAGAAACAATCTGTCCCCAAGGACAATGCTGACACCCAGTTTCTCTAATTTCAATCCAGCTGCAAATAATGATGCTGGAAGCCTTAATTCTGAAAACAGCCTGATCTAAACTGGAACTTTTCCCTTATTTATCTCTTTATCCAAATGTACTACTGCTTTTTAGGAAACCTCCAAAAGAAAAACATAGTTCAAACTTTTGGAGAATAACCCATCAAATTTTAAACTGAATATAATTTCATCTGTACCAGCATCAAGTGGACAAAAAATTAAACTGGTTTGATTCTATGTGCATTTTACCCATAACACTTTTTTCTTGGTGTCAGTAAACAGTGAGGGGAAAATGGAGCTGTTAAACATTAGTAAAAGTCAGTGAGGTAGAGATCGGGATATTAGGAAACTTACTTATTTTGTATCTTCTCCAGCATATTTGTGGGCAGGAACATTTTGTGCTTTTTACACCCTCTCAGTCAGTCCTAGCAACACTATTGTTCCAATAGCTAGGAACCCCCAGTTTGAGGTTAAGTTTTGGCAGGTCTGAGCTGGCCACAGCATTTAGCAAGATACCCCTAGTGTATTTTCATATGCTCTGTTTATTTCAAGAAAGTCAAAGGACAAGTTTAAACAAAGGGCATAGCCAAGGGTAACACATATTCTTCACTGTGGGTAAGATATCATCTGTATCAAAGGACATAATCCCCATCATGACTACTTCACAAGGGAAATACTAACACAAATCTCTCAAAAGTAATGTTTAACCCTATTAACAGAGCCTGATGACAGAGGGTCGACACATCTCAAGCCAGCAAAATCTGTGCTCACCACTCCAGCTTCTTACAAAACCATTTGTGCAAGAGTGATTCCAGGTTTTCATTATCGCAGGCTACTGACTTCCATTTTTTGAGTTGTTGCACTTGGTAAAAGAAGATGTAAGGACATATACCAGCCAATTCCAGGAGAAAAGATGGAATATAAAAATAAACTATAATTTCCTGTCCCTTTCTTTTTCTTCCATCACCCCTACAATACCATGTATGAAAGACAAATTTAGTACCATCTATAGTCACTTAAAGCCGTGCATCAATCTTGTCTCCAAACAATGAATGATATTTTTCCTAGGAAGTGTATCTATGAACTTAGCCCTTTTGGTAACTAGTAACATTAAAAATACTTACTTGTTTTTTATTCCATATGTAATCAGTAGTTCTAATCAATTGCCTCCATACGTGTATATGTATCTTTTACTATATATACATACATTGCTATCTGAAATGCATTTTAGATTAGTGAGTATTTTTGTGCTTCTTTGAATACATACATAATGAAAAAGAATCCACTGGTAGATGCTGATAAGCCAAAGGAAGATGTGGATTCCTGAAAAGCTGGAAGGAGCATGTCTAGTAAATTGCATGAGTCACTGCAAATAGGCGGGTCAGATAGGTATTCATAGGAAACTAGCTCCTTTGCATGACAGGCAGTTAGAGAGTTTTATCTTAGCTAGCTCACTGCTGAAGAGAATTAACATCAGTTCTTATATGGCTAAAGCACTACTTTAATCTGCTCAAACTTCTGACATGCAATAATTATAGGAGTTAACAACAGTTTTAGCAGCAACACGGGACTAGAATGGACATTGAAATTCCAGCTTCCCACTACAATAAATCTAACATCATTTAGTCTTGTTTATAAACCTATTAAACTCCATCTTTTTCATCACCAATTATCTTTTGGAAGACTGTTTCAAAAGGTTGTTTAGTCCTTTGATGGCTAGAATCGTCTTCCTTTCACAGGTAAATTTATTAACAAGAAGCTTGTACTCAATTATTTTTGAGTCAGTGCACAAAAATCTTATCACTCAGATATTTCATCATCCTTCTGTTGCATCTATAGAGCTATAAAATGATCCATTTAGCTTGAATTTTCTCAAAAAAAAATGAAGAGGACTTTTTGAACACTTATTTAGTAAGAAAAATGTAAGTGGGTTCCTGATGTAGTAATCCACCTGCAGAGCAAGTAGTTAATGTTACATTGCTTCATTATGGGTGTTTTAGGTGAAAACTCTGAAAAAGAAATAAGAGTCATTGAATACTTCAGCATACTTCACAAGTACCAATGACACTGAAAACACATTTCTCTTTGTTATCAATAGAAGTGATTCTCCAGCAGCAGAAAAATGTCTGATGCCACTAATACTCATCACTGCTGATGTAAGTGAGATTTGTAGGTGAGATTAATTTAATTTAATGTGGATATCCTTGGTATAGATATACAGATATAGGCTGGTTATTTAATTTCCTGTCATGAGGCCTTATGAGAAACGACCCCTTTAGGGTATAAGTCATCTATCTGTTTTGTAGGTCTACTCAGGATTAAATGATTTGCTTCCTAGAAGGACTTATGTTTCCTTACTGACCATAAAGGTAACCTTAGAAAGGAGTCATCTGATCTTAGCTGAATGGAATAGTATCCTGTCTATATTACATGATGATGACTTCAAACCAGGCAATCTCATCTAGACACAGATTTAACTCTTTAGCCTGGTGTTCATAGTCCCTTTATGTACCCAATCTAATAAACAGAAGGGACGGACACCTCTAAAAAAGCAAAAAAAAGTGGCTGGAGGGCTGGGCCCAGAGTGTGGTGGTGGGTGGAGTTAAATCCAGTTGGTGGCTGGACATGAGTGGTGTCCCCCAGGGCTCGGTATTGGGGCTGATTCTCTTTGACATCTTTACCAATGATCTGGACAAGAGGATCAAGGGCACCCTCAGTAATTTTGCAGATGACACCAATTTAGGTGGGAGTGTCAACCTGCTTGAGGGTAGAAAGACTTCGCAGAGGGATCTGGACAGGCTGGACCAATGGACTGAGACCAATGGGATGAGGTTCAATAAGGCCAGGTGCTGGGTCCTGCACTTGGGTCACAACAACCAGCACTACAGACCTGGGGCAGAGTGGGTTGAGAGCTGCCCAGCAGAAAAGGACCTGGGGGTGTTTGTTGACTGTTGGCTGAACATGAGCCAGCAGTATGCCCAGGTAGCCAAGAAGGCCAACAGCATCCTGGCCTGTATCAGGAACAGTGCGGTAAGTAGGACTTGGGAGGCAATCATTCCCCTCTACTTGAGTACTGGAGCAGGTCCACAGAAGGGCAACAAAGCTGGTGAGGGGTATGTAGAATAAACCTTATGAGAAGAGGCTAAGGGAGCTGGGATTGTTCACCCTATAGAAAAGAAGGCTGAAGGGACACCTTTTCTCTCTCTACAACTACTTTAAAAGAGGTTGTAGAGAGATGGGAGTTCATCCCTTCTCCCAAGTCACAGGTGATAGGACAAGAGGACGTGGCCTCAAGTTGCACCAGGGGAGGCTCAGAATGGATATCAGGAAAAATTTTTACACTGAAAGGGTTATCAAGCATTGGAATGGGCTGCACAGGGAAGTGGTTGAGGCACCATCCCTGAAGGTAATCAAAAGACACGTTGACATAGTGCTTAGTGACAAGGTTTAGTGATGAGTTGTTGTTTTTTTGTCAGAATTAGATTGATGTCTGGACTAGATGATCTTAAAGGTCCCTTCCAACCTAGACAATCCTATGATTCTATGAATTGCATAGAAGACTTGCTTCAACTTCTGTGAGTGCCAATAGTTCACCCTCAGACAGAGAAAGAGCCTATATATCTCTCTTATGTATGTATGTACCTATGTATCTCTCTTAGTCACCTTAGTTTATTGTCTGAAGTTACAGGGGATAAGTAAAGGCCAGAAAATGTAAGCATATATCAGTTCATTTTACATATAGCATACCTGTGTTGTTCATGAACCTCTAGGTTAAAAAGCTTCAGTCATATCATAATACCATAAAATTATTTACTCGATGGTGTTGTATTCACACACTGTAAATTACAAAATATAGTAACTTAAATATAGTTTTCAGAAGATCCAGCAACTCTTGGAACCATATAAAAATGCCTCAATAATAAACTATTTGCCAAACACTCACAGAGATGAGGACTGCATTGCAGACAATTCCTGAAAAGGAGGTGGGGCAGTGGGAGGGTAAATTCGTAACACAGATTATTCACAATGAATAATTCAGCTAGTTCTTTTTACAACACACTTCCACCAGCTGGCTTTTGTGCTAGAACTTCAAAGTATTTCAGTCTGAATTGATTAAGACTCTACACTACATTGATTTGGGTGTTAGAAAAATTTGCTCTTCTCCAAAATGCAATGACATTTGAGCAATGCAGTTTTGTACTACTTCTCTTGACAAGTCCATGAGACTATTTCTTTGAAAATTAGGACATTTTTATTGATCTCAGATGCAGAAGTATTTTCATGTTGGCTTTCTTTTACAAAGAAAGTACATGTTGAATCATAGAATTGCTGATATTTCCTTTACAATAGTATCACCTTGGATCACTGAAATATCTCAGTTTTGTTTCTAGCTGCAGATGTGGACATTTCACAGCTAATGAAAAAAGTTATGTGTGAGCAAAGTTCAATGAGAACATTCTTTTTTTTGTTCCCCTATCTTATTGAAATCCTTGCTAAGAAAAGGAAATCCCTTTTTTTTCTCCTTTGGCACTAAACTGCTGTAAGCAAGGACTATACTTGTGCTAAATATTAGCAGCTGAGTTCCAGAGTGATGTATAAACAGAGTTCAAAGGCAGAAATAAATTTACATATGCATTGCTGGCATAGTTTCTTTTACCACTACATTATTCTATACATTAATTTGAGTGCTGGAAAACTCCTCCCTCTGTGGCTTATATTTGAAAAACAAAATAAAACAGAAGAAATAACTTCTGGGGCCACAAATGGGACTCTGTGGAGACAGCACACATTAGGAATGAAGGCCTGGCAATTGCTTCTTATTTCTTCACTTATTTATACTTCTTATTTATTCACCTTGTACTTGGAGGTCTGGCTTTTATTCTTCTCTTTTGTCAAAGCAGCTGGGGCATTTTGTGATGCATGTCAGTGGGTGCCTCACTGTACTCCAAGACAAACATTCTTTTCCTATTGTGGGAAAAATATGTCTTGTCCTCACTCATATGAATAACTATATAGCCAGCTTTATCATCATGGTGGCAAAGAATCCTATCCATTTATTTGGACAAACATATCTAATTTCCACATGAAAACCAAGGATGTAAGAGGTAATAAGGGCAGGCTGAGAGATATCAAACATTTAATTTAGTTTAGAGTAGCACTTGAAAGATTAGGTATACCTGGAATGTCCCAGATTCAAACTTTAAGAAATGCAGACAGTAGAGATGTGTGTAGAGATTTCCATTTTCTTCTGTTTCTTTACAGAAAAAAACTTCTATATATTGGATTTTCAACTGCTGATTTCCAGTGGAGCTGTGGAAAAATATGCCAGCACCAGATGAGTACCTCTCTGGTTTCTTTTTCCTTGCAAAATTATGGTAACTGCAATTGAGGTTGTGTGACAACTCCAGTTGTTGCAGTGACAACTCCAAGACTGTAAAGCCAAAGGAAATTAAAGAAATATTTGGAGAGGACAGGTGAATATTACAGTTGGAGAATGAAGGTAAAAACTTTGAATAAAAAGTAGTTCCTTTTAAGCCAGAGAAAAGATGATATATTGCATTCTCTTGAGACGGGAGCCATTCCTGAAACAGTGCAAACCAAACAAACATTTATAGTAAAATCAGTTCGTTCATATTCTAGTGGAGAACTGGCCTTGCTTCTGGTCACACAGATATAGGAAATACCCATTCAGGTTGAAGATACTCCTCACTCAATGTGTTTGAAATTGTAACTTCCTCATGATATCAACTCCTTCAATATTAGGGATCAAATTTTCAACATTCCTGCCTCTTAATGCAGGGGAAGCTTCTCTGGAGCTTTGCACAGAGTATGCAAGTTTTTCTGGAGCCAGAATGATTCCTGGGCTGCTAACATGTAGTCCTGGAAAGGAGGGAGTGTTCCTCCCAGCGGCTACTTCAAATACAAGGTTCAGGGAGGAAAATCCCAGCAACCACATCAGGGATGCTGTGCCTTTGCCTCTGCTTCCCTCCTGTGCAAACCCTCATTGCTCAGATTATGCGCAGGTATTGAGGTCCATGATACACTTTAAAAAAAGTTTTAATAAAAGAGCAAGAATACTGCAAGCTGCCAGCAATAGGAAACTCTTCCCTTCTACAGGAAGGACAGCAATTAACAATGCTCAGGCTGCTGCAGGCATCAGATATAAGTCCCTGGCATTTAGTAGAACTTCTCCTCTGTCTGCATGTGATTTCCATGTGCTTCTTTTGTAGGCAGTATGTCTCAGAAAAGTATAGAGAAAATTGGAAACTTCCCCATGCCCATGCTTTAGAAGACCTTGAGATGGGTGAACAGCCCTGGGGAAAAGATCTGATTTCAATAGCAGGAAAATTGCAACTCCTTCCATATTCCTGGCCCAGATTTAAACACCAGTAAAAAACTCCATTATAATCTTGCACACCGAAGGTCTTCTGTAGTGATGCCAAAAGATATTCTTAAATTACTTTAAATGTTGAGGATTTAGTTCTCTTGTGCACTTCTGCTATCAAGAGGTTAGATCAGCTAAAAATAAAGATTCATCCATATATCATTCAATGAGTCTACAAACATAACTAATTTGTTCCAGGTTTCTTCTTCTTTATAAGGTGTGTCATGCCATAAAAATGGCAAGTTTGCAAAGTGTTCACACTCTGTTTGGAGACTGAAAAATTCAAGGGCAAGGAGCTGTGGGTGTACATACACACAAACACAGTTTGTGCAGAGGCATTACCTACTTATTAGCACTGTATGTTTTAACAGCATGCCCTCTTTCATCTGAGCTCTGTTCTCCCAAACACTTCCCTCAGATTCAGTCCCAGCATTTCAAATCTCTGAAAAGAGGTTTTTAACAGATCCTGTTGCTTTTCTCCAGGTTATTTTCTGTTTATTACCTTTCTGCAAACATCCACTGTGTCCTGATGCAAGAGAAGCCTTCACACTTCTGAAAGAATCACCCTGTCAAGTTTCAATTTCCCACTAGCTAGCAGAAGCAGAAACAGAATTTGCATCCCATTGCACAATGAAGTTTGATAACTTTCCCATAGCACTTTCTTCTCCTAAATCTAAAAGCTCCAAGACAGCAGACTTCAAGTTGTTTGAGGTCATGTCCTGAAACACGCAGTGGCACTTCCGAGCAGTTGTCTTTACAGGCAGGAGGAAAGATGTACCAGGCCAGTAACACTTCACAAACTCTCTGAAACCTTGCCAAAATAAAAAAGGGGGAGCTCTCTGGATTGGAAGATGGACGGAAGGAGAGGCAAAGGTGTACAGAATTGGGGGCTAAACAGAGCATGTGCTTATGGCTGCTCTGGGAATCGCTTCTGCTCTGATCTGTGGCTTTTTGGCTTAATTGAACCACTGTTTATAAAAGGAGATTTTCTCATTTCAGTCAATCTTTACAAAACGGTCTTTTGTCTGCCATCAACATAAATACATATAATTTTTTTTTTAAATAACATCTCTGCTTTCAAATGGAGAATTCAACACTATTTTTAGCTATCATCTGCTAGAAGCTATACTGTACGATGATTCATTACATTTAATAATTCTGAATTCATACAAAGAGAAAATAAAGGATTTCAAGGCTCCAAGAAAGAGAGAAGCCATACATATATTCCAGATGAGAAAAGCTGTCAGGCAGGGGAAGTAAGGAGTAATATTTTGATTTTGTTGTGAGGCGCTTCCTTCTATAAATAACATTGCTACATGGATATAAATCAGAAGTACCGTCATTCTGATGAGATCCCAGGAGATCTGAGCTCCCTGCTCACAAGAAATTAATCTCGATTAACTCAGATGACTTCTGTTTAGGCTACATGCTCGTCATTCACAGAGCTAGGCTGACTCCTGAAGGTTTATATTCTCTCAGAAATGAGGGTAATTAATGGATGAACTGCTGCTAAAATCCTGTCTGAAATCCAGTTTGCATACCAGAGATTCTAATGTTGCTTACTTATTTTCATCTTCATGCTTTGATATTAGCCATTTTCTCACTGAATATTTAATTTCATTTTCAGTATTTTGCTTTTTTGGTCAAATAGAATGCTGGGATAATAGAAAGGCACTGTATCTTAATTCATAAGAATTTTAATACTTGTTTGCAATAAATTTTTGCTCTGGAATTTTCTCTTATTTCTGAATCTGGGGTATATTTGGGGGTGCTTGGGGGTGTTTTTGAGACTTATTTCAGATAACAAAATAAACAATCTTGTGTGCCTTTTTTCATTCCCTGGTTTCTTTCACAATGTATTGTGGTTCATATTAAAATTTGCAGGGATCTTCCCGCAGGTAGGACCACACACAAGCACCAGACAACAACCTTTTCTCTGACCATTAAAGGGGATGGTGGGGATTTGGTTTACAAACAAGTTCTGTCCTATAGTGGAGCAGGAGCTATCGCTTACTCTTTATGCTCATCAGGAAAAAGAAATTTTAAAAATATTAAAAAAAAAAAAGGTGGGGAAGAAGAAAAAGAAGATAGGAAAATAGTACTTAAGAAACATGTTTCAGATATAAATTGTTAAAAGATGAAAGTCATGTTGTTAAATATGAAAAGAAACTAGAGTGATCGGTTTTGTGTTTAGTACTCTGAACACAGAGCTTTACAAGCATAAAGGCTTTTTTGTTTCAGAAAAAAGACCCAATTTTAGATATCTGGTGGGGAGGCTGGGGGATGGGAACTTACCATTAACTGGAACAACTGTTCAAAGAAAAGAAATGAAAAAGGGAACAGCAGAGGAGTTTCTCTCCAAGTTGCCTACTGAAGCAGTTTCGGGTTTAATTTTTGTGTCTGTTTTGCAATCCCTTGATAGTCAAAACTGGCTGACATACCACATGAGATATGCCAATGCCAGTCCTGAGTATTTTGGGTTCCTAGAAACAGCACAAAGATCTGTGTTGACAAAAATTTTACAGATGTGCCAGATTTTTTATTCAGAGAGGGAAGAAGAGACTCCTCAAATAGGGAATGCTGCCCTGCCAGCAGTGGGCCTCTGAGATGTTGGCTGGGCTGTGCCTTGGGCCACCCAGGCAGAGAGCCAGTGATGAGCACCTTGTGTCTTGTCTGACTGGAGCAGGGAAAGGGAGAGTCACCAGAACAAGATGTCAAGTCTGTTATTGCTTTCACAAGCATTCAACAAGTGTGAATAAAACTCCCAGTTTCCTGAATGTCCCTCAGAAACAGGTTTTTATTCTTTTAATAACAAATGGAAGGTTCTTTCACCTGCTTCTGTCACGGGCAGTCTTGAGATGTCCTGGAACCATATTCTCTGTGAGAAATCTCTGGGGTAATTCAATCCAATTCTCACTGGGAATCATATTCTAAAACTTGTCTTTGGGAATATGGAAGGGATTTTTGGGGTGGAGGCTTTTTTGTTTGTTTTTGTGGGATGGAGGATTTTTTTTGGTTTGCTTTGGTTTGGTTTTTCTTTTCTTGTAAGCTACTTGACAGATTATGAACTCTTAGAAAACACCCAAACTATTGAGACCTGTAACAACATTTCAGGAGTTGGAAACAATTTTCAAGTAGGGAAGAAGAATAAGAACTTGGAGGTTGAAATCCAAGAAAAAAGAAAGAAATCTATGGAAGAGCTGCATC
>VZRU01010204.1:199327-212846 GCA_013398155.1 Pedionomus torquatus
AGAGGAGAGGAGAGGAGAGGAGAGGAGAGGAGAGGAGAGGAGAGGATTTTCAACTTCACTCCATAAATCCAATATACCTATGAAACAGAGTAATTTTTTTCTTACTGAATGTAAACTTCTGGTCAATTTAAGGTACATAGTTTGTGGTCACCCTGGGTGACTTTTACACTTAAACTATTCCATGCTATATTAGGTCTGTAAGGCAAAGAGGAGAATCAGGATGTAGTATAGTTGAGGACTTCAAACCCTCCGATTTAAGCAGTAAATACTACTCAGTAGAGACAAAACATATTGTTTATATGTTAGAAATGTGAGTCAAAGCTTATGCAAAATGAGATGTATTCTGAAAAATTAATCTTGAGCTCATTTGCACTGATTTTGTTGAACCATATTAACAATATGTCCTGTAAGCACAGTAGATTAACTGAGAAACTGATCTCTATTATCCAAAAACCAAAATGAATTTCTGTTTCTATTCTAAATTCAATCACAGGGTGTCTTGCTCAGAAGAAATAAAGTAAATTTAATTTGATAGAAAAGAAACTTTAATGAAAGAAAGATGCCTTAAATTCCATCAGGTTAGTAAATAATCTTCTAAACTTTTGTAAGGAAATCCTTTTACTTTGCTAAGGAAATCTGACATACAGACATTACATTTTGCTGTATTTGACTATAGTATTTAAACAAAGGTTATTTTACTGCCTACAGCAAATGTGTTTTGCATCCAGAGTATTTTGCCTAGCAATTCAGCTGTTTATACAGATTTTGTCATCTGTTGAACAAGTATACAATTAAAAACCAGTAAGTCTTTCACAAAACATTTTTAAAGTGTTTTCTTTCAATAGTGTTTATATAAAAATCGGTATTTTTTACAACAGTGAAATCTTCAAATAATATATCTTCTTTAGATGTCTATTGTAAAATGACATTTTAACTGTTTAATTTTTATTAATTTTTGTTCACTGTACTGCAGACAGTCACATTCTCAAACATCCCGTGGGCAAGAGGGCCATACAAGCAAAACAAAAAAAAATCATTTACAGGCCAGAGCAAAAGTTAGTTATTATTAATTAGTTAGTTAGTATTAATGTTGTAAGACATTTCTCACCTTTTTCTGTTTCTGGTGTTCTTGTTGGACATTGTACATAGGCCTAGCAGTTAAGGACATCTTGAAGGGAAAAGAGAAGAAAATTCCTCTTCCAAATAAGAAATAAGCTCTTCCATAATAGGTGAAATAAAGGAAGAGTTAGGTGGCAGTTAACCAGCAATCCACAGTCTCAAAGGCAGGCTGTGTGTCAAAGTGAATGTCAGCACTTTCAGGATAAAGCCCACTTTTTCCAGCCCAAGACATTTCTATTCGTTCAAATTGAGTGTTTTGAACAAATTTAGTAATCTTCTGAAGTATATCTCTAAACCGAAGCACTGAAGTACTCGCTTTGAAGCTAATGTTCTTACAGATTAAAGTACTTAAAAAGCTTGTAGAATTGGCACTGCTATTGCACAGGTGAAGAGATTGCTTTAGATACCAATATGCATCTGCAGTGCTGAAAGATGTCAGGAGGAAAAGTCTGTCTGAGACACGGAGAACTCCTACACAGGTCTGACATGGGTAGGAAGCCACAGAACGAAGCACTTCTGACTGAGAAGCAAATAAAACCAAAATCAAACACAGCTGGCTTCAGGAGACTGAGTACCTAAGCTAGTGACAGACATATCTTATTTGAATGTTTATATTCAGTATTTTTATTTTATTATTTTATTTTATTTTATTAATTTCTGCATAGATCTGAGTAAACAGGAGATAAAGCCAGAGAACTTCATCTTGCATTACAGTACATGGTTCATGTCCCATGTTGGCCATACTCTAGTGTTCTAAGGACACTACCTCATGCCTTGGTGGAGGGGAATGAAAGCTCTTTTGTCTTCCGTATTCTTAGACAATAAATTTCTTCACTTTTGGTGTATGCTGTCTGTATACTGCTCAAGTGTCCCCATTGAATCTCCATTTACAGTACTGCTTTCACCATCTGGATTGCATTTGGCAGCTCATGTTTTCAGAATACATTTCACTTTGAACACATTTTCCTTACACACCTTTTCAGAGATGCCGCTTTCAGAATAAATGCCCTTTTGAGCAGCCTTTGAATCAGCCATAAGTATTGCTCTTCCCAGATGTTTGTCTTCAGATAGGCTGCTGCAGGGAGCTGCATTCATAAAGATTTAAGTTTCCTGGTTCTAACAGAAAGAATTTTCTTTCTCTTTGAAGGAGTCCACACCTTTACAAAGTCTACTGTGCTGCCCATCATTAGATTGCTGTTGAAGTAGAAAATATGCTACACTGAGCTCGTTTCTTTAGGTGACATGCAAGTCATGACCTAGTTCAGAAGTAAAACTGGATCCCTGAAGAGACATTGTTTAGAGACTCCTCAATGAACGTAGGTCCTTTCCTCAAATTTTGATCCATTAAAAAAAGCTTTTAAGTCTCAGGGTCTGTTTAGAAAGCTCTAAATTTAAAACAGATCTTGAAAAATATATCAGGTGGCATCAGAAAGATCAGTGGCAGAAGAAATACCTGATCAACACCTATAAATACTTGAAGAGTGAGTGTTGAGAGGAAGGGGCCAGTCTTTTTTCAGTGGTTCCCACTGAGAAGACAAGAGGAAGGAAATGGGCACAAACTTGTTCATAAGACATTCCATCTGAACATGAGAAGGAACTTCTTCACTTAGACAGTGGCAGAGCACTGGAAAGGCTGCCCAGAGGGGAGATGGAGTCTCCATCTGTGGAGACATTAAAAACCTGCCTGGACAATTTCTTGTGCAATCTGCTCTAGGAGGACCTGCTTTGGCAGGCGGGTTGGACTAGATGATCTCCAGAGGTCCCTTCCAACTCTATATCATTCTGTGATTCTGTGAAACAGGTCCCTCCAACTTCTTTGCTGTGGGATATCCAGAAAGAGCAACAGCCTGCTTGGGACTAGTTTTGCAACACTGTCTGAATCAAGTTGGCAAGCACTGGAAGAGTAAGAAAGAGAAAGAGAAAGATGATCAGGATTAAAAGGACATCCGGAGGCGATGGGTTCCCTGGCACGAAATGGCTATTGAAGTTGTGAAGTGAGAAAAACTAAATATGATGACAATCTTCTTTTAGCCATCTGCTGTGGTTTTTCCTAGTTTTCTCCAGCCTGGCATCTGAAACACAGTCCTTGCAAATATGCCTTATTTCTTCACAGGTATTATACTCAAAAAAATGACTGCATATCTTAAAATGGGGTTCTTCCTCTGCAGTGCCACAGAAAGGTTAAGCAGACATTGGGGTGCATGTTGCTAAAATGGAACAGCTAAAACTGGCATCAGGTCTTTAACCAGGTCAAACGTCAGGCAGCTGGATTTCCCATTGCTGTTTTGAAGCTTCTGTATGAACATATTGTTCCTTTCAGTTTTCCTTAAACGTTGCACCTACTGCCACATAGCAAATTGCAATTCATTTCTATAAAATCAATTTATGTGGACAGGAAGGATTGAAGGTAAAGTCCAGGAATTTTGTCTGCTTTTATCTGTGTCTAAATTACCTCTTCAGGATTGATTAAAATGAGCATTAAGACTGTTGCTACTTTTTTCAGAACTTTATGTTTAAAATGCACACATGGCTGATTCATATGATGTAAATAAGATTCCTCATCCAGTCACCCATTACAAGTAAAACCCAAAGACACAGGTCTCTACATCTAAAAGTGTTCCTAGTAACTTGGAAAACTAGTAAAAACACACTCAACATGACACACATCAGACTATGTTTGTACAGCTTTTTAACAGTATTTCTGACACATAGAAAGAGAAAACAAGTAATTAATTTTATCTTCCATTTTTTTTGAATTAACTCAATAACAGCTATTTCAGCAACCATATGTATAATTTTATTTTCCTATTTCAGGTTGATATTTACAAGGACACTAATATACAAGGACACTAATAAAAATTAATATTGACTACAGTCAGTGTAATTCAATGCACAACATGTGTTCATAATATGGTCACTGATGTAAAGAATGCAAAACAGGAAATTTACACAAGAATTTACAAAACTTTACAATGCTGGGAGAACGGAGGCCTTCTTAATGGACAGAAGAGTGTGGGTTTTATAGAATCATAGAATCATCCAGGTCAGAAGGGACCACCAAAGGTCATCTAGTTCAACCTTTCTGTAGTCACAGGGACACTCCCAACAAGACCAGGTTGCCCAGGGCCTCATCGAGCCTCACCTTGAATATGTCCAAGGAAGAGACCTCAACCACCTCCCTGGGCAACCTGTTCCAGTGTTCCACCACCCTCAGAGTAAAGAATTTGTTTCTAATATCCAATCTAAATCTGCTCTTCTCCAACTTAAAGCCGTTGCCCCTCGTCCTATAAACAGACTCTCCCCAGCCTTCCTGTAGGCCACCTTCAGGTACTGGAAGGCTGCGATTATGTCTCCCTGGAGCCTCCTCTGCTCCAGGCTGAACAACCCCAGCTCCCTCAGCCTGCCCTCGTAGCAGAGGTGCTCCAGCCCCCTGATCATTTTTGTGCCTCTCCTCTGGACATGCTCCATCAGGTCCATATCCTTCCTATATTGAGGGCTCCAGAACTGCACACAGTACTCCAGGCAGGGTCTCACAAGGGCAGAGTAAAGCAGCAGAATCACCTCTCTGGATCTGCTGGCAACACATCTTTTGATGCAACCCAGCATGTGATTGGCCTTCTGGGCTGCAAGTGCACACTGCCTGCTCATGTCTAGCCTCTTGTCCGCTAGCCACATGTCCAGCACTCCCAAGTCCCTTGGAGTTTCTTTTCTTAATTTCTTTTTTTTTTTTTTTTTTCAGTGGCAGCTCTGACCTGCAATTCTACAGTAAAAAATTCCATTTATATATCATAAATAAAGATCAAGTTACCATGCTACATCAGCCAGATAAATAATTCTAATGACTACTAAGTATGAAGAGAGGTCATTTGTCTAGGAGTTGAAAGATATGAGGTCAAGTCCCATCTCACTGGTCACTTGAGATGGCCTCAGAAATGTCAAGTAATTTCTTTGTGACTTTATTTCGTATTCTCTGCCAATACCACCATTTTAAACTAACTAGGGCCAGATTTTCTGGGTGAACACCTATCTGGAACCTCATGACCTAAACTCCTCTCATTGTTACTGCAGTGAAAATAGTAATTTGACCACATGATTCACCCAAGCAGAGGATTTATCTTTCAAATTGATAAATCACACCTTTGAAGTCATTATTTCCTTCTAATGGTTACAGGTACCTGCATCAAATATATATCTGGTAGACATCTAAAGTAAGGTGAAAAGAGTGAGAGTCCATTGGGTAGGTCCTACAATGTCAAGACGTATGGTCCAGAAGGAGTAGTTCTCCAGAGCAAAATACTTATTACTGAAGGTCCAACATCCTTGCTAAAGGTGCTTCAGAGGTTTTACTTCAGATGGGAAGAAAAAGATACTAGAGAAGTTCATCTTTTGATTTCATTTCACCCCAGAGTTCCATGATGAGAGACAGAGTGCAATACGTGGGGACAACCAGAATACACCCTTCCAAGATTCACCTCTCTCAACTAAAATACTAGCATAGATCTGCTGATTCCCTCTTATTTCTGACTTATGCCCAGCAGAATGTAGAATCATAGATTCAAGACTCAGAATTAATTCTCAGTGTTGAATAACAGACACTAATGATCCTCCAAAAAGTCTTTTCCCAGCTTGGGGTACTACTTATGTGGAGTCTGATACTAACGGATTTATCTCCTTCCATCATAAAAAAAAATAATCCATTCTTATTTCATTCAGCCTGCATAGCCTCCTCCATGTTGTGGATCCCCTCCACAAATGCACTTGATTTTGACTAATTGGCTTTCTCAAGGGTAAGGGTGAGGGCGGAGCATTTGAAGATCACTCTCCAAATGACTCACACTATCCCATGACTTTCTGCACTCTTTCATGCTTTCGGTCAGACTCAGCATCTTAAGTTTTCTGCTTGCAGCAATAGAAAGGACATGAACTTGATCTTTTATCACTTATCACTCAACACTGTCTAATGTGCCTGTGTGGGATTCAGTTGTCCTTTAATCACTGTTTTATTTTGTAGCTTTTTACTTACATTTTGCCACCCCAGCTCTGTCTGGAAATATTTCTCATCCTTTCAAAGCTTTATTCGGTATTTTCTTCCTTCTGTATCACATTATTGGGCTGGTGATATTCAGATTTTCTTTTTCTTTATTTTTCTTAGGCCCATAATTCCAAAAGTAACTGAAGGATTGAAAGATCACTTGTGAAGTCAGTGAAGTACTGTGTTACAAGGTATATATAGAAAATGTAAAAATCAAACCATCGTTTTCAAAACAGACCAATTAAGCTATTTTTCCTGTGGGAACTCAGTTGGTGTTAGGTATCTGCATGGCTTTGCCAGAACCGATCCCCAGTTAAAGGTATGAAATTGCTGAATTCCTGAAGTTGCTGGGATTGCTTATGATGCTATCAACATTTTCAGGTTAAACAGTGAACTCTAGAATCAAGTCCTGGCAGGATTGGTACAAGAAGGATTGATTTTCATGTGTGATGGGTTTTTTTCTTTCTCCCCACTTCTTATTTTCTTTTTTTTTTTTTTTTTTAAGTCCTCTTCAAGTCTGCACGTAGCCTGAGCTGCAATAACTGCAGCCCAGGGCAGTGTCAGTGAGGCAATCAACACCTTATCTGGGTAGCTTTCATTTCCTGTTGAAAGAGGTTGCTGAGGTATGCACTGAATCCACAGCTCCCCCCACAAACTACTTCATCCTCTTTGCTATCTCCCCAGCGATCTTCCTTCCCACAGCAGAGGAAGAAGGCTGGGCCTCTTCATATGCCGCAAACGCCTTCCTCTTCAATGCCAACTGCTTTGATTTAATGTGAGCGTGAGTCTGGGGGGATCCCACACATCCCAAAGGGCTCCATCAGCTTCGGTGGCACCAGGATATGGCCTTCATGACACAAAACAGCACAATAATTTTCTGATTTCTTTCTTTCTTTCTTAGGAAATTCTGTTCTCACTTTCAGGGAACTGACTTGGACTGTTTGTTGTAGTCCCCCAAAGTTCACAATTTCCATAGTAGAAGTAATGATATGTGATATGTGTGATATGAAAGTAACTTCATTTTTAATAAAACAAAGCCAATTAGTATATATAAAACAATATAAACAAAATATTAACTAATATAAACAAAATAACTAAATTCAACCAGTTTCAGTCTTCCTTCCCTCTGCTTGCTAATGAGATTAAATGCCAAATTGATTGGAGGCAGATTGTTTTTGAATTGTATAAAATTTTATTTTTAAATTATAGGGCTTGACTTTAAAGCAGGTTTATAAGTAGCTAAAATAGATTTATAAATGGTTAGATGTTCATGTACAAACTTTTAAACATCTCTGCTCAGTATTTTTTCCCCTTTGGGTACTGCAGACTGGATTTGTCTGGGCCAATAGAAATTAATTTGCACTATAAAATTTACTCTCCCTGAAGCAATGCAGCAAACTCAGCAAGATTGTTTTGTCTAAGTCACTCAGAAAGGGTTGGGTGGGTTGGGAAACCAGCTACTATTCAAGTAAAACTGGAAAGCAGCAGAGTAACATATTTAGATACTGATCTGAGACCCAATTCATCATTAGTGATACTATCAAGACCTCTGTGCTATATTTCAGTAGGGGCAAGATACACAAAAACTGACATAATATAGCAAATTTTCTAAGATTCATTAACACATATGGGGAAACACAAGTTGGAAATTTCTCCTTCCCTCTAATCTCCAGGCAAATCCAAGCAAGAAAAAACATCAATTCCCCCAAATCCATGTTCTTCAAAAAGTCAGAGGTAGTATCTGAACATACTGAGAAAGTCATAATGTCCACTATGAACTCTGACTTCTTCCAATGAGATTAATGCAGTAGCTCTGTTTGCTACTGCAAACCAAAACCAAAAATCATCTCAAAGCTGAATATGGCAGGTTCTTCCAATTGTAATGCTGACTCTGTTAGGGTCATGCTTCATCTTTGTTTTCAGCTCCAGCTGCTGTATTTTGGCTGTGGACTAGTTTTACAAACAGTTATTTCATTTCCAAGTTATATTGCTTGCTATCATCACAGCTGAAATGATTGTTTCCCATTGTGGAAATGGCAAAATGGTAACAGGGCACTGCCTCAAACTGTAGTCTGCACAAAGGTGGAAATTTTCTTCACTCCCATCAATTTTAAAAGAAGCCATACAAAGAGCAGGAGTGCCCAGTATACAGTACCCTTGTGTATGGCCGAGCTTTGCAAAAGTTACTCCTTACTGCTTTTGCCTTGTCTGAATGCTTTTACAGAAATTATTCACAATTATCACTATTTCACAGACTACAGCTGAATAGACTTGGAGGGCACAAGGGACCATTTTGGTCATGTACCCTGCCTAATAGACACCACTGGACCTCCCTTGAGAAGTAATTCCTGACTTGCATCCAGACCCTCTGATTTACTAAAGGGATTTTGCCAACGGACAGTTCTTCATTGCTGCACTGTTTGTGAACAGCTCGTTTCCAAACTGCAGGTTTTGTGATTTAAATTTTATATACTCGTAGAATAGTTCTGGTCAGAAGGGACCTTTAAAGATCACCTAGTCCAACCCCACTGCCATGAGCAGGGACATCTTTCACAAGAGCAGGTTACTCAGAGCTCCATCCAACCTGATTTTGAACACTTCCAATGGTGAGGCACCCACAACTTCTGCAGGTAACTTGTTCCAATGTCTCACCACCCTCATTGTAAAACATTTTTTCCTTATATCTGATCTAAGTAAATCCTCTTTCAGTTTATTTGTTCTGGCTCATAAACTTACTAAGTCATATGTTACCATTTCCTTCCCTTGAAAGTATGAGTCAGGTAAGTAGCCATTAAAGAAAAATACACAAAAAGGAATTTAACACTAGGGCAGGATCCTCAGTTGATATCACTCACTGAAATCATATTCAAGCCAAACATGATGCCTGCGGACATCACCAGAGACTCCATACCCCAGGGAGCAGAAATAATATGACATGGGTTTTATGCTGATAACCAGGAAAGACAGGAATTTTGTAACTTCACAAATTCCTTTTTGAATAAACCCAGCTAAACCTTTTTATTTCATTAAGATTTGCAATAGTAGACCAAAGGACACTGGCTTATTAACAGAATATGAATACTGAAGAGTATTTAATATGACTAAAACATAATTTATATTCAAACACTGATGAAACTGAGATGGTGATAAGGAGCCATAAGTTTCTGGTTTGGTTTCAGTCTTGATTTAACTTAAAACACAAGTGGCAGATGATGATATGTACTTTTTGCAGAGAAAAGGTGGCATGAATAGGATTGTCTTGCTGCCAATGCATCCTATGAAACAGGATTTGCTGGATACACTGTGGTCTTTTTGCTGACCAGCTCAAGAGCAGCCTGGTAGACAAGCTACTGTGAATCTGACATTATCATCATTGCAAATAAACTTTGAAATTTCCTGAATATTTCTTAGGTACTTGGCCATATGGACTCTTCAATCTCTGGCACCACTACTGACTCCACATGTAACCTCCTACAATAACCGTCACTTCTCGGCATCAGCTGACACATTTATAAAGACAGTGATACCACATGCTGGCTGAAACATTAATTGATCAATGTTGCTCTGGTACAAGAGCACCACATCCGTACTACCACACCCTTATTAGATGCTCATTTTATAAAAGACATCCAAGCCAATGTTCTCCATTTAAATCAGCTGTCACTTCAGAAAGGATCTAATAAGGAAAACAAAGCAGAATTAAACAATATTTAACCAATTATTTAGATGTGCTTAAATCATGGATCCTATGAGGCAGGAGGAATCTACTGTCCCTGCTTGCTGAAAGCCAATATAATGGGGCAGAGCTCTTGGTAAACCTCTGTGCATTATAACAACTATGTAGCACATTTCAAACAATCACCATCTAAGTAATAACATTAATGCTTCACTCTTTGCGATGCTATCTATGTATGATTCCATACACTCCAAGCTAAAAACACTTTGTATATGTTTTGCCGCAAGATTCATCCTTGAAATAGCAGAAAATAAATTTTCAAACCTTAGCAAACCCATTTGCAAAACCTGGCACCGTCACCAGGGGATCAGTAATTTCTTATTTGTTAAGTTCTTATGTTGTCTCTTCTAAAAGTTTGTCATTTAAACAATTTACTTTTACTTGGAGCTTTACATTCCTAGAGATTGACATCATGGAAACAATAAAATTAATCTTTCTTCTTTCTTCCTATGCATTGCAGTGCAGGTTTTATTTTAAAAGGATTTCTGCAACCTACTTTTGAACACCTTCCTAATGTACAGGTAACTACCTTTGCCTGTAATGCAGCAGATTTCACAAATCATTTCTCAGCGCTTCCACAGCACTGGCAATATTGGCTTTCCATAGAGCACAGCAGGCTGTGCAAATGGCCCTGTCATTTCTTGGCTAGATGTACCAAGTGATCCACTTTTAGTTTGTACAATTTACACTATTCAGCCACCTGAGGTTTCAGATTTACTTCACTACTGGATATTAAAAGGCTGAGGTATCTCACACTCAAGTGACTTTCTCGTGCACTGCTCGAGTCTATTGCAGAGTGTTACCTGCTTTCTCAGTTCTGAATGTGTAATCTGCTCACGTGCCTGTAGATAGTAGCTCAACTCAGCTTTGTTAGCAGTTCCTCTCACTCATGACTAAATTGTGTTTACATACACAATACATGTGAATGCTTGTACATATACGCAACACCTGAGCTAATCAGGCAGTCACAATGTGACAGAAAATAGGACTGACAGGGGTGTCACAAGGCAGCTTCACGGTATCTCATTCACTCAGAGATGACTTTTTTCTTGAAGACCCATGTTGTGACCCAAGAAGAGAATCCCCCATTGCCCCTGGATAGCCCTGTCTCTGCTGCACTGTCCAGATTGTGGAGAAAATGTAAGGAGTGAGGAATGAGAAAGTACTATAAAAAGTCAGGGATCTGGAAAAATGTGCATGTTCTTATGGAACAGCAGAAACATCTAGCTTGACTTAATCCAGCTCTTTCAAGCAGTCTACAGACAAGCACTTTTTAAAGGTAGCTAGTCCTGGGAGGGAGATGTTAACTAAGTAGACCCTGCATTTCCTGCACTGACATTTTCAGTGTAGCTGAAAAATGAATGAGGAAATCAATCCAAGATGCCTTGGCTGTGTTACACAAGGGAAAAAAAGAAAAGAAAAAAAAAAAGAAAAACAACAAAAAAGTAGTGGGTATAAGTGGGAAAGTAATATTTTTTGTTTGCCAAGTGCAAGACTTGTGACTAGAAGATGTAATTTGTGGAACAAGAAATAGTGTTTTCAGGGTATTTTTTCAAATAGAATTTAATAAAAAAGTGAAACAACAATGAAAATGCTTCCTTCATAAATGAGGTTTCTTATACCCTTATTGAACAGATGTAAAGCAAAAAATACTAGTTTTCTTTAAAATCTATTTTTTTATTTTCTCTCTTTGATCTCCTATATGAATGCCAAAACTGGCCAACCTGCATGGTCTTGGTAGCTATTAAAAGAAATACCACAATCAGTAATATTTGTCTACCTCGGCACAAACTTGTAATCCAAAAATTTTGGCATTAAATACGAAGAGACAACTTCTATCATATCAAAACCTAACAGAATTTCTTTTTTATTTTTTTTGAGTGAATTTAACAGGAAATAGTAGAAAACTTAGAAATTCCCTCAAGGATAGTTCTATGTGATAATAAATGAAAATATATTTCCTTTTTTTTTTTTTTTTCCTGCTTTTGGGAATATCTTCTCACTATTCTGTATGAGACTAAATATATCTCCTGAAGTATATTTCCAGAGTGGAAAAAAATGGGTCCATTAAAAATAAATAGAAGGTTTAATTATTTTTTGTCAATGAAAATGTCCCTGTATATTCCATGGGCATTTCATTAGCATGAAAAAATTCTTCAGGGTTTGGTTAAAAAGAGAAAAAAATAATGTTAATTTATTTATGAGTCTTCAATGACAAATAAAAACATAAGGTACAATTTTTTTCTTCTGAATATTTTACAAGTCATAAAATACCTAGTTATTGTCTGCAGGTTTTTTCTGAAAAAATATAGTTGCACAAGACCTGTTTTATTCCCTTGTGTAATGAAAGATAATTTATTAATAGCATTAGGTTCTGATTTTATTCACCTCTAGCTCTTAAATCAAATAAGCTGTTTTCAAAGCTCTGAAAACATTTATTGCCTGTTTCACAAAGCTGTGCCTTCTCTCCTCACAACCTCATTCTTTAGTGTTGTTCATCCTGGCCTTGCTAGTTAGACCGTTATTTTTTTCCAGCTGATTCTATTGTGATAAAATGATAGCAGTTACCAAACTTATCAAGGACTGTGCTGTCAGTGAGACGCACAACATCCTGTGGATCTTAAGATCAGGTGTCTGGAAAAAGTGAACAAAATGCATTGTTTTGTAACTGAGGGGGGAATTTCTACAATCTGATATCTCACAAGTTTATACAACTGTGGCTTAGGGCAGAATTTGTAAAATTTCTATGTTTTGTACATTTAAGCCCTCTCTTCCACAGCTGGCACAAGACATCACTTTTTCTCCCGCCACTCCTGTGATGCAGTGGCTGCAGAGCTTAAAATACCCAATTTTGTTTATTTATTTTACAATTTTGTAACAGGATGGATCCTTGAGATACTGTATCTCCATTGCAGGGCTCTCATGGGGTGAAGCCAAAGCAATCAAACCATCACTACCCTTTTTGCTATGCTTGTACCACTGCACCCATGCCTGACAGATCAGTGACTCAAACAAGACATATCTGTCACCGGACTTGTCACATTGCCTGCCTCAGCATGGCTCTGTAGTGGACACCTGGGAACAGCCTCCCAGAGCAGCCACACTGGCAAGAGAGATGCCTCAGCACCCCTTGGCTTGGTGTACCACCAAGCTGTGAATAATAGGAGCAAGTGGTGAATCCTTATTCTGCTGCAGAAGTGGACTATTACTAGTTTTATAGCATGTCCGTGTTCAGTAAGATTTTACTGCTTTCCTAAAACCAGGTTTTTATTGTACATCTCAAATAACAGAATTGTGTCCAATGCTGCTGGAGTGAGGAGGGAGAGCAGGGACTGGAAGAACACACAGAGCAGGAACAGCAGTGAGAGTGTGTGTTCACAGTCCTGTCAAAGTGCTACGGTCTTCCCCGCTTGAAACATCTCAGCTATGCCAGCCCTGTTTGTCTCTTAACCAGGGCTGCCAACTGGGCTAAATTGCATGGTGACTTTGTGAGGCTGACAAATGTAGGTTAAAATGCACCGGCCAAGCTCATTTCCATTTGGATTTTACCCAAAGTCTCAGATAAAGGGCCTGAGCAATAATTTGATGCACTAATTAGCCCATTAAAAAAAAAAAAAAAAAAAAAAAATTCA
>VZRU01010204.1:212865-248787 GCA_013398155.1 Pedionomus torquatus
AAAAAAAAAAAAGATTGTTATTTTTAGGCACTTAAGGAAGAGAAAGAAAAAGTCTTTGGTACATTTTGAAGAATTTTGTGGAGATGCCTGTTGCAAGTAAGAATAAACAAACGAGCTCTTTCAAATTCCTGGAAATGACTGAGAGACGTGTTGTGAATTCTTTGAATCAGTAAAATAGACTGCAAGTGACCAAGCATGTGAAAAGCGGGGTTAACGTGTCATGGAGGACCACAGCTGGTTAATTTGACTACTGCACTTTAACTTTTTTTTTTCCTAAATATACTTTATAATTTAGCATTAAACTCATAATATGTTATAACAAAGGATCAGAGTACATTTTATTGTAAAAGGCATACAGCAAAATAATACTAAAACTGCAGAATAAAGTGGTAAAATCTTGAGAAAACATTAGTTGTCCAAATTTCATTTACTTCTGTTAACATAGTTTTAAGAACATGACAACATTTTTACAAATATTACCCTTTGATGTTCATTCGGTGTGGCGTCACACCTTGTTTACTGTACATATTCCAAATTTGCACCAAATATTTGATTGTTAATTCTGAATAATTAATATTGTTTCAGGATATTATCCAAAGTCTTCTGGAATAATTGCCTACAGTCAGGTTTCCAAGCCCTTATCAGTTAATTAAAAATAGTGAACCAGTAAATCCTACTGGAACCATTGGAGACACAACACTTTTGAAGCATAATTGCTTATTTAGGTATCTGCATTAAGTCTGCAGCTCAAGAAAAATGTGCTCGGGGTGAACTGAGGAAACAATCCTCCAAGTCTTCAGGATTTAGTTCAAATCGTAGAACAGCTTTTCTTGTCGTGGAGTGTCATCCATCCACACTCACTCCTTGTTCTGAGTTGCAGAAGTACAAAATTGCCTGCCAGCAAAGTTAGCATGTTGTAGGAAGCGTGCTAACACAGGCTTAATGCTGCTACAAGGACACAGCACTTGAGACAAACACATTCATCTGCCAACACTGACCTATGGTGAGTATCAAGCACTTGTACAGCTCAGAAGAGAAACAAGGAAAAGCAGATTAGAAAAACACTGCTGATCATTTATAATTGCATCCACAGGTTCAGCTCTGGGCCTGGTTTGACTTTCCTCCATACTCATGTGAAGAAGTAACTCAGCCTCAGTCATTGTTGTAACACCGTTGCCAAAATGTGGGGGACTTTCAAAACCATTTTGAGGACAGGTGACTAAATAAAGTCGTGAATTTGACAAGCAATGACTTTACTATCTGAATAGTATTAGCTAGTGCCTAGGGTGGTTTTTTGTTTGTTTACCTTTTCTGTGCTACTAAGTAGTTTGCCCCTTGGAAGTGCACAAGGAGCTGCTTAGTTGCGAAAGTCTGGGAGCAGATATAGGAGTTTCACCCACACCTTTGTTTAAGCACATTGACCACAACAGAGACACTGAAACAATCACTGGCTATTTACTCTCCTTATTACCGCTTTATCTTCTGCCATGTCCCTGTTTTTGATCCACTGCACTCGGGTCTAAGAGGATGAAAACCAAATACTTTCTCCATTTTGACTCCACTGACTGCAAGAACACACAGTGAGAGCTGCAGGAAAGGGCATGATGTTTCTCAACTATGTCCTAGCTAACCAGAGATTTGCCTTTTCCAGCCTTTGAACATCTCTAAGAACACAAAAAGGAAAAAAAAAAAAAAAAAAAAAAGGAAACATTTTCATTTTCTTTTATGTCATTCTCTTCTCACAAACTCAGTGAAACAAAACTGTAGGCCAGACCCTTTGTTTTGTGTGTTAACCAACTTCTGGGGAGCTATGCTGATTCACAGCATTGTTATTTTTGTTGCTACTGCTTCCACGACTGAAGCACCTGCAGGTAGTGAGTGAGGTAAGAGTCAGCTGTGCTAGGTGCTGTACAGATAAAATCTCTTGAAAGCATTCGCTCCAAGTGTTCACCAGCTGGCTAGACACAAGAAACTACATGGGAGGGAAGCAGGCAGTGAAGAGACAAGGAGAGGTGCCTGTTCAGAGTCACCCAGCAGGGCAGTGGCATAGCTGGGAATAAACTCCAGGTATCCAGATGTTATCGTCACTGCTCAGGCCAATACACTGAGCAGTCTTGCCAGGTAAAACAAACATAGATGTTTTCATCTGTTGCCAAACTGCCAACTATAGTGAAATGTGCTAACAAGATGTACAATAAGCAGGTTTCCCTCTCCAAATCTTTTCTAAACCAAACCAAACCAAACCACCTTTTCCTCTCACTGCTCAGTGTCACTCTATTAAATATTTCAGATTTTTAGGATGTTGGATAAAATCTATTTGGAAAACAAAAGGAGACATTTGTTGCTTTTTATTTGAAGCTGGCAACTGGAAATAGAATGCAGTTATCGAGGATTTTCTCTCTACCCCTTCTTTAATGTGGATATGAACTAACTCTGCTCATCAAGCGGTAGATTTCAGCAATTACGGTGGATGCCTTGAAAGACTTCTGTACCAAGTGAAGTGTTTGTTTGTTAGGGGGTCAAGTAGCTTGCTCAGATAATATACCTAACAATACCTAACTAGTTTATTGCAGGAGTTACCTTCTGACATTCACCGAGAAGTTTTACACCAGCTGTCAATTATGTTGCAAAACTTCCTCATATTAAATCCTGTCAGCAAGACTCTGTTTCAGCTCCAAGTCTGCCAGGCGGGAAAAAAAGTCAGCACAGCAGAAATATACTTCCTTGTACTTGACCAAAACTGAGAAAAGAAAAAAAAAAAAAGATAAAAAAAAAAAAAAAAAAAGGAAAGAAAACAAAAAATAAGAAAACCAAAAGAAGAAAAACAGAAGTTTTTACAGCATTTTCAATTGTAGCTTCAAGAAGAGACTAGAGAACCACCTTAAGACTGTGAGTTGGAGTGGAGGAGTGTTTTTTTGTCAGTTCTTCATAGCCTTAAATCATCATTGCCATTGGATGCTGATTTGCAGCTATAAACTACTTCCAGTGTTTACATTAGAGTTTCTGAGAGAAATGCATATCTCAGGCCAGCAGATCAAATACATCACTGTCTACAGGAACTGAAGTGAAGCAAGTATGCATTGTATCCAAATGAGGCCTCCAGGAATCCAAAGCAAGCAAAAATTTAATAAGTTACACCCAAAAAAAATGCACACAAAGACAACTGAGAGGACCAAGAAAAGGCATAAAGTGAGCACTTTTACACACAGCAACGAATGCAACAGGAGTACATCTTTCTGTCTTTAAGAAAGTAAACATCCGTTTTGCAGTGGGAAGGAAAAGCATTTTTCTTTTCTGCTCATTAAACTGCAGAGAGTGAGTGAGGCTCTGTGGCTCTGGTTTTCAGAACAACGTGAGCCAGAGCAGGAGGAGAAGTCAGATTCTCCCAAGAGAAGAGAACTTCGGGTGATTCCTAGTTTCAGCGTGATGGTCCCCTGTCTGCTGTTGAATGTCGAACACCAGCCCTTGTGCCCACGTTCAGTAACCAGAGGGGTTGCAGGGCAGGAGAGCACAGAGCCAAAGAGAAACGAGCTTCCCCCCAGGATGGCAGCAAGTGCCCTGCAATTGCGTGCTGCATCGCAGCAGCTGAAATAGCCTGCGTGCTCCTATAGGTGGAAAGACTTTTGCACTAGTCCTCAGGTCCTGCTCCCCCTTCTCCTTGGCTGTTTATGTGTGCCTCTTGCCCAAATAGCTTCCTTCTTCCACCACCAAATGACTCTCATTCCACTGCAAATGGCTCCTTTGAAGTCGCAGGGGAGGGGCCTGGATTTTACCCATGGCACAGAATCCTAACATAACTTTAACCTAACATAACTTCTTAATTTTTTTTGTAGGGGGAGGTGAAGCTGTGGGAGAAGCAGGGGGGAATGGTGGTGGAGAAGCAGCAGTTACCAAAAGCAATGTGAAGGAAAAATGAAAAAACGCAATTTTGTCAATCTTCAGCCATCAGTTAACATATTAAGAGCTTCCCAGAAAGAGTAGCCACTACAGTATTTGCCCATCCTTGTATGCGATTGTCTCACCAACTTGAGAAGATTTCCACAGCTATGTTACCATTTAGTCAAAGACTATTGCTTTCAAGGTCAATTAGGCCAAGGTCATGTCGCAGGGAGCTCTGAAGAAACTCCAGTCTGACACTGACATTCAAGGTTTACCTATGTGGAAGATGGGGAAGTGAAATTGTTAATTGGTTGCCAAGTAGGATGAAAACATTATTCTTTTAGCTAACTAGATGTTTACATGTAGGAAATCTTAAAATAATATTTTTTTTTAGTTTTTTAATTTAAAGAATTTTTTAAAAAATAAATTAAAAATCTGTGAAATCCCTTAGAGTGCAGAAAATCAGTGCATCTTGGTTTGAGCCTATATGTTTTTCCTAATAAAAATAAATAAAATGAAAAAGGTTTGATGAAATGGGAAATCATTCCAGTTCCCAAATGACAACATATCATTTTAAAAATGTGTCAAAGTCAGTCACAGGGAATTTTTGGAATGTTTACATTTGTTAGGGAAAGATTTGGCAAAACGCATTCTTGAAATGTTTTGATTTCACTAAATCTGCCTCTTTACACATAGTAGAGAAGAAAAAAAAAAGGATTGGTGAAAGAAACTTTTGCTGAGCAAAAATGACAGATGTCTCTTGGGCTAGGCAGCTTATTTTAAAAGAAGAAAAGTCCTTAAACTGTAGTTCAGGTCACTGCTTAGTCTGCATGTCTGTTGGTGTCCTTTTAACTCCTGCCACACTTCTCAGGTTCATAAGAGTGGACTCTCCCATTCAAAGCACAACACAAATTCTAGTTCAGGTCCGGGTTTTAAACTGCAGACTGAAATCATAACGTTATCTTCTCCTGGCACATTTTTTTTAATATATATAAAGTGGTTCACTGTGACAGCACAGAAAAATCTTTGCAAAGAAAATTGCATACTGCCTATAAAGTCATAATTAGCAATTAACACTGTGAAGGCATAAGAGAGTAAAATCTTATTACAGCAGAGACATTTTTGTTAAGAAACAATGAAGATAATAAACTAAACAACAAAAAAAAAAAAAAAAAAAAAAAAAAAACCAACAAAAAACAGAAAACCAAACTCCAAATACAAAGTATGAATAAAGCATGAAAACTGAGGCAATACAATCTAAAAGGTTGCAATCTGTAGCACCAGAGACCTGTCTTTCAATTCATGAGAAAACCAAATAAAATGTATTATGAGCCTCCTTAAGAAAATACATTATGTATGCTCATATTGTTTAGTTCAACCTAAAAGCTGTATAAAACAAGCTCTCCCCTGTGTGTTACACATTTGAGACCCTTGGGATTTCTCTTATAGCTTTATGCAATTTATTTCTTATAAACTAATCTCCTACTTCCTCTTCCAGCATGGAAAGATGTTTTATTACTATGTGTTTGGTTTTGCAATGGCAACATGCCATAGACAACACTCTAGTAAAGTGTACAAAGCAAATTTAACATTTTCACATCCAAAATTTAAAAGTGTATTGGCATGCACACCCAATTTTTTTTTTCAAAGGAGCTCACCTTCTTGAATCTCACTCTCCTTTTGCAGTGATATTGTCTCATTGTCTTTAATCAGAAGCACAATTGTTTCTGCAATCTGTTTGTTATACTCTCTGGGCTACCTGGTAGGTTGTTTTCTTATCTACATGGTAAACTATTCCAAGCATGTCAAAAGATCATCAAGAAGCTAGTGACAATGCTAACTATTTTTTTGTTTGCTCCAGCTCTTTGGGCTAACTTGGAATGCTAATCCCTTCCTCAGAGGGTACTGCACACAGAGGAGCTTCAGCAAAGGCGGCAGAAAGCTTTCACTCCAGGATTTGAGAAGACAAACTGAGGTGTGCACAATTTGGATCACAGACCAATTTCTTGGGTCCTATTGCCATAATAGCATACTTCCCCCATGTGATGGTGTTTTTGGAGGTCTCCTAAATCAGGAGTCCAGAACAAATGGCAGTAGTAAAACAGTCCAGTGCAGCTCAATGTGCAAAATCAGTGGAAAATGCTCATTGTGGAGAATCATAATATGAATCATGACATTCAGGTTGTAATTCAGGGATATAAGTGACCGTTTTACATCCTTAAGTGCCAGTCTAAGCATCCTAATGCAGGAATCCAGACTTTTATTAGAGAACCAGTGGCTCAATAACAAATTTATTTTTTCTCTAAATTGTACAGTTAACCAGATAAATTAATCCTTCTGTTTAACATTTTTAACAACTTTCAAACATTTCACTTAAAGTCAAAGCTTAATTCAGTGTTTTTACTGATCCTGTGCTGGAAGTAATTTCTACTGAAAGAGTAGTACTGATAGAGTTCCACTATATAGTTAAGATTTTTGGAATCTGATTTACTATCTGAAATATCAGATTTCAGATCTATCCTGATTTTTGGAATCAGGAAACCCTGATTTTGGTGAGTTTCCAATCAGTATGATGGTATAATAAATATTATTATAATTTTCAGCAGCCATTTTCCTATTTCATTTAGGAAAAGGGAAGAACAGTAACCTCACTCCAGTTTGTGATCATGCATTTTTATTGTGGTTTTTTGATTCATTGTTCTATAATCATGTTTTCCTTCTATTCATTTTCATCTTGTCACTTAAATTAGCTTGTCCTGGTATTCAGAAATTTGGAGAAATGTTAGCAATAGAGAAAGTTCAGGTGTTATTAAAAAAGAGTTGCTTCAGTTTTACAAGTACTCACTAAAATTTAACTAGAGGATGATATTTCTGACTAAATTCTGATTTTATCAGAGCTAATGATCTATCCCTACCTATCAGTGGTGATGACCTCTAATCTCACTAACACAATGTTTGTTTACAAAAAAGCTATTTGCTGGATTTCGCATAATTGATGACAGTAATTATGGTGAGAGGAATTTGTATTTCATTTAGAAAACTCCTGGACAGCTTTTCTGGCAACATAGGTAGATTAAGCCTTTAATCTCCAACAAGCATGTTTTCAACAGCCTAGCCTATAAACTGTGAGGTTTAAGAGCTGCAGTGTTTGTTTATATGTCCAGAACCACATAGTTCTTTTCATGATTGTCCGTATGCCCAGAGGAGGTGTCAGACTGGCAGCAGAGAAGAGGAAGGTTGCAGAATAGACTTCCAGCACAGGCAGAGGCAGAGCAAGTTCACCCTCCCCTGCTCTGACCTGGCATAGAATCCCTAGCTGCAGGAGCAATCCAGGCTGCCCACCCAACCAGCAGTATTTCCAGAAGTGGTAGGGTTTTGACAATATGTCAGCGATTTCCATTTCTAATACTAACCTGAGGTCATTTCAAACCAATAGCATAGAGAAGCTGGTAATCTCCATTTGGGAAACCTCTCAGGTCCTTGTATGCCCAAATTCTCAGTTGCATCCTTCAGCTGAGGAGTTTTGATGAGAACTCAGTAAACTGAAATTGTCCTGACCTGTACAGTGTCACAGGTGGAGAGAAACATAGAGAATGTGTCATTTGTTGGGTGCTATTATTTAGGCTTGCTTTAAAATTAAGAGTTTGGATAAGAGAGATAATTTCTCTTTCTTTTGACTGACTGCATCTGTGGCAACATTCTTGGTTGCCTGATAGGAAATGATTAGATTATCCTTACTGTAAACTTGGATTTAGTTCACCTCCTATGTCCTATCTTGTATGTGCTAAAATATAAAGACTTAAGGCATTTTGGCAACACATGTAAGAGCAAAAACCAGTGTTTGAATGTTTATTTTCAAACAATTCATATCTATGAATAATCATGCATACCTCTATAAATTTATTCTTCAGCTATTCATTAATCATTAATTCATTAATTGGGTCATCAACAATAATTTTATGTACAGCTAATGAAAACAAATTAACTTTATTAAACTGATAAATTACTCTGAGTGTGCTTTGACTAAACAAAAGGCAAAGAAAACCTGTGACATATTACAAACGCTGGGTTTGTCTACTTATGACTCAAAAATGAGAAGGAGGTCAGTACAGACGATGTAAATATTTATAGTGAAAGCAGCCTTCTAATTTTTTATGTGGTTAAACCAGGGGAAAATACTTGATGCCCCTCTGAGCTGAACTATCAGGTGTTTCTTGTGCCTTCAAAAGTTTCCTCTAAATTTTCATGAAATTCAGGCAGAAATCTTCTACATTAAACTTTATTTTTAGAGGTGTCTTGACCATGAAAAGCAAGTCACTTTCAGAAATCTTCAGATTTAGGTCTCAGAATGGAATGGTGCTTTTCAGGGAAAAAAAAAAAAAAAAAAAGTTAGCTTTCAATTTGTCCTGATTCAAACAGGGAAAAAATATAACATAATATTTCTTTTCATTGTGATTCCAAATAACAAGAATTCTAAGAACTACCAGCAAAGTGAAAGGTCACTGAATATTATTTTATTGTTGCCTCTTTACAAAAATGTTCACAGAATCTCAGCCCTGTAGAGCTGAATGTAGTTTTCAATGTCTCTAGCCAAGAGCAAGAAGGCTTCAGGCTCTTCCACTTTTAGTGAAAAATCTCTGTACAGATCACAGCCCAAACAAGGGGCCTTGGAGTCGATTCTGAAGACAGATGTGAGAGCTCACTGCAACACCTCATCATTTCAAGGTGAGTTAAGTAAACTGCCATATGTCAGAAGGGGTTTGCTGTAATTCACTGTCATGGGTTTGTTTTGGTTTATTTGTCTGTCTGTGCAATTTGCTGTTTTTTTTTGTTTTTTTTTACCAGGAAATGGGTATGGGGCCACAGGAGCTTGTTTGCAGAGGGAAGGGTGTCCACAGCTGTTGTGCCTGCCCACCAGGGGCTAGACAGTGGAGGAAACTTCACTAGTGCACAGAGGTCTCCACCTGATGGGTTACTCATAAGCTCATCTCAGGCCTCAGGACCGCCTCTTCCTCAGCCCTGCAAAACCCAACCCTCCCTCAGCAGGAGTGTCTCACAGCAGGACTGGGAAGAAAGCCCAACAAAGACAAACTGCCTATTTCAGAGTCTTAGGAGAGACCCTAAAATGATGCAAGCAAGGCTAAGATTCACTAATTTCAAGTTGGTTTTGAGTGTCAGTTGGCACCACTCTGAGAGGAAAGAATTTTTATTTCATATTTGGGGAAATGCAATCTATGCTGCTTTGTTGTGAGAGTATTTAATTTTAAAATAAACAGATCAGAATGGATTGAGAAATAAGGTGAAAACACGCTTTCTCAATAAATAAACAGAGCAGTGGGGATATGACTTGATATGACTTCTCCTAATGGAACGTGATTTTGACTCTAAACAGCTAATCGGACTTGTCAGATGATAAAGGTTAGCCTTGCCATTAAATACTATCACTACTTTGGCTGAAGTTAAATGTGTATGCTACATAAAATAAACTATATAGTGTGAGTATGAAAAAACATTGAGAACACACTGAAGCTATCCTCTCATTTTTGTAGGAGCCTGAACACCACCAAGCCATCCCTCCACATGGAAAAAAACCAGCCAGTTTTTGTGGCAATATTAAACCCTTGAGAAGGTTTGTGAGTTTTGTGAATCTTAAATAAGTTGACGATTTGTTTTATTAGACGAGAGAGTGCACCTTTTCCAATGCAGTGTTTTAAGAAATACAGTAAAAGTTCTGCGAGTATTGTCAAACACACCTATCAAAAAATGAGTCACTAAGTACACCAGAGGCTGGTTGCTGCAGAACAAAAGGAGAGCTGTGACATTTTAACTAGGTTTTACTTCTTCCTTTGGGCTAAACCAATGCCTGATCACAAAACATGTTCATGTCTAGCATGCAAATTTTCTTTCTCACTGCAATTCAAAGCAATATAAATTATAGTTGTTTACATCAAGCTTTCACACTCCTTTGTACATTGGGCTTTTCTTCATTTGGCTAGCAGAGAGCCCACAATGTAACCAATAAACTTCATTCCCTGAGCTGTACTGACATCATCCTGACTAAAAAAAACAAGGAAGTAAGCTAATCGGAGATCTCCTGATTTATATTCTGTAATGAATACAAAGGGGCAGAAACCAAGGTCTTTTAAATGGAAACTGTCAGCAAAAAAGAAAACAGAAGAGAATTATTTTGAGAGGTGGCCAAGAAGGAGCAAAAGGGTCATGGGGGAAGAGGGGGTACTAGAAAACGAAGGAATGGTCTGGGAGATAATGTGTACTACTGCAATACTGTCCCACATGGTAATGCTATGAGCTCACAATGCCATATCAGTCAGACTTTGTGAAATAACTAATGAAAAAGCATGGATCTTAAAAGAAAAGCATGAATGTATTCTATACAGAACTCTGTAAAGAACTGATTTTTGCTTATAGGTCTGAATTTTGTAATATTTTCTTTTGGCCCTAAAGAATATTCACTTAGAGGAAATATTCAGGAAAAACAACACCAAAAATGCTATAGGTAGAAAATTCTTCCAACTATTGGACATATTCTGTTTCAAACTCTGTAAATACGTTTATGAGTCACTTCATTTTCATTTCAAAAGGCCAAAATCTCATCTGCTTTCAAAATCTTTCCTTATTTTTCTTTTTCTTTTTTTTCCCCAGAACACAAACTCAGTTGAATCACCTTGAAAGCTCAGCTCAACATCTTGGTGTTGTCAAAACTTTTTTCTCCCTTAAAAGGTCACATCCACACTCATTAAAGGTATGACAAACTTGATAAAATAAAGAGAACTGGTTCAGCTTAGACCCGATACCTTCTGTAAGGTCTGTCTCCTGGTGCAGACCCTCAGCTGCAATAGCTGGGATGCTGTGAAGTATAATCTCTCCTCCCTTTCCTTCCCTGTTTATTTATTCCCCAGTTGCCCTTGATGAACTGAGGAATAGCAGCTCTGCAGTGGCTATTCTTTCATAGAGATACTTCTTTCATAGTGATACTTCCCAAGTTGAGAACAGTGGTTCAAATGTTGTATTTTCTTTGTACCAGCAGATTTGTCAGCAAAGTAAGCAGCTTTATCAGCACTGAGACCAATTCTGATGAGCCTTCTCATGCCAGTAGTTGGATTAGGCTGCGGGAGGAAAGCTGACATAAACAAGGGTGTAGATTGTTAAGTGTTGCTTCTGTGGCCATAACTTCAAGGTTTACCTTCTCTGACAGTATACGCAGCAATCAAAAGGAGGAATGGATCATAAACCCCCTTAAACACAGCGCATACACTTTTGGCATTGAATCTGAGAATGAGAGTCCCAGAGGGAATTGAGAATACAGAAATAGAAAGAAAAGCTATACTTTCAAAGGAAAAGGGAAAGTGAGGGAAGAAAAATGCAAGCTAAGTGAGCTGTAGGAAGACATACACAGAAATATCAATCAAAAAATATTCCTTAAAAAAAAAAATCACGTAATTACATTTGAGCCAGAAAACAATGGCATCAATTATAAGTGTTCAACAACAATGGAAATAAGATGTTAAAGTAAATCAGGTGATCCTACAAAAAGCAGTCAAACAGCTACTGTAGAGGATTTTACTATAGTCTGCTTTGGCCTGAGATCAATTATCATTTTGGAGGAGGTTTGTTTCTCACCCAGCTTATTTCAAAATCTAGATTCATGGTGCAGTTGCAGTGCTGTTTGCATCATGCAAACAGTTGCAACAGCTGAAGGGCTAAGCATTCTGCAACATGCTATGGAATATATAAATGTACTCAAAATCATAGATGTCTAAATGCTGGAAGTACAGTTTCTGTACAAACTAACAGTAAAGGCAGATTGTAATGGAGAAACTGACTGGTGGTAAAATAGTAACGAGACAGTGTTGAGCAACCCATTTTTGTAATGGTTCCACTCACAGTAGTTACTGATTTGAGATTCTCTGATAATAATCCTCTTTCACATTTGTGGTCTGTTGCAGTGAGTGCAATGGCACACTCCAGGAAATGCAATCATTTCTAAGATACTCACACACTGTCTGCCAAGAGGATATGTGACCTGACTTCTAAGATGACAAGAAAATTCAGAGGACTGATTTACCTTACTTATAATACATCTCTTGTAAACCATAGCATGTTCATATGCAACTGCTAATTGCGTTATGTTTCCTAAACCTGTTTTGCTAGTTTTACTGATGGAAATATTTGTTTAGGTTTTATGGGCAGTCAATCTTCAACGCTTATTTCCTGGCACTTGGTAACTCTGTGCTCAATGTTTATGTCTCTTCAGAGTCATTTTAAAAGGTCTCAGACTCAGCTGCTTCCAGTGGGTAGGAAAAAAATGCACCTCACAGCACTGCTTTTTGTGAAAACCACAGGCCAGCCAAACAGCTTTGATACCAGTACATTTCTACTGTCCAAATGTGCTATGAAAGAATTAGCTTTCTGACTTTTTCTCTAACACAAAGAGAAAAACAAAACCAATGACCACTGAAAAGTTGAAATATTAGTTCAATATACCCTTTATACCCTCTGAGGATTAAACAACTTACCTAACAAAGCCTTTCTCATTATTTATGTGTTTGTCACTAGCAAAACTTCCTTACAGTGATAAACTTCGCTCAGGCAAAGCCTTTCTGCCTTGCTACAAGTTTGCTTTAATTCATCTGTCAAGGAGAAATCTTACTCAGACAACTTTAAATATCTTCCCATTTGTGTGACCTACTTACTGCCTGCAAATTTCTTGAATCCTGTAATCTGCAGGTACAGTTGTGTTAGACTTGTTTGAGACCCAGCCATAGCCAGGTAAGGGGTTTTTCCATACTGTCAGCGACACACTGACTGTTTTGCTCCAGGTCATTCGTACATGGAGGGCTTGTGGCTCAGCTCATGTATACAGGCACCCATTCATCCATTGTCTAAGCTCTCTGTGCTAAACTCAATGCAGTCATACCAGACATGTCTGTTTCAAAAGTATGGGATTTTTTCTTTTTACTTACAGGAAAGGATATAATGACTGCCAAAGAAAAATGCGCAAATAAAGAAAAAAAACCCAGGCTATTTCTAATAAACAACATCTGGAGAGAGCTGCATTATGGAATTTTAATATTAAAATTAACAGTGTTTACAGATTGTTTTGAATGATGCCAGTCAAACCTCTCTCATCAATCTTCTGAAAAAGAAAACAAAGCTAAAAGTCATAAAGCAACATCTTGGAATAGTTATGGCATTACTGATGTGCAGCTTATGGAAGTTTTATGTATTGCATCAAATCAGACAATTGAACTCAGAATGTCAGCTTGCAATGTTGCTTTATTATGCATGGCAGTCCCTCATTCTGAGTAGTTAGAAAGAAATGCATGGATTTCAGTAATGTTTGCTGATCTGCCATGTGGTCAAAAGAATATGAATAGACTGGCTGTGACGGGACATAGTAAGGTTGAGATCAGATTTATTTTTCTGATCCCATGAGTCAGCCGCCTTCTTTGTTATTGAGCTTGTGTTCTCTGTGTCTCACCTCATTCTATCTAGTTTGACATTTTGCTCTGGTCAGTTGGAGATTTCATGCTGCATTGAATGTTAGTATTGGTCTCATCTGTTGCTGACCACCTTCATTCCATACCAACAGATCATAAATGTGATGATCTATCCAGCTGAGGTCTTCAAGACCTGAACAGTTGGGTGCTTGGACACAGCAGGAATTAGAGCTTGCAAACATGCAGAATTTGCATTTTATTTGTCAAGCTGGACTTGCACCTGTTCTTGCTTTGTACACAAAATGGAAAATGCTATTCATGGGTCCTTCTTCTCAAGCTGTATCTTGGGGAAGTGTTTGAACTTATAGCCTTTGTGTATTAATTCCTTTCCTGTTTGGTCCTCTTTTTTTAACCAAATTCATTGTTATCTCAGTTGTGCCAATGTCCTGATTTCATCTGGTGAGGAGTTAATTTTCTTCTTATGAGCTGCTATATTTTGGATTTAGAATGAGAATAGTTGATAGCACATGTTGGTTTAGTTATTGCTAAGTAATGATTATATTGTTAATAACTTCATCAGCTTCCTATCGAAGATGAGAGAGCATAGACAGGAAAGATGGCCAAAGGAATATTTCATACCGTGGACATCATGCTGTGTATATAAATGGGGATTGGCAAAGGAGGTGGGACACTGCAATGACTTCCTGAGATCATTGGGTGGTGAGTAATCGTATTACATCATTTATTTTCTATACTCTTTTATCGTTATTTTTAACATTATCTTCTCTTCCACTACTATTATATTAAAATGTCTTTGTCTCAATCCACAAAGTTTCTTTCTTCATTTTTCTTCCCCTCATTCCCCAGCCCCTGGCCCTGATTCTCCTCCCTATCGCACCGGGGTGCAGGTGAGTGAGCAAGTGAACGTGTGGCATTTAGTTGCCAGCTGGGGTTAAACCACAACAACCAACAATGTGTTGTTTGTCCCATTCAGAAAACACCAACCTTTTATTTCTCTGTATTTAAGGAATGGAGGAAGATGGATATATGGTACACTTTGAGCAGAATTTCATAAATGTCCAAAAATAATTTCATGTTATCACACATATCAATGATGCCAGAGCAGGAAGTACAAACTTATTTGATTTTGCTTCATTTATACGGGAACGGAGTTCAGCAATTTCCTTTCTTTTTAAACATCGCTCTTCCCCTGTCCTTTCTTGATACTCATTTAACACTGCTATGTAGCACTATGTTTGGTGACCTCATGTTCAGATGAGCACCTTGAAATTTCAGATCCATTTTTAAGCTGGACCTTGGGTAAGAATCACATAGGTTAAGATCATTTACTTTCTTTGAATCTTAGCTGACTGTCCTGAAGCCAGATGCTTTCTACTTTTTCATTTAGGTATTATTTTGTCTGGTTTGCCTCTTGTTCACATAAACCTAATAAAAGATGATTATTTTTAAGAGCAATCTGAGACACTTCAATAATAGTTTCTCAGCAGGGATCAGTGGCATCTCAGTAAATCTTTGCAGCTTTGTCTGACGTGACAGAGATATGACTGGCAGAAAAAATAATTCAGTTGCCAGATAAGTAAATTGCTAGATAAATTAAAGTGAAGAAGTTGGGTTCTTTTAAGGCTGAAAATTTAGGTGTCTGTAGCCCTTTTAAAAATAAATTTAAAAAGAAAAAAAAAAAAACACACACACACAAAAAAGACACTTTTGTAAGTCCTATTCTGCAAGCCTGAATGTGCACTTATCCTAGCCTGAATGATGAAGATGATCAGCTGTTTGGCTAGTGTTTGTTACTCTTACATCACTGTATTACAATTCTAGTAAATATTCCCGCATCTTTGTATCACATCTTAATGCTTACATCAGTCCTAATGTGCAGGAGGTTCCAGCTAGATGTCTTATTAATATACAGGTTTTCTCCCCAACAGCCAATCTTTTATGGCTGATCTCTTTTTTTTTCTTTACGTTTAACTCTCATTAATTTTAATTAGACTCAGACTAAGCCCAAACCCTTTAGCACAATTTATAAGAAAAAGGAAAAGAAACATAGCATGCCTGCCAGATGAATTTTCCCAGAGCTCTCACAGCTCTAATTTACACTACAGACACACCAGGATGTGGTTGGAAGAAGCCTTGCGTTTCCTGCTTGTGCATGCTTTGGATGCATGACCTCAAGATGTCAAAAAGTCAGTGGGTCATGGGGACAAGTCCAGCTTTGTGGGTTATATTTTCTGGCTTATAGATATGAAGCACGTAAACAACTTTTGAAGATACAAGATTTAGTTTCAACAGCTCAAGACAAGTCAGTGGTTGAGCTTCGCTGCTCTGACTTACATATTTCAGCCTAAAATTTCTCGATTGCTTCAGCTTTTCATTATGCATATTTAGCAACAGGGAAAGTGTGTCATGAAATGACATATTAAAAGCCAGAAAAAGAATTAATGAGTGGTTTGGGGTTGTTTTTTTTTTCTTTTTTTAAATGCTTGACTGGTGAAAACCCCTTTGCATCTAGTTTTTTAGCTTTGTTCTTCCTTTTCATTATCTATCATGCAAAACTGGCTTCTGTTCAGCTTCTAAAATATATTAACCTCCACAGTGGTAAGGATACTTGAATCAGATTTAACCTTGGTGGCCTACCATCTGGAATAGAAAGAGTAACCTTAATGGGTTACAGGTGCAGCTAAACTGCACCATTGATGTGGTAGAAGAGACCCTTAGGGGGTCCTAAAAGTCCCTTATGAAAATCCACCATCACGTGAAAGGACTTTCTTGTTTTGTGGAATCCCTTTTTCAGTGACTAGACATGACATCCTCAGGACTCACCACAATACTTCTGGAGAGCAGAGTCTTTTGTGCTTATCAATGACTTGACGAAATACCTCATATAGTTTCTCTGCAACTGTTGGAAATGTCCCTTTGAACCAGGACATTTCTGTCCTTCCCTATCCTGCCTTAAAAGCTATATCATACTCAATATAACTCAGAAGATAACCTACTCAGCAGGATACATATATGACAGTACAGGAGCACCGACCTCTGAGGAGGTCTGATGTCCAGAACATGAAGCCTCTTTGACTTTTGACATTGTGAGAGATGCAGTTTTTAAAATGGAGATATCACATTGTACTTAATGCCTCTATCTCCACTAGCAGTGACCTGGCATCTTTTCCTTTTTAAATGGGGCATTAACATATTGGATTTCCAAGAGACTGAGGTCTGCTGAACCTCAGTCTGATGCACTTCTGAGATCTTGCATCAGTGGCTATAATCAGGAAGCCCTGAAAAGTATACTGAATACTTGATCATGTAAATTATCATCTTTCATGCACAGAATCATTTTATCTGTGCCTGACATACACTTTGTGTTAGCAAATATTTTCTCTGCTAAATGCTTTTGCACCAAGAGGTGAAGACCATTGACTGCATTCACACTCTGTAGCCTTGGCCCTCTGGTATCCCCAGGCCATAAGACAGTTATTTTTTTCTGTGTATTTTATTCATTTCAAAGGGTTGGAATCACTGCAAGGACTGCGTTGGAGAATATCAGCATTATGCTTTTATATCATTAAGCACAGGGGAAGTTCTGCGTGTCTTGGAGATGACCAAGAGTCCAAAGTCTCCTGGAGAACTGTGCAAGTGCAGGATTGTGCAACCTCAGTCACAGTGCTGATTTGTAGAGCTCCCTGGAATGAGCTTCCTCCAGAACTGTACCTGAGGTTTTACTTAAAAGAGATTCAGTTGATTCACTCTAAAAGGGAGTCCAAGAGTGAAAAAAATTCTGCAATACAGGCAGGCAGTGACTGGGACCAGAGAAGAAACCACAGACCCAAGCACTACCTGACAGGGACACACACACACACACTGTAACCCTGATACTGACTGGAGTTTTTAACACTCATCAAACCATGTACTGTTTCTGCTCTTGAACATTAATCAAAAGTTACAAAAGAAAGCCTTAGGGACAAAAATTTCTGAGCTGCCAGATCTCAGGGATAGTAGATGGCTACATTTGGCTTGCTTTTCTGTGAACAACACTGTCATTGACTTGAATGCAAAGGATAAGCTAGAGACAATTTTTCAGAGAAGCAATTTTCCTCATAGGTGGTCTATTCAATAATTAATTGCTGATAACAGACTAAGATGCTTCTTTTACTCCTTTTAGATAATACTGAGTGCCAGTTCTCACATGCACCTAGAATCAGGGATTAACACCACCTGATCCAGCCTTATCCTTTATTTCTTTCTATGTTGTTGTTGTTTAAAACCAATAAAACTACAGCTGCTTAAGTGACCCTACTGACTTTTTTCACCAAAAATAATTAGTTTCACTTGATTTAAAAATAAATAAATAAATAAATAGCCATGGCAAGTTAGCCACTTATTTATTTTTTCCTCCTAAGTGGCTTCTGGCAGGAAAAAAATTTATTCATTGCTGGTATTCTCATACCCCAGATTTCAACTCCAGCTGTGCTCCAATGCTTAGGTTCCTTGGGCAGGCAGTATTTTTATTACTGCGTACTGATCTCAACCATCAGGAACACAAGGGTGGGTGATGTCAGTCAACAACAGGTACAGGGCTGTTCAGAGTTAGCTCTGCTCCCCTCAGAGAATATGAATTCCCCTCATCACCGCTGCCTGGGGGCCTCACACTGTTGAGGTCTCCAGGAGTTTTGCCACTGAGATCAACAACAAAATAAGGATTCAATACAAACTGCCTGGCTTAAAATACCTGTGGCTGTATTATCTTGCAGTAATGTCAGGGCATTAATAACTGTCACCTTGCTTTAGTGCCTCTCACATCAACATGACACCAAAGTCTTTAAGCCATTTGGATGGTTTATACACTGCCAGTGTTACATACGGTTTCATAAAAAGCCACATATTATCTATAAAAGAGCCTGGCAGGGTCCTTATAGATCCAATGCTTTTTTTAATTATTATTTTTATCCTACTTTTTCCCAAGTTTAGCTCTTGCCTGTTACAAACTGAAGTGGACTGTGATGTGGTAGCCAACCTGACTGCCAAAATCAGAGCATGGGATCTCATCCAAAACTCACTGTGGGCAAGGAGAAACTTGCCACTAATTCAGTGGGGTTTGGACCAGGCACTCCTGAATCTCCTCTTGCATTACTTGAGTTTTGCATCCCTGTAAAGACTTTGGCTTCTTTGGAAAGCATCCTGATCTGCAGGAGGGAGAAGAGGAAAAATAGTTACATTTGTATTTATTTTTTTAAACATTTTCTTTTACATTGTTTCAAATGCTTTTGATTTATAGATCAGCACACCCAAAAACAGTCCCTAAAAGTGAAAAGGATTCAGAGGCTTGTTTGCACAGCTTTAGACCAAAGTCTGCTTAACTGTGAAAAATAACATTTTTGTAGGCTGTTACTTCTTAAAGAGCTGCTGGTGCCTTCTGGAAATCTTTGAGGAATATTTTGTTTAGGAGTGAATATGCTTAGGACAACATATAATTTTATTTTTTTGGTCTCTATCTGCTGAAAGTCTCGAACAAAGCAACCCGAAAATATCCTCAAAACCACAATGAGAAGAGCACACACAAGCATACACAAAAATAAATAATTTTTTAAAAATCATATTTAACAACTAGAATCCATTCATGGAACAGAGCCAAATATTCTTACAAATAATGTAGCCTTAATGATCTGGTTTTAGAAAGAGACCAAATCTCTGAGAGTTTTGTTAGCTGGGGTGGAAAGCTATTCAGATTAATTTTTTTTTTTTTTTTTTTTTTTTTATGCAAAGCAACAACACTTTGCTGCTGATGTAAACGCTGTATACAGAGGCAACAGCAAATGGCACATAGACCAGCAGAATATTTGACAAAGAGGCCCTATATCTTTTAACAGTGCTCTCCCCAGGAAACCAAGACTTCACATTGACCTTATCAGAATTAAGATATAACAGGGTCATAATGTGGGGAACTAATTCTGCAAGCCAGTGAAGAATTTCCAAGTGTGAGGAGCCATTTCTTGATGTAAACTGACACTGTCAATGCTTTCATTGCTGCCCCTACACTTCTATGAGTAGCATGGTAGGGCAGGAGCAGACCTCATTGCTGTCAGCTGCCATCTGATCAGTTGGGAACATATGCATGTGGAATAGAGGAGAATATTCTTGAAACTGTTTGACTTTCAGGCTGTGCTTCTCAGGATTTTTACCACTGTAACCCTTATGCCAACTCCATCTCAGTAGATGTTCTTAGCAGTGGAATTTCTTTTCTATTCCAATTAGTCTCTATTGAATTTAAAACACAACCCTCTCTAACCTTTCCCTAACTTTCCCTCATATTTAATAATTTAATTGTAAAATGCATTAACACAGTAAGCACAGCTCTGAGAATGATGTTGATTAGCCACTTTTGTTTTCCTCTATCACCTGCCCAGTTCAAGATGTTGCCAGAGTAGTGAGTTTTACAAACTCCTTTCCAATAGTTTATATTGTCTTAGTTTTGCAAATGTAAATGTGTCCAAAAGTTATGCAGAGAAACAATTATTATTATTATTATGCATTGTAGAAATTGAAAGTAAGAAAGCTATTGTATCTATGTAACTTTCAATTTATCATTACTTAATAATACATCAGCTTTTAGCATTACATTTTATGAGAGTTAATGAACTCCAGTATACTGAGCTCTAAGGACGTGGGAGAAGTCAATATCTTAGCTGGGTCCTGATGTTTCTACTTAGTTTAATTCAGTTCTTACCAAACAAAACTCTTGTTGAAGTCAGTGAATATTTAACTCAAAAAACAATTGAATAAAGACAGAGAACCAAATTCAACATTCATTTGATTAAATTTTTTTTTTGGCACAAGAACAGCAGGATTTAGCCTTAAGCAACATCTTCAGGATTGGACCAATGTTCTTATGCCTCAGGAAAAAAACAACAACAACAACAACAAACCAAACCAACAAACAAAAAAGAACTGAACAAAACCTAAAAGGCATAATTCACAAATTTCCTATATTAACCAAATGATGTACTTTTACTGACATTAGTTTCCTATGGGAAAGTTTGCAGTCACTACTCTGCATGGGAGGGGACACTGCACAAAATCACATCTAATTCAGTCTACATGAACATTTCCTTTTCTCTTCTTAACCACTGGAAAATTTAACTGTAAGAGAGCAATTTTATAAAAGCTTTCTATCATTATTATCAGTTTCCAGAATCCTTTCTCAGAACACAGCCTTGCCTGACTCTGTGTCAATCACCAGAGACATCTGCCCCACTTCAACATTCACATCAATATGCTACTGTAGGACAAAACTTTAAGTGGATCACTGCCTTCAGGCTCAGCTTAGCCTTCAAATTATGTAAATACTTCCTATTCAAAGCCTGCCTTTATTTCCCTGAGAAAAGCTGAAGCTAACAGTTGTGATACCTAATCTATCCTTTTTATCCAGATGTGAATAACAACAACAAAAATACCCCAGACCCTGAGGAAATGAAATTTCATCCATAGGCTTGTTTACCTTAAAATATCTTTGCCATTTTTGCTTCCTTAACATGAACATGTTTTGTCTGTTCGACAGGAAACAGTTAACTGAAACATGGAGTCCTCTCCCAGCGTTTTTCAGATGAGCAAAGCTCAGACCAGAGTCCATATGGTATTCACCCATAAACACAGACACACGACAGGAAAAATGCATTTCAAGTCTGTGTGCTGTGTGTCTTGGAAGAAGTTTGTCAAACAATTATGAAAAGAATTCGGCTTCCTCATAGCACCCTGGGAATGTACTCAGACACTGGATCAGTTCTCATCTGGCTTCAAAGAAAACACTTGAATAGGTCCCCTTTTTATGGAATGGTGTTTATAATGTAATTTTACTTCTCATTAGGGACCTCTTTCTTTGCCAATGTTGCTTTTAAATAGGATGATTAATATTTAAAGTCACTTAATTATCACATGTTAACCCACTTCCAGAACTGGTTACAGCTACTCTTTGATGTCTAAAGGAACCAAACTCAACACTGCAGCTTTCTCATGAAATGAAGATGTTGCAAACATGAAAAGGAAAATTTTGTTCTCTCTTATTGTCCTTTTTTTTTTGGATGAACAACTTCATTTCCTCAGCATTGTTAGATTCATGTCTGAGCAACTATTTTTCAAAGAACTTAATTTTGTTTTGTCTGGGCTGCTTTTTTTTTTTTCCAGCAAGGTGTCACTTATGTTAAACATTTGAATCTATCATGCTGGGAATTACTACATGCAGGGAACAATATTGCACAGAAGTTGCTTGACATTTGCCAAGCTAAACTTCCAGTTGTTTGCAATAGTGATGTTACATAATACTTCCCACTATTAACATTAAAAAATCACTATGCAAACAGGTGTATTTCTCCTCTTGGTTTCACACCTAGCTCCCAAAAGCATTAGTGTATAGGTGAGAAGGCATCATATGGAAAGGCTTGTTAGGAGAAAGAAGGCTTTGCAGAACCCCTGCTGATGAATTAGGAGAATCATCCCAGCTCTCCATCTCCCTGGGCATAACCGGAATGAGGGCTAAAGATTGCCAGTCCCACTCTTGTCGAGTGCCACACTTTGGCAGAGGATTTATTAAAAGAAATGTGAAGTAACCCCCCCCAGTACCACTGCATTACAAAATCTGTATGCGACAGGGTGGGCAGATTGACTAAAAATTGCCCAAATTGCCTGCATGCTATGTATCTGAAAAAGCCAATCAATTAACAGGCAGGGCTACAGTTTTCTGAGATTCTCTCTCTTGCAATTACACATGTACAAAAGACGTACAGTTGCTGCACAACTCCAGCTAGCAGAAAGTGTTTTAGTCACTGTGAATAGGAATGTCAGAGGAAAAACATTCCTAAAAACATTCTTTACAATACCAAAAGAGACAATATTGAAGAGCAGTTCAAGACAATCTACCTAAATCTTTTTAACTGAGCTACAATTTACTAGTGTTCACTGCCTATATTAAAGTGCTTTCAGGGAATGAAGACATAATACCAAGGAATTTTTGAATGGTGAATAAATCTGGGTTTTCTTTCTCAATTTGTTTGCAGTGTTTTTAAAGAATATGGACTAGTAAATTCAGCAATAACTAAAGCAATTTGGAAATAATCAAGTACCTTAAAACTGTGATTCTTAAAGCAGGCATACTGAGTACTGTGATGTGTTAGTCACCCAGTCAGAAATTTTGGGGAAATTACTCTGAAAGTCCTTCAAATGCATGAGTTTTGACATCAGTGTTAAGGAAGAACTTAAAGATTATTCTTAAATTGGTTACTAGACTGTAATGTAAGCCTTGCATGCTGTCACATACAGCTCTTTCTAGATTTACCGTTAAACACTCAGATGATCTCTACACTAGAAAATGAAAAAGGACCATGACACAGCCTTGACACAAGCCCAAAATATTTGTTTACTGCTGAACTGGGAGAGTAGGTATATCATGTGGATGAGCTAGAACTCTACCAGGTAGTGCCTAAATACAGTGCAGGAGACAGCAGATGTCAGGGCCAAGTATGGCATGCCAGACATCCTACTCTCTTGCAACCCTATCCCAACAGAATTTACACTTCCTAGTTCTCCCCAGTACTCCCACATACCCTACATGTCATCCCAATTATGATAGCGGCTGGAGGCACAGCAGCTTCTTGTTATAAGAACATCATTTTACTGAGATGCATGACAGCACTCATTGCTTCATATACATTAAACCCGAACACATGACACCCTAGCTTGGTACAGGCCACTTGTTGCTAAATTCTACAAATAGTGTTTCATGTGTTCAGCAGTGCAAATGTAAGTCCAGGTCTAAGTGCCCAAGGAATAGGTATCTAGATGTTTAGTCCAGACAATATAACAGCACTTATTGTAAAAGAGATTAATCATTCTCAGGGTACATAAAGAATTATTTTTTACAAAACATAGCAACTTAAATTGGATTTTTTAGGAAATCTAGATTGTTCTCCTGTATTTAGATGCCTAAAATTTATTTAACTAGTGGCTTATTTGCCTATGTTTTATTCTGTATTCACTCTGGAGACCTCTTACACTGATTGAATGATGGTATAACTGGGAAATACAGTAGAAGATGGGTGAATAGAAGATACATGATAACAAATTGCTTTTATTGCAACAATGTTAAGAGCTAAAGACTGTTCCTACAAAGCTTTACCAACCAAATGCATCTTGATGCTGCAATGTGCTCATTATGAATTATTGCAAATAAAAAGTTCTCTCACACAATTCAGTAGGTAGTCATCTTCCTGAGTTACCACAGATTTTCCTCCTTCCATGTAAAGGCAGTACAGAAAAGGGATAATAATAATAATAATTATTATTAAAGGGCAAGTAATAATATTCTTATGTCTGGATTATAACTCAACTGACACCTGTCAAAAATTGACAGGTTGGAGGAAAATAAGATTGTGTCAAATAAAATTTTTGCAAAAATAGGAATGGAGCCTGATTACACTCCCTTGTTCTACTTTCTGTCATCTTTTCTGTAAATTATTAATTAAATTTGAAAAAATCACTGTACTTTGTGTCATACAACAGATAGAAGAAAACTTCCATAGCATATCTGAAACTTTATTAAGACAAAAATAAAGCAATAGTAGTATATTTTGTGCTTCTTCAACTTTTGCTGAAATGCAGTTGCATCTACTCAAAAATAAAATAGAGATGGAAATATTGGGCCCCTTTCTCTGTAGGCTGACTTTTAATACTTTTAATAGGCAAATGCAGTTATACAGATTGAAAAGTAGAAATTGTTTCTTACCTTGTTTCAGTGAAAAAAGGTTGTGTTAGCAAACTTTCTGTACTTTTGAGCACTGTGGCACCATGAGATGGTAAATCAAGTATGAAAGCATGTAGCAGTTTTTTAAAGCACCTGCAAAACTAGCATCAAGTACAAAACTGCATGGCTGCACAGCACAGAGCATTAGACTGGTACAAACTCACTCTGCCACTTCAAATTGGTTCAGACAACTCTGAATAGATAATTTTGTCCTAGCAGACCTGATGTTGCCTCAGGTATTGTCTGTCTGTACTCTAGTTGTACTCTGGATCAGAAATGTTCTGCTCTCCTGCAGCCAGCACAAACCAGCCTAAAAGAACAAAGCTAGAATGCATAACACATTCTCCAGTTAACTTTGCAGAGTTGGGATCATGTGTCCATGAATGATCTGGATTAAATCTGTACAATCTGGTGAACTGTGTTAAAGACCACAGAGTGTTCAACAAGTTGATTTAACTGAGAGACACAGCCTGCTCACAGGGACAGCTCAAACAGCAAATCTGAGAGGGCCAAGGAGCTGTGAGGAGCAGAGAGAAAAACCTGGTGAATAGCAACCTGTTTTCTTATTTCTCTGTACCTGAAGTGCTCTAAATTCCACCAGCTTTTGTGTGTGTGTCTGTGTGTGTGATATGATGTGCTTGCTAGAGGCAAGGCTCTGATTAACAAGTTACAGTCAGGGTTTGCAATAGCTCTGAAGCCTCCCATCCCTCCATCCCTGCTCCTCAACCTCTCTTTCCCATGGACGTCATCCTCACCACAGGGAAGGCTCAGGCCCCTGTGATCAGAAGCAGACACAGCGGTATGTTTATTGTTCATCAGTAATGGGATATTACATGATCATCTAAGCTAGATCTTCAATCAGAGGCCCATGAAAGTAATAAATGATGAACAGGTATGCAAAGTTTCATAGTTTTATAGTTGTCTCATTTTAATCTGCTTGAGTTTGTGGATCAGATCTCTTAGTGATTCAAATCTGTGGTTGTTTCAAGTACAGATTTCCAGCACATGTCCACTTGGATGTGCCAAGCCAAAGTTGAAAAGAACTTTCTCTAAAGGTGACACTTTTTTACAAACTTTTATATTTTTCTTTCTCAAGGAGTTTGACAGTGTTTTAATTCTTACACATTCATTCCCACTGGTTCTGAACAATTACTAACCCTTTACAGAAATAACATAGAGTAAGGCTCATGACGAAGACTCAAGGACTGCCAATGGACAACCAGCATGTTCAGTACCTAAGGTACTGAGGTATATTTTAAGGCTAGCAGATGTCTGTGAAATGCATCTCTGATATCCTACCTTTGGTGTTGACACCTGATGCAGCAGGAACGGTAAGAGAGGCTATCTCTATGTAGTAGTGTAGTTGGTGACCCTTTCAGTACTTCCTTCTTTTTTTGCTTCTAACCTTCAGCCCTTCTTTTGGATTTGAACCCACTGGGATAGTCTTCTGTTTCTTTCTGTCTTCCTTTGGTTACCCACAGTCCACATTTTTTTAATCAAAGGAACAACTTCAGACCTTTGAAAACAATAAAAATACTAAGGTTAAGGTGAAAGCCATCCCTATGTATAATGGAGGAGATGGAGGTTGAAGGGTAGCAGAAGGCATGAGACCTAGCTCCGTAACCCAGGAACATGTCAAGGCAGAAAAGTGGCTCTGGTTTATGCAACAGAAGTAGTCCTTGTCAAGTGGGAGTAGTACGGGTGTAGGGCTTAGTCTGAAAAACACAAAAGTGTGCAGGGCTCCTGTGGTTGCTTGTGACATAACATTCATAGCAGATGTGACTGTGAAGAGCAACTTTTTATATACAGTGACTTAATGGGATGAGAATGGAGTTGAAGAGAGAGTATGGAGTGACAGTAGAAGTTATATGCTGAGGAGGTGGGAAATTTAAACGTGTGAATACAGAGTGAATTGCTCCCTTTCTTAAAAGTGTTAATCTACTGTAGCTGCCACAGTATAGAAGTAGTTTTGGGACAGAGAATGCCTCCATTTCTTACCGACCTTGTACGCCATCACAGGTTCCAGACAGTCTGAAGAATAACCAGAGACTATCCTTCACTAGAGTACCACATACAGAGGATATGGTTATTTAATCCTTCAGAAGCACTCTCTTCCAAGCAACAACAGAATTAACAATAAACCTAGAATTAACAACATTAAAGTATATTCTCTTCTTTCCTTTCTTACTGTGAGTTCTGTGTGCTTATGGCACATATCTCCACTCTGCTTGTGAGCTATTCTGAACAGATGGTCCTTATGCCAGCCCAAAAGTTAAACCTGCAGCTTAATCCCTAGAAAGAATCTGAGACACCACCATTCAGTACTGACTGATGTTGTTCTTAGAAAGGAGAAACCACAGAGGCAGAAACACTTACAAAAATATCCACAACTGAAATAAAGAGGCAGCATCCAGTGGACTATAAAACCTTTCTGCTAAGGTTTATTTTTCCCTTATTCTTCTTTAGTCCCTTTGCTGTTAGCATATGATGTCACCTCTTGCTGTGCTTCCGTTTGCTTAGCTTAAAACTAGCAGAATCACACTCATCTTCGCCTTGCTGCAGACAGTCCTGATGGCAAATAAACACATCACAGATTTAAAATGCTGGAGAGATATGCACTTCATTGCTTCAAAGTGCACACATCCATTCATTAAAGTATTGGGTAGACAGACAAGTCTTACCCATGTGACCCCATTTACAGCCAGAGTTCTTGCAGTTTTCTACATCTAGCCTGCTCTCTGCAGCTACAGAGAAGACAGGTAACGTAGTACAAGTGCTTACAGATGCTTCTATGACATTTCTAGGAGCAGGTACATAAGGTTAAAACTACATGGATGGATGCATAATGATGGGATTCTGTCTTTGTTCTTCAGTGAATGCTGGATTGAACCTGCAGTTATTTTTAAATTTAAAAAGGCATTTGTTACCTGTTGTCAAATTATTTTCAGGGAGGAGCCAAGCTGGTTTGCTTTGGTTGGCAGTTAAAAATTGAGGTGTGTTAAGATGAGACAAAACAATAAGAAAATCTTGAGAATGTTAAAGGCTGAAAAAAAAGCTGAAGCATTAGCTGAGGTATTTTTAGACTTTAAGCTCTCCAGGGCAGTGATTGTCTGCTGTTGAGTATTGTACAAAGCTGAACATATTGCTAGCTCTAAACAAACATGATGTCTCTAGCATTGAATCGCCTCACATTAGATAAAAAGGGCAAAATGCTGATGCAAATAAATAGGAAGATAGAAATTCTTTACTTAGAGAGAACATCTGTAAATCAAATTATGCAAAAGGATTACTTTTCCAAAATCTGTAATAAATAGGCAGCTTGATCATGTATTTCCACAATAATCAGTTTGTCATATATACTGTCTACTTACTGCAGACCAAAGCAAGCTTCCAGGAAATGACTGCCAAAATGTACTAGTTGACAATTATAATTCCACAGACAAGGATTTCCTAATGTTTCTAACTCAAATCAGGCTACATTAAATTACATCAACTAGAGAATACTGTAATTGAAACAAAAAATTATCAGTTGAAATTTCTTTTGAAAAGGCAAAGAATTCCTAATCAAGAACATGATTTTTCATTCCTTTGCACCCCAGGACATTACAATTATGGAAACCAGGCATCATGGAAGATAGTCAATTATACACCATCATTCTCTACTAATTTACATTAAAATTCCATTTTTCATTTGCTATACGCAAATACAAATAACTTCACAAGATGTAATCATACTCCTGGTGTTTTCTAAGATAATAATAGTCCATTCAAGGGTAGTTTAAAACCCCAGGCATTGCAAAACCAAAATGGGATAACAGAATGTATTGTTCAAACTAAGAAAACAAAGGAAGTTAATCAAGGTCCTTGCTTGACTACAGCTGTCTTAAGACATAAGCCTTGAGAGGTATTTCTTAACCAATGATTAGCGAGTAGACACCTGAAAAAAAAAGACTGCCTAATTGTAACTTGTGTGCTTAAACAGCACAACTGTGACTGTATAAAAAGAAGCTATTACCATCGAATTTATGCAGAAAAGTTATGTCTATGAAAGAGAAAAGTTGCTTCTCTCTTTTAATCCTGCAGACAAGGTAAAAACATGGCTACTTAAGCATAGGTCAAAGAAAAAGCATTAAGATCTACAAGACAAATAATGAAAGGATCTGAGTTCTAAAGGAATCTGAAATATATACTTATAGTTTAAGCATTTTTTTCAAGACATTTGAAAAAAAATTATGGTAATGAAAAATAAAGAAAAATCAAAATCAACAGCTATGAGATACAGGATTCACAGAACAAATATGGGGCTCATCAGACAACAGAAGTTTTCCCTGAAGTAGTTGATAAGATGCTGGAAGTGATTCAGAGGGCTTATTGTTTTTATTCTGAACTGATTGGAGAATAAAGATAATCAACCATTTCTGAGATCTAATCCATTTCTTTGTGAAGCAACATCATCGCAACAAGTTCATTTCAAAGATTCCGAGGCTTACTGTGGAGAGGAAAATAGACGAAGCATGTGATTTCTTCACCCTCTTCATCAGCCACATAGACAATGTCTGGTTCAGGTTGTATTACGTACATGCGTGTACATGCACAAACAAATCCCCATTGGACAGACATCTCAAAGAGGTCCATAAGCTGCAAAAAAAACCCCTAGACCAGTTTCATCTTTGTTGCCACTGAGCACAGTGAGGAGAAACCCTGAGATGGAGAGTGCTTTGAAGCCTGAGCGGGCTGGTACATGGCAGCACAGGGCACAGCCTCTCTCACTTACTATGAATTGGTTGGGGGTCATTGCACTGCTTTTTGTGAGAGAGAGCAAGTAGCAGGGCAGCAGTGCTCAGCATGGCTAAACAATTACTTCTAGCACCACTGATTAGAAGCCATCCTAGCTCAGGCCGAAGAAATCAATATTCTGTTTGCTATCAGAAGAGGTGATTAAAAACAAAAAACAGAAACAAAAACACACAAAAACCAACCAAACAAACAAAACCAAAACAACAACAACAACAAAAAGAAAAAACAACAAAAAAAAAAAAGGAAAAAAGCTGCATTAGAAGCCAGGGGGAAAGTTGAAGCAAGTTGTGTTGCCACGCGTTTCTGGCATTCACCACTGCTCATGTGTAAGTAGCTATAACTAATAAAAGGTATCTACCAAGGATGCCTGTGAAAGAGGAAAAGCCATGTAGCTAAATGTACAACAAAAATTCCCTTTACCTGATATGTTTCACAGGAGCTAATTATTTTAGATCACAGTCTGCCAGTTAATTCTTTGGAGGTTACTGTTTAAATGGCTTCTCTTCTATGATATTTGTGTGCATGTCCCTTGGAGGGGATGCAGAGAAAGGCTGGTAAAAAGAAGACTCAGAAGCTGTAGTTTAGTATTGCCAGGAAATTCTTCTTTTCTTCTGTGTGTCTAAACCTTCCATCAAGTGAAAAGACTGAAAAGCAACCCTTAAAGTTGACCAGTGAAATAAACCTGAGCCTTATGGAGACAACCCAAAAAATCAGGTAACAAAGAACAGTTATGTTCCTGAGTAGTTATATATAAAAATAAGAAGAGGCAATAAGAATTATCTAGAGGAATCTGAAGGGATAGAATCATAGAATGGTTAGAGTTGGAAAGGACCTCAAAGATCATTGAGTTCCAACCCCACTGCCATGGGCAGGGACACCTCCCACTTGAGCAAGTTGCTCAAAGCCGCATCCAGCCTGGCCTTAAACACCTCCAGGGATGGGGCATCCACAACTTCTCTGGGCAAAATTAAAGTGATGGAGTAGAAATGAACAATTAGAAATGGTGGTTGAAAGAGACAATTGCAAAACAGTCTCTGTATTTCTAACTTCTCTGCTCCTATATAAATCTTTATTTTAAGGTGTTCCAAATGTGTAGGTGAGTGTGAGGTTAAAATCAGGCAGGAGATAGAAAAAGATTTTTTGCCCACGTCCTTTCTTCCTGACTACTTGGATTTATATGGGACTGAATAGTTAATTACTTGTACTGCTGCCTTGGCAAACAAACCAAGGAGAACAACACTCTTGAAGCTTCTCCAGATTCTTCTGTTTAGTATTTGATCATTTGCTGGAGTGAGACAGCAAATAGCCTTTGCCGTGAGACCCAGGTATAGTTTTGTTAAGGATGTCAAAGTTTGGTTTGTCTGATTTAGCACTGCATGCTGTGAAATTTCTTCTAGAGATTTGATTCTGCTTGGCAGTAATACAATAAATATCTAAGAATATTGTTGCATCAAAGCTATAGAATTTTTCAAATTCACCTATGAAGCTGAAGGAGATTTTAATTTAAGACCCTCTGTCAGACACTGTCATCCAATGTAAATGCTGCCTGCCACCAGAATGGATAGTCTCATGTTCCCCAAGATTGCCTCTTCCACCATCAACTCCACCAGAACTAGCATTTGTAGGTGAGTCAGATCAACATGCAGCTGCACAAGTACTCAAGCCTACCCAAAGGAGGAAGAAGAGTATTCAATTGGGGGTGGTAGGCCGTAATTATGTCAGATTAAAGTGACTGGTAGCACAGGCTAAAAAATGTGCAGGATATTGCTCTCAGCTTGCAAGCAGAAATCACAAACAATAGAAGAACTCAGCTGAGAGCACTTTGTGACCTTTCAAGTTAGCATGCTGGCAATAAAATGTTTTGAAATTCAAAAAGCTGGTTTTGAATAGATAACTGGAAGTTCAATTTATCATTCCCAAGCTCCTTGACTTATTAAGCACCAAATAAGTGATTACTTGTACATTCTAAAGCCAGAAAGCATATACCTCACTGTACAATAATGTCCTTTGCTTTTTGCCTGTAGCTAGGCACCACCACCAATAGTGAAAGAATGTTCCAGCTGCTACCTGCATTCCTCTACACCTAACCCAACTAAGTATTAAGAACAGCAGACCAAAGGCCCCTGCACCAACTTTCCCTACTCTTCCTTTTTTTATTTTTCTTCAATTTTTGAACCAAGACAAGACATGAAGGTCACTGATGATCCAAGCCAAAAGACCTGTTTTTCTGTTTAAGTTCTTACTTACAAGTGTTGCTTTTTTGGTGATGCCAAAATCCTATTAATATAATAATTAATAATCATCATCATCATAAAAATTCTTTTCGTAATTATGAAAATATAAAATTAAGCTTGTTACATGTATACTGAAGTGTTGGATTTGTTTGGGGTTTTTTTACTGAAAATGTAAGAGCTACACCCCATATCCTGTGGAATAATTGCAAACAATAATACATTACAGTAAATCAGAAAATAAATTTAAGGTAAAGAAAATCTGTACAAAAGACAAGAGAACCTAAAGGGAATCACAGCCTAAAAGAGAAAGAAAATTTAGGAAAGAGCAAGATTGTTACAAGAATTTTGCCAGAGTGAAGCCACAAGGATTTTCACCATGTGACTTAAAATTAAGTTTTACATGTAAGGGTTAAACTTCTTGAAGCAATCTTAAAACTTGTAGCTCAAAAACTTGCTGCAATTATTATTTTCAGGTGGTAACTGGGGATTTTCATTTCTTCTCAAAATCAAATCTATCAAACATATATTGTGTTCACAGTTTTGCCTAGTGCTAACAAGGAGCCTTATAATGAAAAGGTGCCTTATATCTGAAAAACAAACTTCTTTAATTTGATTTCTACTCAGTTCCATATAATGTCTTTTGTCAAATCATGTCACTTTTCTCTGATATTTATTACATGAATATGTGCCTACTAGTGCCTAAAACAGAAATAATGTCAATTTGTCAGTGTCCAAAGTCCACTCTGATCTACTTCTAGTATTTATCTTCTTAGATTTGTTTCATGTCCTTTCTGCTGCAAACAGTGAATACTCAAGTGGAGCCTATTTACAGGCCAGAAGATCCCTTAGCAGGCAGGATACTGCTGCAAAAGAGCAGGCAGGGAGCTTGGCAGGTAGGTTGGGACAGGCTTAGGAAATATTCAGGCAGTATAAATCCACATTAGCCAGGGAGTTTGCAATTCATGTCCACCTCAATCTGAGCAATGGGGGGGTCGTGAGCAGAGCACACTCCAGTTTCTCTCCCCCTGGAGCATTCCTTCTGGGCTGTTATTATCAGGGCAGGATAAAGGACTCTTGGATACAAAAGATCCAAGACAGAAAGGAAATATGTTTCAGACTTGAAAGGAGACAGTCCAGGCCTGAGGAACTGGCTTTCTATTTTGATTCCTTTTGCCATCTGAAATAGCTATTCCCATTAATTCTCTTCAAATTCCTTCCAGGAGTCATCTGCTCAGTGGGCAGAGCTTCTCCAACTGCCTAAAAAAGTGCATATCCTATTGCATGAACTTCCCAGTTTTCCAGTACTCAATCATTCTCCTGAAACTTGGCCATTGTTTCCATCTTCACCCCTGCCCCACAACATCTACAGATGCTTCCTGTAAAGCTGAGCAGTTTAGTTGCACCATTCAGGAATGTGTAGATAAACTGGCTTTGAAGAATTTCATTATATGTTTGCATGAAAGATGATGTATAAAAATAAAGTGTTTTGTTATGTGAGCAGCCCAATCTGATCCAGCCTCTTCACTTGTCATCGCCTAAGCAGACAGAAGTTTGCTATTAGTGATAGTTATTCATAAGTATGTATGCACACACCTACACATATTTGTGCGTATGTATGTGTGAGCAGCGAATTATTATATCTGAATAACATACTGGTGACTTTTCTGATGAATCAAATAGAGTGATATTCAGTGATGTTCTCTTCCTCTGGGGTAAAACAAAAAAATAAAGGAAAAGTATAACTATACTGTTAACATCACCCCTTTCCCACAGCTATAGGGTTTCTCAGAATGTGTTGAAATTTCAAAATGGGAGGTAAACATAGGTAATGCTTGGAAAATGTCATGATTCTCCTCAGCACTCCCTCATATTTTTCTGGGCTTGCTCACTGATCTTAGACTTCTGTTCAGATGAATTCACCAAAGATTGATGCAAGTATGCTGAATAACAAAGAAGAGTTGATGACATTTTAGAAACATGCTGAATAACCATTTATTTTCCCATGTGCAATATTTAAAAACTGCCTTTTAATATGAAGTATTGACTGTTCTGTCAGCTGCAGGAATGTCTCCAACAAACAGAAGAACCATTGTTAAGGAACAATCGAGTGAAAGAATGAAGAAATTGATCATCTGAACTGCCCTCATTGCAATAGCAGGTCTCAGGCCTTGCAACTTTCCTTCAAAACAAACACATTTCAACAATGGTTTTTCACTGTTACATCAGACCATAGTTTTCTTTGTCACATTTTACTGGAAAAGTAATATCAAGCAAGTCTGCATTTCATCAAAACAACCTTTTTAAGAAGGAGGAGTATTCTTATCTACCTAACACAAACAAAAGACTTACAAAGAAAGAACAATTTTGTACTGGAAAGAAAAAGAATACCACATTTCTGACAGTACATCAAAGTGACAATAAGATGGGTTTTCTACTTAGCTACTGCACTGTAAAAACACTTATGTCGGGGTTAAATAAGTTTATGGAACGCAGAGTCCTCCTGGTTGATACAGGGAAGGTTTGTATCTAATAATGCCATCAGTGGTATGATATTATTATGGATACACCCACAGCACCTGCATAAGCTCCAGCACAGCAGGATACCCTCTCACAGTGACCTTTTTCATAATACTACACTGTATTTACAGCCATTAACCATGTTAGTGTTGTTATGCAGCTGCTACACTGCTATCTTGCGTGGGTGGCTGTCTAATGTTGGCTTTTTTAAGGGTCCTTGAAATCACAACAGGATAAATCTTCTTCAGGGAGAAAGTTCAACCACACTCTTTCAGCAAAAGAAAAGCCTTTCCTATTCTGCAGTCCTTGAACTTGCAATTCCCTGTCCTTCTCCCTTCTGCCCTAGCTGACCTGCAGTGAGCACAAAAAGTGAAATCTCAGGTTTTTAGAACATTTCCTATTGCAACAGGAAAGGTTTTAAACTCCCTTCCACATTCCCTAGTTTCATCACTGCCGCAAGAAGAGGAGCTGGTTCAGCGCAGTGCTGAGCAAACAGACATGCCGAGCCAAGCTGAGGATGCCGGTTTTATCCTGTGTGAACAGCCTGTGTGGCCAACAGGAATTCTACACCTGAAAAAACATCTGTGACACCACCACTCTGCAGATCTGGACTGGAGGCAGGCCTGTGACTCCTTCACAATAACAGGAAACACTGTCGTCAACAGGGAGCAGGCTGTGCCGAAGCGATCTTTTCTATACATGCTTGACAGGGAATGTGAAGAACATTCCCTTGTAAAGTTTATTTGGACAGCAAAGGGTGTGGGAGGGCTGTGCTAGACTCTCATGAGAAGCAAGGTGTTTTCAAAGATCACTATTAAAGGCAGAAAATCTTTGTGTCTCTTTTTGAATGTTTGAGCAAAAAGAAGAAGGAGAAAAATAATAAAGCGTTTTGCTGTTTGTTTAGCATCACACCCCTCCTTGTTATAAAGCTGAGTTGGCCCCTTAGAAAGGCTATGCCACCCTTTCCTTTCAATGGAGCTTTTAATTTCACTTCTCTTCTTCCCCCATCCAACTGCCGTATCATGCTGGCTCTGCAGATCAGAGCAAAGGGGCTGTGCAGCCTTTCCCCAGACCATCTCTTCCAGTTTGCCCTGTCCCTCGGTGTGCAACCTGTAGGGACACCCCCAGACTCCCAGAGCAGCAGCACAAGAGCCAGGAGAACCATCAGCCCTGAGAGTGTGGATTCTGTGTGGCCACAAAAATCCCAGTAGAGGTCTTTTCACAGGGAACATAGTTGAATGTATTCAAGGCAGTTTTCTCACCGTGGAAAGACCCAATGAAGACATTGCTGCAAAATATTGACAGTATTAATGTCTCTCTTCAGTCTGTTCTCCATGGGTCCCCATTCTTTAATCTTATCAAAGAAAGCAAAAAGGAAATCTCACTCTTTGTGGAGTTGAAGCACATTTTCTTCTGGTTATTCCTTTTTCTTTTTCATTTTTTGTTGTTGTTGTTGTTGTTTCTTAAGGGACGTTCATCAGTCATTTATTTACATCTCTAGGAAATGTGATTTCAAATTTATCTCATGGCTTTTTACAAAGGAAGTAGTCTGGCTGTCATTTGTGCATATATTTGGGTGTTGGTAGTTATAAGAAAATCTATCAATTTTTAACATTGTTTAACAGAGATGTTGTAGGCAGTTGTGGAAGTGCTTAACTATAGCACCATACACATGCATCACTGGAATCTGGACTAACCTTTTGTACAGGAGTTTTGGACAGGCCAAATTATTTGGCCAGAGAAATTCTTATGATAACAGGGAAATGAAATAGGAAATAAAAAACTTTCTTTTCCACAATCCTGTAAATTTTATGGCATTGTTTTGCTTACAAATCATTTTGATAAGCATGCTTTTGGAATATTCCTGCATAAGTGGCATCTCTAATTTCTATATCTGCTACATCAGTCCTCAATGGCAAATCTTTTCTATAGAGAGCTCTCTCCCATCAGAGGTATGATTTAAATCATAATGGAGAAGTCTATGAGCAAAGAAGTCAGGAATTGCTGGACTGTAGCTTCTCTCTCGTTATAACTATTCCCTACTAGGATGATACTATTTGTCCTCTATGTGTGGGGACAGCAAAGGTGCTTGGACTTCCTCAGATTGGGTAGGCATTTTGCCATAGAAGTAAACATGAGACAGCTCTTTTTTCACTCTAGGTGTACACACAAGCTGAAAGGCACCTTGTATGAATTAAGAAAGGGGGGAAAAAAACGGGGAGGG
>VZRU01010204.1:256071-286600 GCA_013398155.1 Pedionomus torquatus
TGGTATATAGGAATATGAGGAACAAGAGGAACAGTTAAAACAAAATCTATGTAACTCATCAGAACAGAGATTTGCTATAAGTACAGCCCCTTTCAGCCAGCTCTGCTGATGAGATCAACTCTCCTTTGAGGACGGGCTGAGAGAGTTGGGATTGTTCCACCTGGAGAAGAGAAGACTCCAGGGAGACCTAATAACAGACTTGCAGTACCTAAAGGGGACCTTCAGGAGAGATGGGGAGGGACTATTTATCAGGCAGTTTAGCAATTGGATGAGAGGTAACAGTTTTAACTTGAAAGAAGGGAGATTTATATTAAGTATGAGGAAGAGATTATTTACTGTAAGCACGGTCAGACACTGAAACAAGTTGCCTAGAGAAGCTGTGGATGCCCCATCCCTGGAAATATTCAAGGCCAGGTTGGATGGGCCTTGGCAGAGCAGTTGGAAATAGATGATCTTTAAGGTCCCTTCCAACCCAAATCATTCTCTGATTCTATGAAAAACAATGAGGAAAAAACTTCGGTATTACTCCATTAAGTAAGCCAAGCATGGATACTCTTGCTATCTTTTGTTGTAATGAACTGCTCTGCATTATGCTTCATAAAATGACAAAGCCTGCTGCTTTCTGCTCTTCTTATTATACTTTCAAACACAGCCTGTCCTTCCACACTGAAATCACTGTCTAGTATGGTTCTGTTTTCTGGATACTGCATGCAGGAAAGAAGTTCCTCATGCCAAAACTCCCTTGCATTTTCATTTAGTAGAAATGAAAAAATCGGGGGATTAGAGGGGGGCTTTTGTGGTAGTTTTTTGGGGGGGAAGTTTGTAGGTATGGGGGGTTTTTTATAGTTCTTTTTTCTTGTTTAGTTTTTCCTGTATGGGAAAATGTATCAAAAACATTTTGTTGGGATTAATATATCAGATTTTCATGTTATTATCCATGTGCTTTCTATATATTTTGCCAAGTAAACATATGATTAGCCTATGCTGACATTTTGGTACATGGTTAGAACACTCCCAAGAACTGAAGTAACTGATCTGAAGCTATATAGAAGCATAAGACTGGCCATTCGAACTCATACTAAAACTTTGTTTAACGTGTTTTGCCTTTAAGTGTGCTCAACAGTGAATGTCCATGGAAATTAATAACAGTGGGACAAGCATGTGGAAACAACCCCCAGAAAGAATCACAGCTCAAGGATTTCCTAGCTCATCCCTAAATTAAGGATTTCCTCAGCTGGAGTCCATGTTTTGGGATTTAATGGAGTCCCCGGGGCTGTTTTCTTCCATGTATTAATTTGACTGATGTCTTGAACTCTTGAAAACTGTTTTATTTTGAGAAGGAACCCCACAGAACTGGCAGATGTATTGTGGAGAGACATTCAGTTGTTTGGTTTGAGCAAACCCCTTGCTCACTTAGTGTGCAGCACTCACAACTGCTCATCAGCTCAGCTGCTTCTCCACCAGACTTAAAGGAATTCTTGCACATTTATGCTTGCTTTGTCTTGTGCTACCACTGTCATTTACCTTAAATTGTTCTTTTTTCTCACTTTGGCCTACTGATGGGAAAATTTCACTTAGTGAAGCAATGTTAGAGCTTGATTGTAGCATAGGTATTCCACTTGCTGATAAATTATCTCCTCTTTGTACCCATTACAGTTTCAATTTACCCTGCTGGAACTTGAATGACTAAAACTGTGTACAATATTTTGGTGAAGACCTCCCCAGGGTACTGCGCAGTGCTGTCATACGTTTTTACCTCTGTTGGAAAAGTTCTCTTCAGTTTTCATTCTAGAATAGCCTTTGCTTCTTTGACAGTACTATTTTATAGCCATCCTGCAGCTGACTTGTGCACCCAGTTTCCCTTCCTCCCTTATTACCACTGGTGACACCCCAGAGCCTTAGTAGCCCTTCAGTTCATGAACCTGCTTATCATAATGCTAATTTCCATCCCACNAACCTAAAAATATTTATTAACAGAACAAATATAATTTTTAAAGTTAAAATTTTAAGTAATTTCTAGTAAATAAATTTAATTAAGAAAAAATATGACATTTTGAGATTTACAGAATAAAAATTGTTTTTACTCTCTCAAGATACTGCCATTATCAGAATAGTCAATAACCATAGTAGCTTGATAAAAATGTACTATCTGAAAAACTTGTTATCTTAGAGACAGTTTACTGATAAAAAAAATATTAAAGAAAATAATTGGGATGAATCAAGTAAAGTTAAAATAGTCAATTATGTATGTTTTCAAATTTACCTTTCAATTCCTCTTCCAGCTTTTGTGGTATATAGGAATATGAGGAACAAGAGGAACAGTTAAAACAAAATCTATGTAACTCATCAGAACAGAGATTTGCTATAAGTACAGCCCCTTTCAGCCAGCTCTGCTGATGAGATCAACTCTCCTTTGAGGACGGGCTGAGAGAGTTGGGATTGTTCCACCTGGAGAAGAGAAGACTCCAGGGAGACCTAATAACAGACTTGCAGTACCTAAAGGGGACCTTCAGGAGAGATGGGGAGGGACTATTTATCAGGCAGTTTAGCAATTGGATGAGAGGTAACAGTTTTAACTTGAAAGAAGGGAGATTTATATTAAGTATGAGGAAGAGATTATTTACTGTAAGCACGGTCAGACACTGAAACAAGTTGCCTAGAGAAGCTGTGGATGCCCCATCCCTGGAAATATTCAAGGCCAGGTTGGATGGGCCTTGGCAGAGCAGTTGGAAATAGATGATCTTTAAGGTCCCTTCCAACCCAAATCATTCTCTGATTCTATGAAAAACAATGAGGAAAAAACTTCGGTATTACTCCATTAAGTAAGCCAAGCATGGATACTCTTGCTATCTTTTGTTGTAATGAACTGCTCTGCATTATGCTTCATAAAATGACAAAGCCTGCTGCTTTCTGCTCTTCTTATTATACTTTCAAACACAGCCTGTCCTTCCACACTGAAATCACTGTCTAGTATGGTTCTGTTTTCTGGATACTGCATGCAGGAAAGAAGTTCCTCATGCCAAAACTCCCTTGCATTTTCATTTAGTAGAAATGAAAAAATCGGGGGATTAGAGGGGGGCTTTTGTGGTAGTTTTTTGGGGGGGAAGTTTGTAGGTATGGGGGGTTTTTTATAGTTCTTTTTTCTTGTTTAGTTTTTCCTGTATGGGAAAATGTATCAAAAACATTTTGTTGGGATTAATATATCAGATTTTCATGTTATTATCCATGTGCTTTCTATATATTTTGCCAAGTAAACATATGATTAGCCTATGCTGACATTTTGGTACATGGTTAGAACACTCCCAAGAACTGAAGTAACTGATCTGAAGCTATATAGAAGCATAAGACTGGCCATTCGAACTCATACTAAAACTTTGTTTAACGTGTTTTGCCTTTAAGTGTGCTCAACAGTGAATGTCCATGGAAATTAATAACAGTGGGACAAGCATGTGGAAACAACCCCCAGAAAGAATCACAGCTCAAGGATTTCCTAGCTCATCCCTAAATTAAGGATTTCCTCAGCTGGAGTCCATGTTTTGGGATTTAATGGAGTCCCCGGGGCTGTTTTCTTCCATGTATTAATTTGACTGATGTCTTGAACTCTTGAAAACTGTTTTATTTTGAGAAGGAACCCCACAGAACTGGCAGATGTATTGTGGAGAGACATTCAGTTGTTTGGTTTGAGCAAACCCCTTGCTCACTTAGTGTGCAGCACTCACAACTGCTCATCAGCTCAGCTGCTTCTCCACCAGACTTAAAGGAATTCTTGCACATTTATGCTTGCTTTGTCTTGTGCTACCACTGTCATTTACCTTAAATTGTTCTTTTTTCTCACTTTGGCCTACTGATGGGAAAATTTCACTTAGTGAAGCAATGTTAGAGCTTGATTGTAGCATAGGTATTCCACTTGCTGATAAATTATCTCCTCTTTGTACCCATTACAGTTTCAATTTACCCTGCTGGAACTTGAATGACTAAAACTGTGTACAATATTTTGGTGAAGACCTCCCCAGGGTACTGCGCAGTGCTGTCATACGTTTTTACCTCTGTTGGAAAAGTTCTCTTCAGTTTTCATTCTAGAATAGCCTTTGCTTCTTTGACAGTACTATTTTATAGCCATCCTGCAGCTGACTTGTGCACCCAGTTTCCCTTCCTCCCTTATTACCACTGGTGACACCCCAGAGCCTTAGTAGCCCTTCAGTTCATGAACCTGCTTATCATAATGCTAATTTCCATCCCACTTGCTATCCAGGTCACCCAATGTTTCCTGCATAGTACTACCATCTCCCCAATATTGAGAATGTTTCCCAGCTTTGAAGCAGCATCAGAAAGGCCTAATTGCCCATCCTTTAAAATGTAGCTTTTTCACAGACCTAAGCCTTTAACCTAACCCTCCCTGAAGCCTCTCTTCTGGAAGGCATTTTGCCATAGCGGCTCAATTTGAAGCAAAGTGATAGAGGTAAGCTTCCTTGAGGGCAGCACATCACACACTTAGGATTACAGATATGAAAGCATTTGAAGGAAATGTGGTCTATTTAGCACAGCAAGCCACATGCCAGGCTCCTATGAGGCTGAGTTATATTAAGGAACAAATGTCAAGACACATTATGCTTCTGACGGGCATGGTGCCTCTCATGGGCACGAGGAGGAAGGGAGAGCTGAAACAGGCTTGCTACACCTTTGAGGGGAAGGGGCAAATGGTCATCCTAGTTTCCCAGTGAAGAAGACAAGCACCTTATAGCCTGCCCGTGAAGGTTAACAGCAGGAACAGGGAGTGCAGGAAACAGTTACGGGGATTCTTCTCCAGCCTTCTCTATTTTGCAGGGATGTGAGCATGTCTAGACTACACAGGGACTTCACTGGATGTGCGAAGGTTACTTGAAGTAGACATACATACTCAGACACCCACAACTAGACATTAATTAGGCTAACACTAGCTGACTGAATGCTGTCAATAAAAATTCTCTAATCTGATATCTTCCATTAAAAAAGATACTTTAATAAAAATTCTTCTGGAAAACAAAAGTTGTCTTTCTGTATATCATCTCTACCAAAGCAAGATGACCTGAGAAATTACTAATGGCAAATAACTTCAAAATAGATAAAATTTAACTCAAAAGTCTACATTGTGATTAGTGGATTATAACTAGCAGATTATAGATGTGCCCAGGTAAAAGAGTTATCACGACGTAAGACAAAATACTTGGGAAAATATTCAAAGGAGTATTAAAGGTGTCTCCTAAAGACCTGTATTCCCACTCACAGAAGCTAAACAAGCCAATGATGTACCTTGTTAAAATGGGGTTAGTTTATGTTTACATTCTCTGTTCACTATTACTTTCCATTTTAGGGCAAACTCCAGGTAACATTAAGAGACACAGCAGGAATAGCTTTCCTTAAAGTGGAAAGACTCAGTGATGGAGTCATTTGAATTTAAGCTAGGGAAATCACTTAAGTGATTCAGTATCAAATGCTATTCATCAAGGAGAATTACAAAACGAGAATTTGCCCACTTTCAGTAATAGCTTTCTGTATTTGGTTGGCATAGAGGTAAGTGAAAGGTAAGAGCCTCTTGCTCCATGAGGCACACTTTCAATAAACCTCTTCAAATACTTTGCAGTTGAAGATTTTCTTGCAAGTCTGACATTCTGGTTACTGTTCCCTTTCTGTCTTCCAGCCTCCCAGAGTCTACCACACTAATTGGCTATGGCACTTAAATACAACTATCCATTAAATAACTTATCATCGAACTTCAGAGTTCTATGTATTTACCTTCAGCCATCTGCTCCAGATCCCATTAAAATAAATTTAAAATAAATTAAAAACTCCCTGACTTCAGTAGAGAGTGTTAGCTATGCCTATGTTCTCACAGTTCACTTCCTGTATCTTTCTTTTTTATTTTTGCTTTATTTTATGTGATACTCTCTAGCTTTGGTGGTGCAAATTATTTGCTAGTCTCCGCAGAGCTACTCACCTAGTTTCCCAACCTACTTGCAGTCAGAGCAATGGATCACCTCAATGGAATTCCTACATTGGTTAACATGACAGTTTTAGTGCCAGAAACTGAAAAAAATGTCAATATATGTCAAAACTGCTGATCAGTAAAATCTGATGACAGGTTTCTTTTAACAGAGTCCCCCATTCCAATCTGTAGAACAAGCTGGGACTCTATTTTGTACTGTATTTTATAATGACCCTCTTCCAAAGCCTCTTTCTCCAAAGGACAGATCATTAAAAGGTAGTGACAAAATTTAAAGCTTCCATTCCTAAAAGAGATATGTAATGGGGTTTTTTGTTTGCTTCCCCCCGCTCCCCTGGATTCCAGGAATAAATGTACCAGGTAAGAGATAATCCACAGGGAACTTTTCTGGTGCAACATGTGTACTGGAGAGATCAATTACAAGAGTATAAAAATGTGAAACCTTGTTATTAGAATAGTGTTATTCAGAACTGTGAAAATGCTGGGAGAAAAAGGCTCTGCAAATATTCATTTGTATTTAAAAATTAATTGGCTTCTTTATGTACATGCCTTTTTTCCCAAGCACTCAATTTACAGGAACATTTGCAGAAAACAATTTTATCTCACATGTGCTGAGAACAATGTCAGTACTATGATATTATGAGGAGTCAGAGTTAATTTCATAAATTCTTATTTTAGTCTTAACAACAGCCATATCATATTTGCTGGCAAATAATTTTTTATCCACCAACACTGCAAACTCAGGCAAGGACATGAGATTCAAACTGGGTTCTTTCTGATATTTACTGCTATCGACTCCAACAACAATGCAGTTGCTGGCAATATCTCTATGGTCTGACAGTGTGCAAGATAAGAAGATTTGCACATGTCTTCTCAAGTGTCTCCTAATACTGATGTTAATGTAACTTGATTTTTGTCAAAAAGGTACACAAGATGAGTTGACAATTATTTTCACTTACTAATGGCAAGCCTATAAAAAACTGTTGAAATGGTGAAAAGTGCTCACATCTTGCAAATATTAACCTTGCAAATTCTAGTTCCATCCATTATAGAATTAATTTTAATTCAATGACACAAATAAATGGGCTAAAACAGAGAAGGAGGATTTCTATTTTCTCTACTTTGCCTTTTCCTAGAACTCATCCAGTTCTAGGAGCATGAAGTGAAACTCTGAAGCAAAGTTTGTAGGATCAGCTGTGATTTTCAATAGTTCGGAGACTCACCATGGGCAAGTCACTGCCAATTGACTGTAGGAGCAAATTTCCACATTCCTGCTCTGGAATAAGACCTTTAGAATGAAGCCTGTGCCAAAAGGTGTTTTCAGGAAAAAAAAAAAAAAAAAAAAAAGAATGATGGCCCTCATCCAGGAGAACATTTAAACACATGCTTAACCTTGAGTGGTTGAAAATTCCTACCTGAAGAGAAATATTTTCATTCCTAAAGCTAAGCACATGCCCACGTTTTTATTATATGAAGTACCATATGAAGAGAACATCCAGTCCTGTGAAAATACAGATATGAGGCCCTATCTTTGGACACAGTTTTGTTATTAGTTATCCCTCTTTTTGTTTTGTTTTGTTTTCTCCCTTTATAGTAGGCTGCTGTTCTACAGAATATTCTGGCAATAAAAACTGGATACACGACACACAAAATGGACATCAGCACGTAGCTTTCAGCCTGAATCTCTATCTGAATGTTGGCAAAAGAACACACTTAATTCACTCATGCAATAAATTCTTCCAAAACAGTTACTTTTACTGATGGGAATTTTTAATACCAGTCCAAGATGCCTACAGATATGGCGCATTTAATACGCAAAATAAAAATGCACAGACCAAAGGGGAGAAAGTGGACACGTTTTTATTTTCATTAGCCAGAAGCTACAATTATCTAATCGTTGGGGTTTTTTTTACATCTTTCAAACTAACTTTTCTAGGTCAATAGACACATTTTGGCTAGAAATTTCATTAAAAATGGAATTTCATTAAAAAATGGAACAGGATAGAATTTCCAGTCACATTGCCTGTAGAAAAGGTTACGATCCATTTTTGTGACCTTCTGCCACTTTGCTCTGGTATCCAAGGTACAGTGACATGCTGGGTCTCAGATAACTCACAGAGAAGGGTTCAAAGCCAGACTTTTTTCAACCCTTGGCAACCATGCAAGAGCACCCCTGAGCACCGTTCTTACTCTTTACCTTTTACCTGGTCTGGGAGGTACAACTTTTCTGTTTTTAAAGAAAAGCATAAAGCATGTTTTAATATGTCCCATTCAATTAACCAGAATTTTGATTTCAGCATTTTTTTCATTGGTTTGTTGATGATGATTTGTTTTGTAGTGTATGCACTGTGTTACATTAAAAAAAAATACTTTCTTGTGTCATGGCAATATTATTTTAATAATTCTTATAATCATGAACACCTTTGAATCAACAGTTGACCTTTCAGCTTCTGATGTAATCAGAGTGGATTTTCTCTTCTGGACAGGGATGTTGCTGTCTTAAAGAGGATCTGGTTCTTTTTTTTTTTAATGTTAGTGTCTTATCTTCCCCTGCATGACAGAATGCCTGAGGGCAGTCTCTCTCACAAAGTAAGTGGAGACTACCGAATATGTTAACATGTGAATAGGATAGTTTTACTTCTCATTTTCTCTTCATTATTCTTTTTATCACTTTTTGCTAAACAGAAGTGCTTCTCATAATTATTTCCCCACAGACTGTTTTTTCCCTTCCCTCTCCCTTTCACATGTTGTCTCCTCCTCTTAGCATAGCAAAATTCATTTAAAAAAGAAATTAAAAGGGCTCCTTTCACTTTTTATATCTTACAGATTTTCAAAAGGAATTTCTCACTTTCCTCCCTTTTTGACACATGCTTCCAGCCGGTTACAGAAGACAAGCAGAAAGTTTTTTCCACAGAACATCCTCCAAACAGAAGTTTGATTTCTCTTGAATTTTGTTGCCATTATTGGAGCTTTGCATAGAAAATATAAAAGTGTAAATGAACACCTGCATTTTTGGTGCAGAGTCAGGTTTCTTGTGCTGAGTTTAGATTTTGTGATTTAGTAACATTTGAATGTTTCTCAGTTTTAGTGTTTCAGTGAGTAGAGAAAATCTGGGCTAAGAGAAACATTCTGCCTCCTCTAGACATTAACTGAAGTAGAAGATATCTATTGCATGAATACCTACATCAGGTTAGCTGAATCAGCACAATTTTCTCACCTCAGACACAGTTTCTCTTTTGAAATGTTAAAAGGATGTCCACACTGGGTGGAAAACTATGCTCTTAAATTAGTCTGGATGTGGCTCCATCATACAGCCAGTCTGGCTTTAGGAATCCTCATACCACATCAAAAACATCATAACCGCATGATACAAATCACTGTCTAGTGTCAGCTTACTCTGCTGGGTCAAACTTGTCCAAAGTATTTGTGATTGGCTTTGCAGTGCTAAGGTTTGGAAATGTCTTTACAAGTGAATTAAAAGAGTAAAGGACTGTTTTCTAGTACTGAGGCCAAATAGCATAGAGCAGCGTGTATCCATAATGTGAAACCCTCTTACCCACAAAAATACAGTGGTGACATCCAAACACTTATTGGAATTGCTTTCAGTTACTACTCATTGCCAAGTTATGCCCAAGTTTTATTTAGGGAATGTTAGCAGGTGTGAGCCAAAACCATGCCTTGGGCTGTGGCAAAATTTTAGCAGTAGAGAGGACTGAGTTTCAGTGCCCAGAAACTTTCCCTGACACTCTTTGATCTGCTTCAAAGAAGGTATCGAAAAGCAGTCATCTAGTTCTGTCTGAGACACACTATGGTGTTTCAAAGATGGATTTCTAGAAGTGGCACACATCCTGCAAGGAAATCATGTGCTTTTGGGCCAAAAAATAGAAGCTAAGAAGAATATAATTTGCTGCAGCCTTGAGCACCCTCATAGGATCCTCATAGATTTTTATGTTCCTACCCAGTTACTATAGACCAGACACGGCATGACTTTTTTTACCATATCCATCACATTCCAGGAAAATTATATCAAGTCCACTTTGTTTATTAAGGTCTGATTAGCTCAGCAGAAGTACAATCTACTCCCTTGGAATAAAAAACAAGCCTGGGATTAAAATGTCTGGTGACATGACAGTGTCCACATCTGCTGTGATTGAATGGAGGAGCAACAACCTTCTACTAAATTGCAATGAAATACATTTGGGCATTATGTTTGAAATTAAAATAGCAGTTTAAGTATAAACCTGTGGGGAAACCACAGGCAGAGGAATACACAATAATTTATCTTTGTTTGAAAATAAATGAGCAATGATTTTTCTTTGTTTTTGTGTCAGAACCCTTCACAAATCCCCACTTCTGCTTTTGTGTTTCAGAAATCTATTTGGGGAAATCCATTAACTGACATGAGAAAAGGAAGAGAGAAGTGGAATTTCTACAAGCTGTGGTTCAAACCATGACTTTTTTGAAGGAAAATACCTAAAGTATTTTGAAGTTAATCACCAACCTCAAAGATTTTTGCACCTCAAGTTTCCTTGTGGTGTAATTCTTTCACGCTGAATTCTGTGCATTTACAGCACTGTGTGATCCCCTTTCCAAGAAGAGCTTACTGGAGTTAACTTGTATCCAAAACAATAAAGACACAAATGAGCAAAAAAGTGTACGTTGGTACCTATGTATGGTATGAAAGCTTAAGAGCATATCAGAATGAGGAGAATAAATATTTTAATAAGCTTGTTAAATTTGAGTAATAAATCTGTAGTGTGAATCATCCCGATACTTAATAATGGAACGTTGTTAGTCACAGTACTGTTTGTTATAATGTCAGCCTTCTTTTCAACTCTCTCTTCTCTCTTTTCACCTGGATTCTTCATAAGTGGGCCTGAAGTTTTCAAAAGCACTTATCAATGAACCTCATCCTACCCTGGCTTTGATTTAGGAGCCTGGAACTCATTCATTGAAAGTTCATTTATTTATAAATACAATAGCTAACACAAGCTTTCTAAAACAAGTGACTTAGGAAAATTATGTAGATCAATACTTTTCAACAACTGGTACATCACTCTGAATGTCATGGATATTATTACTGTTAGTCATCTGAAAGTGCAACATGATGGAGTTGCTTCTTTTGTAGTACTGTTCTCATAATACAATATATCTATTGGAAACCCATGATAATAAAGTATTACTTCAAACAGAGCATATGTCATCATGTTCGTTAGCAAAAAAATTTCCCTAGTATGAAATGTTTTTTAAAGTTTATTAGATATTTACTTATAAAATAATTTGTTGAAAATCTGTGATATTGTCATGAAGAAGTAAATTTGTAGAAACAAGAACAGCAAGACCACCTGCAATCACTAATTCAATGTTTCATTGCATTGTGGTTGTACTACAGAAATAGTGACATTACAAAGCAAACAGAAAGGACGGTCTTTTAATTTCCTTTTAAACTTCTTCTTCTGTACCTCGTGTCATTATTCACTTTAGATGTTTCTCTTTTGTTTTCTTTCAAAACGAGATTTAATTTGAATTTATGTTCTTCCTGCAGTCTCTAATAGGAACACTTACACTGGCCCATCCTATAGGCTATGTCATGACTTTACACAACGCTACATAATTCGCTGCTTCAGTCCATCTTTGTGGAAAAAGCACAATTTCCAAAACAGTAATTTTCTGTTCTGCAAACAGCTGGGCTTGATATTTCATACTTACATGGATTCAGTTTACAAACTCTTTTTTGGACCAACAGATAAGTAAGTACATGTAACCTGTAATTAAGCACTGATTTCACATGACACCAGTCCCTTATAGACACAATCTTGCTTACACTGTTTATATGCATAGTCTTTTTTGAGACTGTAACCTGAGGAAGCTAGAAGCATTTGGCTGCTAAACCTGTTCTTTTCTGTCTCCTATTTATGTTGTTTCACCCCAAAGTATGATCAGACGAGCATTAACCACTCATTACCCTCACGTCTACTATAAGATTGGTTTTGTGTGGAAAAAAACCTAGAGTGAAAATTGGAGTCATAAAACCCTGGCACTAACTATAGAAGGAGTTAACTCTGCCTGAGTTAAAACAAAACCCCTTCCTTTGACAAGCTGCCATCAGATACCTTTCTGAAGAGTGAGTCTCTGCCGTTATTCCTGCAGACATAGTGAATATGTACTGATCCTCTTCTGCTGCAGCTTTTGTTTCCAGGCCCTTCGTTTTCAATGGTTGCCATAGAATCTAGCTATTATCATATGAAAAGCCTCATACAAAACCCCCCAAAAGCCTGTTGCTAAAGCCGTGAACACTTTTCAATTTTCATGTAAAAGAAAAAAAACCTCTCGAAGTGAAACGGTTGCTGAGGCAGAGGCTGTCCTGAGCTCTCTTACTATCTTTTCCTTAGAGATGACTTGATTCTTGTTTGTCTTTTAACTACATAAACTTCTTACTGGATCTTCCTCCTGACTTCTGTAACAATTATAAGCTATCTGTCCACTGAAGTGGTTTTAATTGCCTAATAAGTGAAGAGATAGCCATGTATTTTTCTTACCTAATTTGTTATGCAGACTATTCTGTTTTAGCATGCATTTGACTTTTTTGTGGAAGATCTCCATGCCCAATTCCCAGAGTCTGGCTTCCAAAAAAGAAGTGAAGAACTACAGAAAACTGAAAACTGAAGAAGAGACACAATCCTTCATATGTAATCTTCTTTTTCTTTTCTTATAAGACTGCTAATTTGGGGTCAATGAAGGAAGTGTTTAACATTGGGACTGAGACGACCTGAAAAAGACAATTTTTTTTCCATACAGCCATATTAATAATGAAGCCCAACCCCATGTATACAGGCATTGTCTTATGCTGGAGAAAACACACTTTAATTAACGGAGCTACCAGAGTAACTCCTGTCGTTTAACTGCTTAGTTTAGTGTAGAAGAGGTAAAGAAAAGTTTTTTTGAATCTCGGGGCTTTGATATAAAACAGAAGCTTTGTTTTCAAAGATCAGGCGTGATGAATACAATATTATTAGGAATATCCCCAAAACCTGACAAGGTAACATAACATACCTACCTGACTGCATCATGTAAATGAGTAAATTTCTAATCTCTTGAAGTGTACTAACTTCAGGAAGGTCAGGATTTTTCATAAGGTACCTGGAAAGCTTCCCCATGTCCCTGCAACTTGTGTGATCATATGCAATAATGTCATGTGCATACAGCATGGATGTGGCATGCTCCTCTCCTCAGAGCTGTTGTAAGAACACTTTTGCACACCCTTCCCTACTTTCTTCCCAGAGAACGATGATGAAAATTTGGCATAAGGAAAATTTGTTAAGAAAATTCTCACTTTTTTACAGAACTACTCTGATGAACAGCTATTTAATGACATACAGATGTCTCACATTTAGCATCCCTGGAATCATTTTCAGAGAAGCACACAGAATTCATAATCTTTTTTCCTAAACTTTCTTAAATCACTATTTCTTCTAGTGCAGCCATATTGTATACCTATATTTCATTCCTTTTGCACTACTTCAGATAGCTCCACATGTATAAAACAACAAAGCAATAAACTTCATTTTCTGGCTAAAAATATAGAGGAATGTTACATTATGTTCTAGCTATATACACATCAGGATTTTGTAGCTTCTGATGATTATTTGGATAAAATAATTGGGATTTTTTTCTTCCTCTCCACTGACAATTTTAATATCTTGCCTGCTTCTTACTTTCTGAGCATGACAGGAATAAAAGCAATGTCTTGGCCTGTGTGCATCATCCAAAGCCAAAAGCTCTTTGAAACCTCCAACTGCTGCTGACTGTGACTGCACCAGAATATTGCTGGAGACAAAATGTCTCATAAAAAATATAAAATGACACTGTGAAAGACAAGAACCACAAACAGAGAAATTATCTAAAAAGACAAAACTTCATAGTGAAACTGATTATCTTAGGGAGTGTTCCTGCACTTTTTTTTGCTTATCTTTAAAATACATATTCAGATTAACAGAAAATATTTCTACATCTGAGTTTAAACTGTCCAAGGCCTTGCATAAAATACAAAACAAGAGAGTCAATGATACCTTTAAACATAAAATTCTGTTTTGAACTTAAATTTCCCTCAGCATCTTTAGTTTTAATGGCATATGGCTTTTAGTAGGATGCTCTAGGCTGTTTTTACAGGCTGCCATATATAGTTACCTCATCAGTGGGAGGTGTTTTGTGGTCAAATTCCTGAGCTGCCTGCTAAAAGATCTGAGAGTGGAGGTGACCAGACTATTCAGTGTAAGGGAAGAAGAGCAGGAGACCAACAGGCTCCTTGCAGAAACCTTGTAATGTCAGGATGCTAGATCCTGTATTTCACAGAAGGAGGGACAGACAAGCTAGAGGTGGTGGAGATTTGTGACTCCATGACAGTGAAGTTGGAAGCTTATGTTTCTAATGAGAAGAAGGAGGGTCTTTCTCCACTTGCAGGAGCACAGTTGTTGAAGAGCTGTATGGGTCTGATTGCAGATGAGAAAGAGCAAGTTCTGATGGTGGTGGTGTTTGTGCTGGATCAACCTTAAATATGTTAAAAGCAGTTTGCCATGAAGAGCCAGTAGTGGTTAACAAGGGTCTTAGTAAAAGAATTTCTTCTGCAGCGTATGGAGGCACCCATCCTAGCTGTTGCAGCCAAGACTTTCACTTAAGCAATGGCAGGATCCTCCCTGGGGAAAAAAAAAAAAAAAGGCTACTGCAGAAATACGGGATTCACCTGAAAAATAAGCCAAGAACATCTTTGCTAAAGGTCTTTCCAACTTCATGAAAAAAGACTTTAAAATAAATTTGTTAGTTTTAAGAGAAGTCATAGTTTGAAGAGAAGTGGAGGAAAGAGAAGCAGGAAGGAATCACCTGAGGAACAGCATCTTGCTGTTCCCCTGAAAAAGCAATACAACTCAGAGATCATGTCAAATCCATGTTCATAAACATATGGAGGTCAGCAAAAAAAAAAAAAAAAAAAAAAANAGAATTTTAGGCCCAGTCTCAGATGTATAACCTCACTGGGATCACAGAGACGTAGTACAATAGCTCACATGACTGGAATGCGCCAATGAATGGACGCACGTCCTTAGGAATGGCGAGTAGGTAAAATAAGGAGGGGAGGGTTCACTACACAAAGGAGTAGCTTGCTTGTATGGAGATTTGCCATGGAATACCCAAGGAACAGAAGGCAAACTTATAAGTTGGCATCAGAGACAAGGTCAACAAGTGGATATGATGGTGGACATCTGCTATAGACTGCCCACTCAAGCAAGGAAATGAAAAAAAACATCTTCAAACTACTGGAGGAAGCCTGTAACTGCACGTGTTAGTTATGGAACACAGGTGAAATTAGTCCTGCCTTGAACAGGGTCTAGTCCAGATGGCCTTCTGAGATCTATTCAGTCTTTAATTGCTCTATGATTTCTTTTCTATTAAGTAGAAAAATAAAAACATTCTTTTATTCTTTCTAACAAAAATTTTTGAAGATGACTCACTGGCAACGAAACATAATTAAACTGCAGTCATCTCTGGAGACCAGACCTCTTACCCTAGAATAATTACCATGAAGAACATGCTGGAACACTGTAAAGGAGACCAGACTATTCAGAGCATGGCACATCTTCACCTTTGGAAAACATGCCTATCTCACTTCAAACTACAACCTTCCATATTATTATCTGGAGCTTGTCTTCCATGTTATGTGTGTATGAAAGCTTTGATATGCCTACAATGGGATGGAAGTTTCTTACCTAAGTTTAATTTTAGAAAACTGAACTTCTTGGCCTCTTGTGCGACATGAAAGAGATTTTCTGATGCTCAGTAAAACAGGATACACAGTTTAGCACACTAGTGTATTTTTTAAAGGAACCTGCTTGTACATCCTTAGTTACAATGAATGGGTTCTTTTGTATCATAGAGCAGTCTCAAAGCATCTGAACTAGATTTGGGTTTGGATTAAGCTAGGACAAAAAACATTCTTCAGGATTTCCTCTCCTGCTTACTAAATCATAACTAAAATGGATCCACAGAACTAGACAGCAGCTAATTCAAAGTAACCCCCACTGCAAAAATATGTGATGCAGACACTTGGTGCTCAGCTTTCTGTTCATTCTACACACCCATTCTCACAATGCTGCACACTTGTTAATGTGGATCTAAGCATTAATAAAAAGTGAATGTCTACTATTAGTGAACAACTTCATCTACTTTCAAGCACCACAATTTTATATGTTTGAGTTTAGAAAGTCTAAAGATGGTCTGATGGAGAAAAATGCCCTTAGTGTTAAGTAATATTATTATTAAATGTTGACATCTTTTACTGTAGGCATATGAAAACAATTTGTATGGCTCTGTTTTTGTATTTCTGCCACATATTAATATTTCACTTATCCTACAAATATTTCTGCTACTAGAAAGCATTGGACAGAACTATAACTATCAAACTGAAATTTTCTATATTGTTCAGTTAACCAACTCTGTCTGATTTTAAGGGGTCTAATACCTCCAATAATGGTCTTATTTGACCAGATCATTTATTATGCTACAAGCAGATAATTATTAAAAGTGAAAACTATCTATATCTTTACTGTTTCTATATAAAAATTTATGTACAAGGGTCACATCTCAAGCTCTGAAAAGCTTTAAATAGTATCATATCCTTCAGCTGTAAATCAGACTCATTCATTTGGCCATAGATAATTTCCAGTAACACAAAAAGTAAAGTGTAAAGCCCATTCTGTTGGTGGCATACAACCCTATGAATAACACAGTGCAGCCCTGGAAAAATGGGAATCTCTCAAAGGGTGTTAAGTTGCATTTTTCACAGGTATTCAGTATTTAGCAGTATAGTTAATGCTGTTGTATCTCAAAATGTATGCATCCCATAAGGGACTAGTCATTAAGTAGAGATGCTTGAACTGTTAAATTAATTTCCATTTTCCCTGTCAATTCCACCTTGACCCCAGGAGAAAAACTCTTTGCTTCTTTTCATTCCACTCCACAAAGCTCTTCTTATCACTTCAGTTGCCTTCTGTACTTCCTGTCTTTGCCTTTAAGAAGCCTAATCCATCCTTCTCTTATTCAATATGTAACATCAAGCAAGGTACATTGCTGCATCATCTTCACAGACAAAATCCTGCTCAAAGGAGGTGTGCACTGCTGGCTTCTAAGCAAATGCAGACTCACTCTTATTGCCATCAGTAATACAGAGGTGAGGAAGAGCAGAGATGCTGCACAGCATGTCACAATCTCCATCTTTCACATCCTCTCAGGAGAAGCAGCAAAAGCAAACCTAGCACTTCAAGGCTCAGTGCTTCAACTTCACTCCTTTTTCTACTGTTTTCCTTTGTAAGACCATCCAGGTCCCAAACACTAAGGCCTGACACAAAAATGGAGTAATCTTATACCACCTGTCCAGAAGCACTAGCTTTTTTTTTTTTTTTTCCTGTGGTTTCTGCAGGATTAATATTAGCCAAGAGGACTATGGGGTTTTATGTGATTTTAAATGTACCTGTCTGATCACAATCAGCCAAGAGGACTATGGGGTTTTATGTGATTTTAAATGTACCTGTCTGATCACAATCCAACCTACTGTGACTTTGGGAAAAACTAAGCAGATTCATATGCAGCTGGAGATAGTGGGCATGTATAAAAATAAATAATAATTCTTCAATTAATTAAAATGAAATATAAAAATACTTATTTAAAGTAATCATTCAAACAAAATATGTTTCTCTTCATCCTGTCTAACTGCACAGTTTGGGATGCAAAAAAGGCTTGCCAGTGCTGTATGTCTTCCCAACACTGATGTGTATCATACAGTCCCAGAGGCAGACATTCCTAGGCAAAGCCAGCAGCTGCATAAAAGATTCATCCAATGCAGAAGCAGCTGCATATCTTCATAAGCACTGGACACTAGTGGTATTTTCCAACTCTGGCTTCACTTTTCCCAGCTGAGGATCTTCCTCCTCATGCCCTTGAGGCCTGTATTTCCATCCCCTCCCACCTTTCACTTGCAAGTCCTCTTGCGCCAGCTTCATTACTTCTGCTTGCTGTATTCTCCATTACTTGTTCCAATCTCTTTCCACAGTTCTCCAGTGTTTTCTACATTTTTTCCAACTAACCAAACCATTGCCAATTTGTTTCCAGCTAACATCTACTTACCTGTATCTACATGTTTAGAAAAAGCCAATCCCTCACCACTCTACGACAGAGAAATTGAAAACTTCATTTGTATGTTCTTGATCTTACCTAGAGCCTCTAGGTGCTTGGGTAATATGCAAAATAGTAAATTAAACACACTGGCTTCTAAAGATGAGTAGTTACAAGACTGTTCCAGGTGAAAGGTGATGTGTACTGAGGAATACAGATTGCAGCCATTGTCTACGGTATGTGAGAACACTAAAATTAGGATCCTTAAATTAGCATGTGCAGTTTATGATTTGTCCCCTTCAGCAAAATAGGTTCAGTTCACCTTTCAGAGGAAGTAAAAAAGGACATTGTCTTTGATTTTTAGCAATTTTATATCAAGTTCAGTTTCCCATAATGGTGGGAACAGGAGGATTCCCAGTCACAGGCTTAATCTGATAGCTTTATGGATGGGCATTTCTCTAGTCAGTGGTAAGGGAAAATTATTTGTGAAAGACAATTCCTACAACCTACCTGTACACAACCTATAACTTTTATTCTCTGAAGTCTTTCCAATGAAGTGATCAAATATAGCCTAAAGAGTTTGTTACATTGCTGTTCAGGACATGAACTGCATTACCTGAGAAATTATAGAAAAGATAACACTCATGCCTGTAAAGATGTAATTTTCAGTTGGTTTTCAACATCCTGCATAATGACAAAGCCTGCAGTGCTAAGGACCACTGAAATGAACTCAGGTTACATATTCTTCTTCCTTTACAACCCACACTTGGTAAACCACACCTTTGATGGTTCTTCATCTTGGAAATAAGCTAATAGTCCATATAATTAAGAACAATAGAGCCCCAGGAAGCAATAAAGAAATGATCAGTTCACTACGGTGAGTCCGTCCAAAAGACCAGTTCATGAATCCCATGCAGTCCATGAAACAACTGAAGACCATACAGCAGTGGAAGTGTGAGAGAGACTATCTCTGCCTTTACACAAAAGAGTTATTTTAATCATTTAGGAAGCCCAGATGGGCTTTAGGAAGATGACACTCAGGCCCAGTCTTTAGAAAATAAGAATCAGAAAAAATGTAGGGGTTTTGATCTGTGACATCTTTGAGAAAGTGTCATTCTGTCTTTGAGGTTTCCACACCTAGTGCATTGTAGTGCATTTGCCTTCTTGTTGACTTCCATGAGCACCATGCAGGTTAGGTCAACCTAGAGGACAAAGGAAAACTTAGTACTATGGTATCATAGACATAGTGATAACTGTCAACTCAGTGTTGCTTTTACATTTCTGTTGAAGCCCTGACACATTTTCACTCAGTTAAGGCTAGGTCTGGACAAGGTCTTTCAAGTTTTTGCCACTAATGAAGGGGGAGAGAGATTTACTATCCCCAAAGCTGAGCACTACACTATCCTGGTAGGATTAGTCACAGTTAGGTTTGGCAAAGGGCATGAGAGAGGAGGAAGGTGTAGAACCAGTCCAGGCATAGATAATAATACTGCTGCCCACCAACAGCAGCAGTCTGCTGGCCCTGGCATCTCTCAGACCTGTCTGCACCAAAAGCCAGATCTACATCCTCTAGATAAGGATTAGTAGACAATTTTCAGTCCAAGTGAGTGGAAATTACGGCAAATACACAGACACTGAGGTGAGGAAATAGGAGTTGTTATGGGTTTTTTTCCAACTTAATTTTTATTTTCTTTGAGGAGGATTTGTCAATAGAGTACAAGATCTGAGGTGCTTGGGTCTTTTTACAGGGTTAAATGATACCAGTGATGTGATTTTAAAAAAATCTTTCATTTTGACAAGGAGTCTGACACTTTCTGAATGTAATAGACCTTGCTGTATTTAACTTTGCCTCTCTTTCCTCTCCAGAGTGGATTCTTCATGTATGATCTTCTTGCAATTGCAGTTTGAATCCTCTTAGAAAATGCAACTACAGAGACTCTAACCTTCCATTACATTCTAAGGATATGGGACAACATGTTACCCTAAGGTACGCCCAGATATGGCCTTACAGCACATTGGCAAGAACTGCATTTGCAGGACTGATGCACACCTACCATTCACTGTGGAATGAAGGCACGCATACAAGCAGTGCTCATGACATGTCTAAGACCTTGCAAAGGCATGCTATTCCTTAGTCTGTGCTGATTAGTTCTTCTGCCTGTGTCCTTCATGATGTTTCTCAGAAGGAGGGTCGGGCAGTTCACTCTGTCTTCCAGCTTCTTGTCAGATGCAGTCAAGGAATTGACCATCAACCGAGAAAGAGATCTTCTACTTGTGTGGGAGTTGAAATGCTTGAAAGAGTGCACAACTAAAACAGCTCAAACATCTATGGTCCTGGAGATAAGGACAATCCTTCTGAAGGAAGAATGTTGAGAGATGTACTTCTCAATTACTTCAGAACCATTTCAGCACCTTGCACTATTTTTTGAGAGTCTTACATAGCACCACTTATGTACCTTGTCTTACTAGCCAGCTGGGAGAGATAGGGAGCTTGAGCCTTATACAATACCAGCTCTGATTAGCAAAACATGAACCGACTTACTGATTTCCAGAAGCTAAAAATAAATAAACCAACACAACCAGCAGCTCTCTGTCTGTAGCAGAAATGAGCCTAAGCTCAAGAGCAGCACTGCCACCAGCAAACTAAAAAAAATTGTGACTTATGAATATCTGGGATTTTCTGTGGGTTGCAAAACAGATTCCCAAAACATTTTACAAAATTAAATGTACCTCTGATGCCTGTCAGCCTGGAAGTCTGACTGTGCCTCTCCCAGCACCCATGAGGGCAGGAACAGTTGCAGCTGGGCTTTGGAGATGCTGGGCAAAGTTCCTTTGTCTGTTAGCAAAAATGTTCAGGTGCTATAAGAGCATCTCAGAAATATGTGAAACATGGAGAAAAAAAGCCAATTTCTTTCACAATACTTGTCTCCTTTTGACTTTCTTGTGATTTTGTGTATTTTTGTATATGCATACATCTACAGGCACATCCCAAGCTTAGCAAACATGAAGTGTTTCCTCAGCAACATTAAAAAAAGAAAAAAAGGCAAAGTCTTGAAAGAACATCAAGATATAATTTTCTCAAATCTCACCACCATTATTCATAGTGGTTTGGGTTATCTTTTCCTTCTTCCCAGTCAACCATGTCTGCAAAAGACTAAATTAGCGTCTGGAAAGAGCTGCCTCTAAACTGCATCCTCCTGTTTCTAACACCCATGTAAACATACAAATGTATGGACAACAGCTAACTTACTGCAGTGAGAGCAGTTTTGCTCCTGAACATCTGATTGCATTTATTCATAGGTTACCAGAAAATCAAAAACATAGGACATAATGAAATATGCTCATGAAAGTAAAAGAAGCAGGATATTGGGGAAGGGGGGGAAGGATGGATGAAGAAAACATCAGAAATGAGATATCTGGGGCAAGGGAAGCATCTAGCTAATTTTGCCAGGGAAAGAAAAATAAGTCAAAAACATTCATCAGGATGAACNNNNGGGGGAGGAGGGCGCGGAGTGAAGGGGGGTGGAGAAAATAAAAAGAGCAGAGAGTAAACCTAATCTTGGAATCCTTAAAAAGTCGCCTGTGTGCTTTTTCTAGCCTCTGGTACAGCAAACCAGGTTGCTATGGTAAAATGGGTCAGAGCGGTAAGCAAGTTAGCTTGTGCAACAGAATCAGAGTCCTGGTGCAGGGATGGGAGGCACAGGCCAGAGCAGACAGTAATCTACCGCTGAATCTAGGTCACGGGGGTGCTTTGTAGCTGCAGCTGTCCGGGTGGGACTGGGATCTCTGGCAGGGCTCACAAAACCATCCTGACGGCTGGGCTCCCCCTCAACGGTTGCCAGTGTGCTGTGGGAGCTGCTGCTTTGTCTCCTTCAAAAACAAATTATAATTTTAGATTTTTAATTATGGATGCATATGCAGGCAGCATGTGTCTGTGTGTGTATTATGTATGCACATTTATTTTAAAATAAAACATACTCAGCAGGCACATGGCCCATATTTTGGGAACCCATTACACAAATTAACATTCACACTCTAAATGATCGTTATCACATATTTATGGGAACTGTGCATCCCACTCCATGAAGGCTACAAAGATCTGCAAGCAAACATAAGAAATTTCTTCCCTGGCATACCTAATGAATTCTCTCCCACCAGACAAACGCCCTCCCAAAAAGCCTGGGAAAAGAAAAAAGGCTTTGGAGAATGTCAGGGAGGTCGTCCCACAGTTCAGTCTCTCACATCCCCCCACAGGCATATGCTGATACACCCATCCATGCAGTAATCTATTATTATCATTTACTATTCTGTGACTGTTAAAAAAAAAAAAAAAAGAAAAACAATCAGTTAATAAAAAGCCAGGGAATGGGGCCAAATCAGGAGCAGAAGTAAACCAGCATACCCCCTGCTGATGCTGGTGGAACTACAAGAGATTATACAGGCTCAGGGTTTAGTCTCACATACAGACATGGTCCTCACCCGAGGGGGGTATGCAAAATGACCCATAAGGGAGATCCATATGGAATATAAAAGAGGCGTGCTCCTATGTGATGAAGTAGGTAGCTTTTTTGAGTACTAGAGCTACTATGTCACTGGGTTTTCCTGCCTTTTTCTTTCTTATGTTTAGAAATTCTGCCAGGCAGAATTTGCTGCATTTGTCTGGGATTCCTGCCTATGCAGTAGAGATTCTGGATGCATCCCCTGCACGCTGATACATCAGTCATTAGTGCACAAAGAATGATCCTGGAGCTCCCAGGGTACATCAGATTTACTCTGTGTGTAGTGAACGACCCCACAGCAGTGGGTCTGATGCTTCCCAGAAGCCTCCTGGCACATGGCACACATGCTGCATGTGTGTTCTCATCCCATATAGAGCAGAGGTCTGACTTACTGAATGCCAAATATGTCATATCTCTTTTTAGTTCTGTCTTGTGTAAAAATCCAGCATGAGCATATCATAACAGTAGGTAGAGATGGTAATGAAATGATGAAATACTCAGCTTTTGGATGTGGTTTTGGGACAGTATTGGACCAAAGTGCATTTTCCCTTTGACAGCCACAAGATCCTAGACATTTCTGGTTGAGTAATCTACACTGGACCAAACACATGTGTCAATACCAAGGTTCTTTTCATTGCCACATCTCTTACACTGTGTCAAGACTTTTTGCCCACTCCCAGTGAGTGTGAGGGTGGAAGAAGGACAATGAAAACAATAACTCAGAGCCTCAGAGCCAGTGGACCCCTACATAAATCAAGTATGACAATGACATTCCTGTCCTCCAAATACCACAATTTAACATGGACAACTGAGATTAGAAATGTGTGAGGAATAACTTGGCTAGGAAAAACTAGGCCAGGCATAGTCCATGGCAAAGTCAGCATCCAAAGACAGATGAGGGACTAGAACTTACTCAATGAACTAAACATTTAACATCAATTATGCTTTTCTTCAAAACAAAACAAAACAAAACAAAACAAAACAAAACAAAACAAAACAAAACACATTTTTATTGGGGAAAGCATTTAAAGTCTCAAGCGAGGGAAAGGTTTCTTATACAGTTGATGGTCAATGTCTTGAACTGCATCTGATAAGCTGGTAGCCAGAGTAAGCAGCCCAACCCCGCCTTGTGAGAAATGTCAGCAAGGACAACCAGCACAGACTAAGGAATAGTATGAATTTGTGATTCTTAGACATGCCACGAACACTGCATGCCTTTACAGGTGCTTGAAATATAAAGATGAAACACATAAGGACCATATTTCAAATGTTAGTATGCAATCAAAGTAAAATCTCTCATTTCTTCATACAGAATGGCTAGCATTATGCAGGCACACCGGGCAACTGTCCATTCAGTTGAATGGCAGAAGACAGTTTGCAAATGCTGGAGGTTGATGTGTGCATCATAGACAAGCAATGCAACATATTTCTTCAAGAGGAAAGCAGCAGAAAGCAAAAGAGAAAGAGAAAATGTCAGGACAGGGTCAAGGATGTCTTTCTCTCTTGATAGTCACTCATGACTTCGCTTAGCAATAATAAAGATTGTATGCATTGAAAAAGGTCTTGACTTATTCTATCTGTCACATGTAGTCATCTCTTTAATTTCCACAGCAACCTCTCTTAAATCCTTCAGAATTTTTCTCCTTGGTTATTCAGTGATACCTAAATAGTTATGATAACCCATCTGATATAGCTAAATGAAGAAAATATTTGTCTATCAAGCATTGTCTCTGTAAAGCAAGCAAATACCACTTCATTCAAAGGGGACAGTCAAATTCACCACTGGTGAAGCATTCTACATGTGAGGTTTATGCTTAATGATCACCAGAAAAGACTCATTTAGTGATATCCCTAGAGATATAAAGATCTGCTATTGAGTTGATAAAATTCTTTTCATGCCACTGATACCTTAATAGCCAAGTCTACAGAATGACATACACCAAGACCAGGCAGACATGGAGACTTACCTGGATGGAAAGGGAGTGAGAGGTTTGTGGTTTTCATTTGATACCAGAATTACATACAGCAGCATAGAATTTGTCATTTGATTTTGATCATATATGTTCTGAAGGCATTTTATATTTAATAACATGTCTTTGAAAATCAACATGTAAACCAATGGAAAACAAGCAAAAAAGAAGCTGAAAAATCCCACCAAAGTTCAATTCTTAACTCTGGCTTGAATATAATTTTACATTTGCAAATAGCTTTAGCCCTCCTGTTTCCAAAAAAGGCAGTAAATCGCAGGCTCGGGGGACTACACAGACATATACAGAGTGGAGGGATGGCAGGGTGTGGGGAGGGAGAAACGGCTTTATAGGCAGAAAAGAAACATTCTATGCAAGTACCTCTGCCAGATAAATCCCCTGTTGCAGAGTCTGTCTGCACATTCCACTGCTAAAGGGCCACGAGTTCCTTCCTGATAAGGGGTCATTTTCTTACCCCTGGACAAACAGTCAATTCACAGAAAAGAGCTAATTAACTCTGCCATCTATTAGAGGATCTGAAGTACCTGACACACTTCTGTCATGCTCCGTTCTCTGAGCAGGGTGGAGTGGATGTTGACTGAAGGAGGGCTGCAGAAAAGGCTATATGATAAAAATTCCTCTTTTCAGCTATTTTTTTTTTCTTACTTTACATATTGGAAGATGTTTTCAAATGAGGAGCAGAGGGAAGGAAGGGAGGAAGGGAGGAAGGGAGGAAGGGAGGAAGGGAGGAAGGGAGGAAGGGAGGAAGGGAGGAAGGGAGGAAGGAAGGAAGGAAGGAAGGAAGGAAGGAAGGAAGGAAGGAAGGAAGGAGTGAATGAAATAACAAGGAGGTTAATTTAACTGCTTTTTTCATCAGACCTATGAAGGATTTAAACTCATGACTGTTCATCTGCACAATCTACATTACCTTAACATCTACCTTACGGATTTCATCAAACAAGTGTTGGCAGTTACCACACAATCATTTAGTGTAACTGTGGACTCTTCTCTTGTTTACTGACATCAGGGAATGCCTTAACAGAGCAAGTCTTGCCTCATAGCTCTTCAAATACCGATGGAGTGTAAAAAGACAAACATATGATGCATGCTCCTTTCCCTGGAATGTGTTAGGAAAAGATCTGTCCCTCAGTAGAAAGGATTAACTTTAGAGCTCTTCATAGCTCAGGTAGATGCCATTTCAAGACATTCTTCAGCAAATAGGTTAGACAATTCTCTGTGAACATATTAAAACCTAACTATGTGGCTAAGATTCAGCCATTGGGTAAATGTGTAAATTAAGGGCATGACAGCTGTTATAGTAACAGCTTTGATTTAGTAAATGAGCACAGAGTCTGATGGAGACAGATACTAGCTATTTGAATACAATCTTCAGTTTCTCCACATCTCTTGCTTTGGACCCCTTCACAGTGGGCTATGAGCTAAAGCAGTAGCTTGTTAAAGGGTTTGAAATAAAAAGAGCAATCACTAGAGCACACTGGTCTTGGTACGCAGAGTTTCAGTTCCAACTGTGCAAGCTAAAATGAGCATTTTAAATAGAAATACTTCAAGCAAAACATAATGTCTGGCAAGGTAACTGGGAAGGAAGTATCTCATGTCATCCATGTGGAAGTCTCCAGCTGTAACAAAAGCTTCCTTAGACACTCAGTAAGTGACTAAAGTTATAAACATTTGTATCACAGTTAATTTACTTTCAACTGTAGTTTGCAAAGGTCCTCTTACTCTCTTAAATGATGCTGCTAAATGTCAAATTCAGAATTTTGGAAAGTTATTGTCAACACTTTGCTATAAGTGGATATTAATTAATACTAAATTACAATGACTTCCATAAAACTTCAATGGATGCCAAAAGAAAAAAAAAATGTTCATCTTCTATGTTACTACAATGAATAATAAATGAAAAAAAAAGAATGGTTTTCCACTTACAAAATAAAATGTTGCCAAGAACTACATTCAGCTAGTAGCCATTTGTTTCAAGCGGATACTGACTCCTGTCATATGATGAGGGAATATGAGATTTGGTAATCTTACTGGCACATGTCAGGTGAGCGTGGCCAAGAAACACAGAACTGTCTCCTAGCAATAGCCCTTTTCATCATAGCTTTGTTGCTTGGTGCCTAAGAAAACTGAATGCCTAAAGAGAACAACTGTGGGGAAAAATCTCTGAGAGTCTTATGAGAGAGGGAGTAACGTGGTGAAGAGTGGTAGAGATGACTGTAGCACTTCCAGATTTTCCTGGAAGCACATTTTATTGATCAGAAGCTGGAATCAAAAAACTCACTCAGATTCTGAAAACGCTAAACAAATTCACTGGAAAAAAATTTATGTACCACAATCAGCCCTATGTACTTAATGATTCAAGAGACAGGAGTAATACCTGACTGTTGAAAGCCAACTGCGACTTCGGCCACTTTTTTGTAAGAACAAATAAAAAAGTGTGAGAAAACAAGACTTGCAACATGAAGGAACCTTACAAAAGAGACATGAGTCAGTTAAAACATAGGATATCAAAGATAACCAAAATAAAGACTGGTGTGGCAGATGAACTAGCCTGAAACTTTAAAAGATTACATTAAAACAACAGAGGATTCCGACAGAGCATCCTCTCACAGGTGAGATAAGGAAAGCTCATGAAAAGACTATAGATACCACTCACAGTGTGAAGTGATCAATATGGTAGGAAAATGACCCAGCGTGACCACACATCAAGGACTGGTTGCCTTCTGATGAGAGATGTGATTTAAAAAAAAAAAAAAAAAAAAAAAAAAAAAAAAAAAANTACTTTTAAAACAAAAAGGAAGTGTTTGTATATGATGGTGGAGGGTGGAGGAGATATAAGGTTTAATAATTGGAAGAGTTTTTGAAAGACAACTATGTAGGAAAAAATGTTATCAGACTGCCAGCAACAAAGGATAAAAATAAAGCTTTTTATTTCTTAGATTATAATTATGGACTGATATAATGAATTAGGAAGGGGAATAACCCAAACAAATGAAAGCACAGTCAATCTTCAGAGAGAAAATTTATCTGTGGAAGACTCAGAGAATTAAAGTGGGTGGAAAATAGTCAAGAACAACAGCATACCAAGAACTGTTAATGCTTCCCTTGAATATGTATGTATGGAAGGAATGACTTAACCCAATGGCTTGAGAAAGTAAATCACAGGAAGAAAAAGAGATATGGAAAATTTCCAATGAGAAAAGGTTAATCAAAATACCTGTAACCTACAGAATCTGATCTTTGATAATCTACTGCAGACTTAATAAAGCTCATTGACCCTGCGTTAACAAGAATCAAGAAAGTATATTTCAGTCAATGTCTATAAAAATAAATGCACAGGGTTAAATTAAATTTGAAGATCTATGATATCATATACATCAACACATTATGACTATGCATATCAAGAAATCATAAATAATAATAATAAATTTTATGAAGCAAGTAATTAAGGTACAAGAAAGAGTAGAAAAGCTAATTACATTTTTCTAGGCAGAGTGCCTGCCTCAAAAAAATTGTGACGGTTGTAGTTCCATGAGAACATTGGATCTGTCCCAATAATTCTACACCACCATAAAGGTAGTCTCTTGGATTTGTCACCATCTTCCACCTCCAGCCTTTTCATTTTCTCTGGATCCAGTATTCAACTTGTACTTCAGCAAGTCAGTTCAAATCACTGAGGTGAAATGAAAGTAGCCTGGGAAAAGAATAATTTTTTCAGTTTATTTAATCAGCTAAATCTGTTAATCAAGGAGCTAAACAAGAAAAAGAGCTGGCACAGACAGCCCAGAGAAGGTAAAGAGAATTTGTTGTTGCTGTTGTTGACAGTGAGATTTTAGATCTGCTCTACCATCAAAATGCAGCCATACTCTGAGAAAGACCAAGCTATAGATAATTTGAGACCAAAAAGAAGTGTAGTGTTCTATGAGGACTTGAGAACTGGACACAGAATAGAAGAGAAATACACAGAATAAAAGGGAATAAACTGAATATATTTAAAATTAAAGTATTACCAGAAGACAAAGAACTTTAATGATATGTGAGGTAACCTAAAAAGAATTTACATGAAACCTATGAGAAAGCAAATCTAGTACATAGTTGAAAGTTTCAGTGCCCTTAGGGTGAGGTTCAGAGTTAGGATAACAGACACCAACTAAGACTCTCTAGAAATATTATTCCTGCCCATTATGTCTCTTGACTGATTCAGGGGGCAATGTAGAAACCCTGTGGAGCATAAACCAATTGCTCAAAACAAGAACTGAAAGAAGATTGAAGAAATATTCCCTTGGCCAGAAAAGATAACAGCAAATTTTGAGAGCAACTTCCCATCAAGGGAAGGAGGAGAAATAGCAGATCAGAAAGGGAAGACACATCTTTTTTAAAAGCAAAAAGCAGACAGCTGATATTGTTGACCATTACAATTCTAACTAGTTGAACTAAGAATGCAATGGTTAACAAAGACCTTAATTAGAAACAAATTTTTTTGGGGAGCAGCAGTTTCAAAGAGAATGTCAGTGAGTAAAAGTAACCTGCCTTTTCCAAAAAATGAGTCAATGTTTTACTTGAAATTGAACTGGAAAGCAAAGTACTTATTAATAGTTGAAGGACTGAGATATATCTGAGACAAAGTGGATGCAAAGTCAGAAAGATTGAATGCAAGGGTAAATAAACAGTAGAGGCAGCAGCAAAAACCACAATGAATGTGGAGGCAGTCACAACACCACAACACAAGGGCACCAGGCTGTGGGTTATCGTGTCTTGTAAAAGAAAGCAAATGTCTTGCAGAGTCTATATGATTTTCTGCAGAAACAGCAGAGATCAACATCAGAATCTGTTTGAGAACAGAAACTGAAGAATAAAGCTCTGATCATGAGGCAGAGACAAACTGTTATCTTAATTCTCTTGGTAAATGTTCACAAAAGTATATAAAATTTTGTGGTTTTTTCTTCTTGATGATGCAAAAAAATGAATGTTGAGTTAATTTCAAAATAAATAGCAGAACTGATTACAATGTAATTTCTGAAAACACATACAAATATATGGTGACACACAAATAAATGATGACTTGCCTGGCTCAAAATCAAAACACGTTTCAATTTATACAGTAAGCATAAAATGAACCCATGTGGTGAAGTCATACAAGCACTCCTGTATAGGGATAAATATAATCAAAACACCTCAACACTTCAAAAACAGGAAAAAAAAAGGAAGTTTCCTGCAAGCTTGCTTTGAAGAACATTCTGCAAATATTGAAGATCAAAGGATAACTCAAGCCTAGGAAAGTTTCTTAGGCTTAGAGAGGGAACCTCCTTCAAAGGACAGCCCAGAGCTGCTAGTGTAGGTTGCTATCCTGAAACATCGAGCAGAAGACACATCTTATCCCTTCATCATATAAAGACCCAAGCCTTTTCAAGCTAAAATTGTACTTGATGGCTAGCATTTAGGTCTGTGTTATCACCACAGCTTTTTTTTCATAGATCAGCCCAAAAATATTTAAATAAAGAATTGAGGAGCTAATAACCTTTTCTAAGACCAATTATGGCAAAATTTTCTTCTTGAAGATTTTTAAAACCTGACTAGATAAAGTCCTGATATAAGACTTCAGCACCCTGATATGACCTTGAAGTTAGTCTTGCTTCAAGCAGGAGATCAATCTAGATGGCCCCCAAAGGTCACTTATGCCCTAAGTTATTTTGCAATTGAATGATTTTGTCTGGAATGGGAACTTGTGAAGAACAGATTTTAAACTCATTGATCTTAGGAAAAATAAATCACAAAATAATGCAGTTTGGAAAGAATCCAAGCAAGAACAAAAATGTTTGCTGCTGTAAAATGTTTAATTCAAGCTTTCCAACTAAGCTATTGTGCTTCATTTCAGTTAAAAAAAAAAAAAAAAAAAAAAAAGCATG
>VZRU01010206.1:0-28227 GCA_013398155.1 Pedionomus torquatus
TTGGATAGTGAACTGCACTAGGGCATGATCAATTAGCATTACTGCTATAAAAATAAAGTGGAAAGTCGGAAGACATACATATTTGTAAATACAGCATCTATAACATGATGATTAAACTACATATTCTCTTTGATTTGCATATTTTTAACAACAATCTTCAAGGTGGTGTATAATAACATGAAAGAACAAAATTGCATTATATGCAGAAAATATGGAAATTGGAATTTTTCTTTAAAAAAAAGTGAGAAACAAAGCAGTCTGTTTAGATTCTCATCTATTTCAGTCTACGAAAGTGTGGGGAAGATGTACTCTTGTTATTTATTAGATATTTCACCTAACTCAGGGAAACAAGGAAATTATTAGAAAAAAACAGAAGTGTTTTTCCCTAAATGTAATGCATTATTTAGACTTGAAAAGTATTCCCAAAGGATGTTGGCGAGACCAGAAGTATAAATGTCAATAAAAGGTACTTGACAAGTTCATTATGAATAGATGCATCATGTGCTATAAACACAGTATCCAAAACTTCACCTTAGCAAGTCCTCAAAATCCAACACTGAATGAACAATGGGTGGTTCTTCCTCCTCACAAGGAAGAACCACTGTCCATGTTCTGCTTCTTCTACTCCCTTCTTGAGCACCTGCTGCTGTTACTATACAGCTCTGATTCTATACGGTTTTATGAGCTTTAGGCTAACTCAGTATAACCGTTCTTGCTTGTCCTAAACTGAGAATGACTTCCTGTACCTTCATATTTACACAGAAGACATGCTTTCTCATGGATGCTTACAGAAAGTTATGATTCATTAACTGAAGTGGGATGTTTAGAGTGCAGTCATTAAAGACAACTGAACCTGTATGCTGACATAATCAACATTAAAATGGATTTGATTGTCCTAAAAACTGTTTTCCAGACATGTAAATTTGGATTTTACTAGTACTCTTGTCTCTTTGCATGTAGTCGTATTCAAAGTCTTGTATCTTTTCTTCTACCAACAAAAGTCACTATCTTCTATTATGTATTACCTTTTCTAAATTAATGCTCACTGCCCTAAATTTTATTATTTATCTATCACTCTGGATGTGCAGAACTCTCAGCAGACAAGAAGAAATCATATAATACAATGACAAAGGAAGTGTCACAAGGACCATTGGAAGACTATCAAGGTAACCTAAGAATGAGGGAACTCTTAAATCTTGGAGGAATTCAGGTGCTAATGGTTCACACGCTGACAAAGCAGGAGACAAATCAAGAAGAATGAAGACAGACAAAAGGCCTTAAAAATAAATAAATCAAGCAGATTTAATTTAGAAGATTAAGTTACTTCAAAAATTTTCACCATTGTCAAGTAGCCAAGAAGAAGTCATTGCTGATTTTGGAAGAGAGAGATATCAAAGCCAGATATTGCAGTATACTGGAAAGCAATGAAACCGAGGTAATGCAAATAAACAAATGTTTTTAATGCAGTAGGCATAGGGAAAGAATAAGCATATACAGTCCTAAATGTTGAAGACAAACAACTCAAGTCCTAAAACATCATAGGGAATAAAGAATGTCTGGATAGGAAGAAAAATGCCCCACTTACTGCAATAATGGTCCTGGTCCTGTTCTGTTCGGAAAAATAGGAGGCTTTTTGAGTGGGGAATGAAGGAGACAACAAGAGGACACTGTTCAGTCAGCCACCACATAGGTCTTGCCATAAATTGAGAGTTTCACACTTGTTGACGCTGGAATAATTTGGCTTCTAAAAACTTATACGTACTTATATATATGTGCACATACGTTTGGAAATTACTTGGATGAATTTACACAGATTTTGGGCCACTGCTGCAACTTTTCTTTCAGAGAGTACCTATTAGGAACAAAATTGCCATTAAATTCAGTGTAAATTTTAAAGCACCTTTTGCTTTCAACAGGGCTAACTTTACCAATAATATTCTATATGCCTTCAACCCAATGGGTTTAGACTTACAATCTGTAAAATAAAATCACATAGAGTGCAATTAAAGCCTATTGCCTAATTTTTAACATATTTTATCATGTCAGCAGGGTATAGCAAAGTACAGTTCCCAAGGCTTGGTGGCTACATTTCTGTTTTCCCTTACCAATTCAAAGAACAATGCAGACACCACATTTGCTAATCACAAAAGTAATGGTCTACATCTCTGCAGCAACTCAGCAGCTATTGTAAAGCACCCCGCTTCCTGCAACATGATATTTGCATTAAGGCACCTTCTGCTGCTCTAAACTATTATCAGGCATTACACTAATAGCACTTTGTATGGCTGATCTTGAATTGACTTAGTAATGTAGAAACATCACTTAGAATCCAAAATGGACGAGGGAAATGGTTTTCTTGTTCTTTGAACAGATATTTTTAAAATGTCTTTCTGGAACTAATGAAGAGAGGGTGGTATAATGAGAGAGAGCACACCTCTACCACTCCTCTTAGGGACCACATTGGGTGCCTGGGAAGGGACATAAGACATTCAATGGTTTGCAACTTCTCTGTGCTACGAGGTGTTAGTGAGTGAGTTCTGGCAAAGACCAGGATAACACGTTATACCTCCCTTGCTTTCTGTCCACCCCTCCCAATTCCCTGTCCTCATGCACATGGGTCCATACAAATGTGATGGACGACTGCATCTCCACCACAGTGGCGGGAGTAGACTGCTGGGGTCATCGATGCACCCAGAGCAGAACCTGTCTACAAAAATCACAGTTCTACTAACAGTTGGGCAGCTTTGTACAGTAAATTAACTTCTTGGATTCAGGATACTAAATAAATTGTAACAGTACTGTCACTGTCAAAGGTGTAGTTGGTGCTTTATGGTGAATCGTCACTATTATTTTTCAAGATGAGGCAAGCCAGGCAGGACTATAAATTACAAAGGGAGCAGAGGATTTAAAAGCAAGGCGAGTAATAAATGGCTATTATATTTGCCTGCGTACAATACAGAATTTATAATCAGAACAATTAGCTCTGTCTACTCCACTAAAACGTCGCTTCCCTCTTTTTGCTGGCCTTCTCCTATTTCACTGTTGCCAAGCTCACAAGTAATGAAGTAATGTGTGGTTTTGGCCCCCACGATAAAAACTCTTAAGAGGGGGAAGGTAAGGATTAGTTCCACACAGCATCTCCTGCACCAGTACAGCAGACAAGTGGGTTTTACTGAAAGGCAAGAGAAAAGTGGTTACATCAAAGAAACAGGCATAAGGTCTACTCTGACTTCACTCCGCAGTAGAATCCAAGCAAGGTAAATTTAGGTGGCCTTGCCTTATATACCACATCGAGCAAAAATGAAGGAGCATCTCCCAGGATACATACATCCAGGCACATGAAGGACAAGAAAGTGATCGGAAGTAGTCAGCATGGATTCAGCAAGGGGAAGGCATTCTTGACCAACATGATAACCTATGATGAATAACTGGTTTGGAGGATGAAGAGGCAGAGGTGAATATCATCCACTTCACCTTCAGTAAGTCTTTCAGCGTTATCACTTAAGATCCTCACAGAGAAGCTGATGAAGTACGGGCTGGATGAGCAGACAGTGAGTCAGAGAACTGCCTGGATTGCTGGGCCCAGAGGTTGGTGATTAGTGGTACAAAGTCTAGTTGGAGGCCAGTAGCTAGCAGTGTACCCCCAAGGTCTCACGACAGAAAACTGGAAGAAATAGTTAATACGCCAAGAGATTCATGCTGCCATCCAAACGGACCTTGGCAGGCTGGAGAAATGGGCTGACAAGAACCTCATGAAGTTCAACAAGAAGTCTAAATTCCTGCACCTGGGGAGGAACAACCCTAGGCATCAGTGCATGCTTTGGGCCACCCAGCTGGAAAGGAGCTTGGCAGAAAAGGATCTGGGGTCCTGTTGGACAACAAACTGAACATGAGCCAGCTCTCTGCACTTGCAGCAATGAAGGCAAATGGTATCCTGGACTGCATTAGGAGTGGTGCCGACAGGTCAAGGGACGTGATTCTGCCCCTCTGCTCAGCACTGGTGAGGCGACACCTGGAGTACTGTGTCAAATTCTAGACTCCTCAATAAAAGAGACATGGATGTCTCTTGACATGAGACACGGTACAAGAGGCATGGATACAGTCCAGGGAAGGGCCACAGGGATGAAGGGCCACAGGGACTGGAATATCTGACATTTGAGGAGAGACTGAGGGAGCTGGGACTGTTTCACCTGGAGAGGAGCATTTATATATGTATATTTATATATGTAAATACCTGACAGGACGGTACAAAGAGAATGGAGCCAGGTTCTCTTCAGTGATGCCCAGTGACAAGCTAAGAGGCAACAGGCACAAAGTGACACACAGGAGGCTCTGTGTGAACATCAGAAAACACTTTTTTACTGTGCAGGTGACTAAGCACTGGCACAGGTTGCTCAAAGCAGTTGTGGAGTCTCCATCCTTGGAGATACTGAAAAGCTGTCTGGATATAGTTCTGGGTAGCTCATTCTAGGTGGCCTTGCTTCAGCAGAAAGGCTGGACCAGATGACCTTCAATGGTCCCTTCCAAACTCCAAATCACACTGTGATTCTGTGAAAACAGAATCCAGGTAAATCAAGTAACCTAGTACATGCACACATGTACAGTCTCAAACTGTAAAACAGATGCAAAAAGTATCCAGCAAAGGTCACTTTGTCAGAAATCTACAGTTCCCCAAATCTGACCTCATGTATCCAACATCAACCAACTGCTAACAGAAAAAGTATTACTTCTACAAGTATAACTTTATAATGAGACAGTTACAAGAAGCAGAGTAGGAAACTTTCATGAATTTGGACCAAAGAATTAGAAATTTATCTTATATCAGTATTTAAATATAGCAACACCAATAAACCATTCTTGTAAATGTAAACTGGAAACTGCTATATATAGTTCAAGGCCTCTACGTTTCTTTAAAGTCCTTACATGAAGATTTGTCAAGCACGTTACTTCACACTGCTGAGCCCTTAGCCCTGGCTTCATCAGCTTATTACATGTCTGTTAGATAGGATAGCCTCTGTACTTAAAGGAAAACATTTAGCTATACATTTAAAGGCACTAAGTGCAGAGTTATACAAAATAAAACAGCAAGTGACTATTTTTTTTCATCTGTAATAACAGATGCCTGTTTAAACATGATCCAGCTGCTTGAAGCTGGGGATCCATGTTCACTAGAAGAAGGAAATTTATTCAACATTTACACCAGTGGCTTTGTTTATAAAATGATTTGGTATACAGGAACTGAGGGATATATTTTAAGGTTTCTCCAGGTATTTTAACCACTTTTAAAGCAAGACCATGAAGAAACGTCAGATAATAGGTATGTATAGAACTGTAGAAATAAATAACATCTGGCAATTCTCTTGCACTAATTCATAGACCAGTGCTCGTCCTCCAAATACCCCAACTGCTTCATCAGTGCTATAGTATGAGTTCAGACAAGGAAATAAAAGGTAATTTTAATGCATTTGCTTCTATGCAAATCCCTTTACCATGTTTCACAAATTAAAAAAATTCTTAGAAAACTGAAGGAAGTAATAGGGACATTTTTTGTGAACTGTCTTCAAAAAGTTTCTGCTTAAGCTTGAAATCTGTGGAAAACAAACTCCAGGCAAATATAACTAGAATCCAAATGTACAATATAGACCAGAATGCTCACATTTTTAAGCATCCCCTTTCTTTTTCCTCCTCTGAAAAACGTACAGCTTTCTTGTAATAGCTCAATCCCAAGCGGGTTATCTATGGATTTTAGCCTCACAGCTGAAAGGCTTTATTGTTTTTTCATAACCAAACTTAAAGCTTCAATGTCTTCAGACACTCTAGGGAGACAGTGCATCAAATCAGAGATAAGGAGCTTAAAACTTGAAAGTCACACCCAAAGCTACCCAAAGAGCCCTCGGTTTCATTACATCTTTTTTGTCACTGTTGGAGGGTGGGGGAAAATGAGCAAATGCTAAATGGAGGAAAAAAACCTAAGTGCATCACAAGTGCACACTAATTGCTTTTGTCTCTCCAACTTTTTTTTTACAGCATATTAATTTGCTATTTCAGTTTTTGTTTTGTTTCTAGGCTGCCTGAATATAGAGAGGAAAAAAAAAAAAACAAAACAACAACCTGAGTGGAAAATTGAACGAAATGGAATACAAAGCACTTCCCTTCTCTTTCTGTGGTTTGGGTATTGCTCAGGCTGGGAGCATTAAAAAGCCTCCGTCATTTAGAGGCTCATCAGCATCTGTACGAAACAGTAGATAGTTCACGACCAGGGAAAAACTAAATCCATCCCAAGAGTTAGTGACCCCTGCAAAGCTGAGTCATGCTGGTGAGGCCAGCTCAGGAACTTGAAATATTTCCAGCCATATTCTGCCTCCTGGAGATGATACTGAGACCCTGATGTAACAAGGACGTTACTCCAAGACCTCTGACAGCCCTGCAAATGGGGCATGCAGAATATCTGGACATGGCACGTCTTGAAACAGTGCCACACTGACCCTTCTCATAACACCAAGGGCAAAATTGGAAATACAGTGTTTTGAGGAGGGGGATTTGGCTCTCAGAGGAATGCACGTTAAGTAAAGACATCTACAAGTGTGTCTGAACTCCAACCATCATCAATATATACCATTAACAACCGTTCACACTTAATTGGAATGCAAAGGATATTTCAAAGTGTACCCAAACCCAGGAAATCATTGCAAAGCTGAAGGATAAATCTGATGTCAAGCATGCTGAGAGGAATCCTAAGGATAGCACCACACACAGTATATAGCACTTCACTGATATTTCTTTAGTTTACCTTCACACAAAGAACTTCATAATACTAACATAAGCTCCCAAACCATACCTGGATCACTATTACTATTATTATTATAATATTAATATGCATTTGAGTTAAGATATATCAATAGCCGAGGTTCAAGCAGACTAAAGTCATCATACAACACTGCATTCAGTTAAACACATTTAACATGTAACTGAAAATTGTGGCTTATGTAAGTTTATCAAGAAGCAGAAACCTATTTCCAAGCAGAAAGCCATTCCTTTGGTGTTCCTGGTGTTTAATAAACCTGTGTTCCAGGTTTATTAAAGGGAGAAATCAAGCAAGAGTGTATCTGAGCAGAGACTGCATGTAGAAACTTACTCAAAACACATTTTTCACAAATAAATAAAATTGCAGATAGATGAGCTCCAGAGTATTCCTGCATAGCAGAATGGAAAGTTTAATCATCTAGGCTAAGAACAAGGCAGTGAAAAGAGTTTGCTTAGCAATAGCTGAAACCAGAGGAAATCAACCCAAGTCTGGAATAAGCCAAAGCCTTGAAGGTGATTGCTGATTATCTGATGTCAGGAGCCTCCCAGCACGGGATTAGCAAGATAATTTCACCAAACTACAAAAATAAGAAATAGAAGCAGCAGAAAGCCCAGAAAAGGTCAGTACAACCTTTAGGTGAGTGGTGCTTGGAAAAAACAGGCTGAAGCATCTGAAAGTGGCTTGAGGCTATGAGCAAGGAAACCATTTCCTGGTGTCCATTGAGATCAAACTGCAGTAAATTGGATTTTGTAAAGAAGCAGGACAGCATCAGAGAAATACCTCCACTAGCATCCATAAGCTTTTCTGCACTTAAATAAAGCTCGAGACCCTGAACTCCGAGCAAATCAAGAGAGAGTAATAAAACTGAATTGATGTGAGATTATTTAAATAGGAAAAAAACCCAACAGTATTAGGATAATTATTTCCAGCTCTGGGATCATCTCTCTTTGTCTCTGATATTTGAAAAGACAGAAGACTGGAGTGCCCAAACCCAAAGATGAAAGGTTTTAAACTCCTTCAAGAAAGGGCTCTTCTCATTTCCTCTTGATGTGGCTTGGGGAAGTTTGAGCAGTTCTCACATTCCCTGAAGATCTCGTAGTCCCTGCAGAAAAGCCTCGATAACAACTCAAAAAAATAAAATAAAATTTTAAGAAAGGAAGCAAAATATGTCCAAGTCTAAGAAATTCCCATCAGCTATCCAACATATTGCAAAGGTCTGGCAACACATTCTGTTTTCAAAGCCCATCGGGAATATTAGAAGTTAATTTTCTAAAATCGATTAGAAGCAGCTAATCTCAACAATGAGCAGAGAGCTGACTGATGTCAAAAGCAGCAGGGCTGAAATAAACTGCTAAAAAGCAATACATTTTCAGGCCTAGCTGCAATATTTAACTTGAATTTCTGATGAATTTCAAGAAATGAGTTGCCAGTACAAATGGGCAACTTCCCATTAAAAACAATATCTGTACAGGAGGATTCAAAGATGAAAATAATTGGTTTATGCTTTAACATGGTTCCACATATATTATATTCCAGTAAACTTTACAGCCCCAGCCAAGACGTAGGATACACTACATCCAGAAATACGGATAGGAAATAAGGTAATTTGAGTTCTGGAAGAAAACAATATAGACTGGAAGAAAGCAATATAAATTTTAACCACGGTTGAAGCACAGTTGCTCCAATAGAGTATTTGGCCTCAGTAACCTCTAAAAGGTACCTAATCATCTCAAAATAATAGGTCAATGGAAAAACAACAAATATGTGTTTAGTTTTCCAATGTGTATCCAAATGTACAGAATATCAAGGAAATAGTAGACAATTGGGAAAATATATTTTTTTTCATTTAAAAATATATTAAGCAGGACCCTCTGTTTTCAGGTCAAAGCAAACTGATAAGTCTGACTAAAAAATTGGTAAACACAGAAAAAACCTAACTTTTTGTACCAAAATAGCATTCAGGGACTAACTTTAATGAAATTCAATGCATGTTTTGCTTTTTTCTTTATATAAGATGAAAAAATACTTTAAATCAAAATGCAAACCCTTTAATCTGAACTAAATTAAGTATTTCTGTTCACAAAAGTTAAAACATCAGGTTGACCCATAATTATTTTTAATTCAATCATGGAACCAAAAAGACCAATTATATTTGTGTCCCGATTGTGTGATGAGATGAAAAGCTAAGGGACATTAAAATATTAAGAAGGAATAATAGGAATTTTTAATATGGGAAAAGAGTCATAGATAATAAGCACCTCATTATTCTCTTACAAAATTTTGTGATGCAATTCTTAAACTGGAAGAAAAGTGTAAAGGAGCAATACGGGAACATTTACAGATAGCACAAAATTGCTTAGTTCCCTCCTTGATTACCAAGGCACTTCATAGCAAGCCAAGCAACATATTAAACAGACCAGTACGGTGACTTGAAAAAATCCAGTGCTACTGAAAACAGAGAAGTACACACCAAAGAAAAACCACAGAAGCACAGAAGTATTTATGAATTACAGAGCACTCCAAATTAACAGGAAAAGGATCTTAGTATCATTATAGAGGGGAAAAAAATGTGTTATGTGTAGCTACTGCAGAAAACAGACAAAACGTGAGATCCATAAAGAATGTAAATGAGCGTTAATTTAGAAAATAGTCCCGAATATCCATATTTTCCTGAGTGCCAACATATGCACTTTCCTTACAAGATGATGCTGCAGAAAAATAGTCAGATCAGCAAGAATATGTAAAAGTATAAACAGAAATGTTTACAATTATTATTTTCCTTGCAATATCAAAAGGAGGCAATAACAAATATAAAATAGACAGTTGATAGGTTTCTGCTGCTTTTGCCTCAACACATTAGGTGAGAAATAATTAAAGCCCAGTACATTAACGGTTCTCCAAGGAATAAAACAGTTCTCCATTTTTCCACAGAATAATTAATTAGAGTCTATGGTCCATATGATCTACAGCATCACTAAAACCAATAAATCAGCAAAAATTTATAGTATTAGACATTTTTGCAAGCATACCCAGAATCCTAGTAATTAGCATTACCAGCTGGAATATACAGAATCATTTCCAGCCAATTTCTAATTACTAAGAATTGCAGTAGGCTTTCCAGGACAGCAGATCTGCCTACTGAAGCCACCTCCCCCCTAAGATGATCACTTTCAGAAGATGCATATTCAACAAAAAGTACTTGACGCAGCACCTGATTCAGAAAGTCAAAACCAGGAGTCTACATTTTAGGTGCCCTGGATGACAAAGTTCCTATTGTAGCTAAGGGAAAGTTAGTTAATGATCAGTGGAGTCTATACTGCACTGAGCAATTACAGGAATCTGCTTTGAACAGCTATTAATTTTGTCCTAAATACCTAAATTTAGGGGGTCTATAAACTCATCATTGAATCCCACTCTGAAGTTAGGGTAAGCTGAGTCCCCATTCTGAGTATCATCTAGTTTGTTAATTCTCATATTCCAGGAATGCACCTTCCAGAAAGACAATGAAATTATTTCCTCTCTTGCTCTCAGACGCAATTAGATACCAGAATTAATCTAGCCAGGATTTGCAGGTTTTTGGATATACATACAGTAAGAAATTGAGTGGCTTTTGTGACCTAACCGAAATCAAGCATCTAAAACCAGATACACAAAGTAATGCTTCAAAGCCAGTATTTCTATCCTAGAATTATTATTTTCTATCACATTTATCACAAAGAAAACCTAACTGAATCAAATGTTTCAAATGTCAGTTCATATGGATTAAATATAGATGCTGCTACATGATGACTGGTGCATATTACATGAAATTCTAGGATATATTTATAATAGCCCAGGGCATTTTATACATCTATTTGGTTTAACAACTGAAAGGCAGCATAGTTAACATCTACAGAATTTTTTCCTCATCACCCTGCATCAGTTTTAAATCATCAAAAGCAAGGCAGAGGTAGAAACCTAAGCCAAAAGCTAAACTATCAAATTCTCCTTTTAAATCATAATTTATAATCACTAATGTTGTCCTGAGGAACTTCATTAATTGAATATGCCTATTAAGGAATAATTTTAGTAGGTAAAAACCTATTCCTTGCATCTGTTAGGACCAACCATGCCACCAGTGGTCCACAAGCCCACTCTTGCATGCTGCAGAGCACTATTCAGCCTCAAGTCTTGTTTGGAGAACAATAAAGAGATTTTTCTAAATGCACTTGAGATATCCACAAGCTATCTTTCATCCCTGCAAACCAAAACACATAGGGAATTACAGCTCTCAGCAGTATTGGTCACTGTTCCATCAGCTTGTGTGCAATAAGGGTGGGAGATTGATTCACTCCCAAAGTCTCCCCAGAGGGGTCACAAGCTTTGCAACTGCACTCCTCAGGTTGTGCTGAGACGACATAAACCACCCTCTGAGGCAGAAACAAAACACTGTGGAAAAAATGTTCTGCAGAAGACACAACATCATTGCAAGAACTCAGCGCTCACCCACTCCGCTGAACTGTGGTGAACAAAAGCCCTCGTGGCCTCCTGATGTGGCTGATGCACATCTTCGATGGGCTGTACTCGCTTCATGAACCTATTCTTTCTCTTCCCACAGACTTAGGAGACCGGTACCTAACAAACAGGTAGGAAGAATCTGGCCTTGAAGGTCTCATATAAAGACTCTGAAGTCAAGGGACACCTTTTCCTCTATTTAATAGCCTCTTCAATACCCCTATCATGCATTACCATAGTGCAAGCTTGTGCACTAGGAACTCTTTGTTAGATAGAAATTAGTTGGCTGCTCATTGAAAAGTAGTATCATCATCTAGAAAGAAAAAACTGAAACAGATGAACTGGTTTAAATTTAGCAGTTTCTCATTTTAATTAGCAGATATTTATTTATCTCAACTTCCCCCTTAACCTCAACTTGTTTGTAGAAAGAAAGGAAAAGTAATTCTGGTGAATAAACACTGATACTTAGTTACATAAAATATTCAGCAAGCATGGGCATTACAAATAAACTCAACCTTAAATCTGTGTGCTATGACTAATTTTAGGACTTGAGTTTTATCCAAAAAGAGAGCATGGAAAATCTTGACACGCACACCTCTGTCTCCAAACAGACAAACTGGAAAGGGCCAGAGAAGGCATATCAGTAGCTTCTACAAGCTGAGGGTGGGAGACTGAGGGGAAGGAGAGGATTTATGTCAAATGACAAAAGGATTTGTAAAAAAATACATGAATTTATTTTAATGTAATTTTTTAAAGGTGTTTTACCCTGGAGAAATGGTCATTTTGTGTTTATTCCACCTACGTAAGTTTGTGTTAAAAATATTTGTTACTGGGACAAAGAAGCAAGAATACATTAACAAGAGAAACTTAAAGATGTAATTTTTTTGCTTTTTTAACAAAGAATGCTAACAGAGCACTTAGAATGTAAAGAAAAACAAAGTGTTTTTTAAAAAGGCTGGTTTTTTTTTTTAAGGTGGAAAAAAAAAGGCAAAAATAAATGTTTCTTTTTTATTTATAAGGAGTACTGTTGAAAGCTAACCATCCACCCCACCCCCCCAAACTTCAAACCAGTGCAGGCAAGGCCAGAGATGTCTTACTTCACTGAGCTGCGTTGCTGGGAGACTGGGTTAGGCAAACACAAAGAAAGAAGCCAAAAGATTAAGCGTGATGACGACTATTACCATATTTCACTGTCAAATCAGATGACACTTCAATCCAAGAGAGCTATAAATCCAAATAATTTTTCAAAATGAATTTGAAGACTCCTTAGAGAAAACACTGTTTGCCCTAAATTACCCAGGATATGAAAATAAATAGTGTCTCCAAAGCTGTTAAAGCTGTAGCCCCTGAGATTTCTTTTTTCATGACTGTGTTCCCCAGAAGTCTTGGTACAGGATACAAAATATGCCTTTGGTGAAGAATGAGACACTGAGTGGCTTAAAGGATTATAAAGGATACCAAAATACCAAACACTGTTAAGAAGTAAAATAAACAAAAAACTCCACCCAGAACACCTTTCTTCCCTACAACAAATTACATCAAGATCACAGAATCAGAGAAAATATCTCAACTGAGAAGGGACCCATAAGGATCACCAAGTCCAACTCCTTGCTCCATGCAGGACCACATATAACTAAATCACACGACTAAGAGCATCATCCAGATGCTCCTTGAACTCTGACAGGCTTGGTGCCATTACTATTGGGAAGCCTGTTCCAGTGACCAACCACCCTCTCAGTGAAGAGCTTTTTCCTAACTTCCCGCCTAGAATTCCCCTGGTGTAGCTTCATTCCAGTCCCTTGTGTCCTATCGCTGAACATCAGAGAGAGGAGATCAATACCTTCCTCTCCACTGCCCTCCTTGAAGAAGTTGTCAACTGCCATGAGGTCAGCCCTCAGACTTTTCACCAAGCTGAACAAGCCAAGTGACCTCAGCTGCTCCTTGTCTTGCCCTCGAGGCCTTCCACCATCTTGGTCACCCTCCTCTGGACTCACTCTAAGTTTGATGTCCTTATATTGAGATGCCTAAAACTGCACGCAGCACCCAAAGTGAGGACACACCAGTGCAGAGTGGGACAATCACCTCCCTCAACCAGCTAGCTATACTGTACCTGATGCACCCCAGAACACTGTTGGCACTTTTGACTACCAGGGCATGCTGTTGACTCATAGTCAACTTGCCATCAACCCAAATCCCCAGACGTCTTTCTGCAGCACTGCTCTCCAGCCTCTCTAATTTGATCTTGTTAAATTTCATACGGTTGGTGATTACTCAGCTCTCTTGTCTATCCAGATCAATAAGATGAATGTCTTATTCATGAATCGGTAATCAATAGTAATTATCATCTTTATCAGCAGTCCCAGCTAACCAGGGAGGTCCCACTTGACTAGAAATTGGAAAACACGATGCCCATATACAAGAAGAGTCAGAAGAAGAATCCAGGAAACTACAGGTGTGCCAGTCTGACCTCGCTGCTGGGGTAGGTTATGGAGCAGATCATCAAGAGTACCATCACACAGCACATAAAGGACAAACAGGTGATCAGGCCCAGTCAGCACGGGTTTATGAAAAGCAGGTCCTGCTTGACAAACCTGATCTCCTTCTATGGCAAGGTCACCCATTAAATGGATAAGGGAAAGGCTGTGTATGTTGTCTACCTAGACTCCAGTAAAACCTTTGACACTGTCTCCCACAGCATTGTCCTGGAGAAACTGGCTGCTTATGACAGGCGTACTCTTCAGCAGATAAAAGAAATGGCTGAACAGCTGAGCCCAAAGAGTGGTGGTGAATGGAGTTAACTCCAGTTGGTGGCCGGTCACAAGTGGTGTTCCCCAGCACTCAGTACTGGGGCCAGTTCAGTTCAGTATGTTTAACAACGACTTGGATGAGGTGATTGAGTGCACACTCAGTAAGTTTGCAGATGATACTAAGTTGGGCTAGGAAGGCTCTACAGAAGGATCTGGACAGGCTGGATTGATGGACTGATGCCAGTTGTCTGAGGTTCTACAAGGCTGGGGCCTGAACTTGGGTCACAAAAATCCCATGCAGGTTTGGGAAAGAGTGGCTGGAAAGCTGTCCAGCAGAAAAGGACCTGGGGGTGCTACTCGACTGCCAGCTGAATACGAGCCAGCAGTGTGCCCAGGTGGTGAGGGCAGCCAATAGCAACCCAGCTGGCATCAGAAATAGTGTGGGGTGGGGGGGCTCAGTTTCTTCTCTCCAGTAACAAGTGATAGGACAAGTGGAAATGGTCTCATGTTGCACCACAATATTAGGAACTATTTCTTCCCTGAAAATGTTTTCAAGTATTGGAACAGGCTGCCCGGGGTAGTGGTTGAGCCATCATCCCTGGAGGCATTTAAAAGACATGTAGATGTGGTGCTTAGGGACAAGGTTTAGTGGTGGGCTTGGCAGTTTTCTTAACTTTCTTTTTCCCGCCATGGAGGCTACAGCGAAGGAAGTTTGGATCTTTAGCGGATGCTGAGCCTTATATCCCATCTTGAACAATAAGTGACAGTAATGACTTACTGGGATCCTCAACTCATGACCCATGACTCATTATTGCTATCCTGATGCCTGCATGACACCTTTACTTCTGGCCAGGAGCAAGGCAGAAGCAGAGCTTCTAAGCAACAGAAAAAAAACTTTTCAAGGGGCAAGTTGGTACCTCACACAACCCCCCTCACCTAAGACCTTCTGTCAAAGTAGTACCTCACACAACCCCCCTCACCTAAGACCTTCTGTCAAAGTAGTATTTTTAATTGCATTCTTAGTCAGTGAAGAAACTTGGATTGACATAACGCGTTGGACTCTCCAGGTGAATGAGAAAATGTCTCTGAAGTGTTCTGACTACTTCAGTAGCAGTTTGGGAGGTACCGCAGCAAGGAAGACCTGATGAAGCTTTCAGGAGGTTTGCATTGCACCACCTCAGAGAACAACCAGCATGGGAAACACAGATCACCTGTGGAATTAAAATCTCCAGGAAAATGGAAAATTTTAATAAAGAATAATGGGATTTGCAGGTTAAGAAAAATTATGCCATTGCAGTGAGGAGGAAAACTCAAGACCTTCAGAGGGACAGCTTTACCCACAATCTTCCTCATAGTTAATTCTTGTTCAAAAAAAATTACTTTTCCAGAGGTTAAGAATCAGCAGCAGAGGAACTGTGTCAGATGTGACCACCCAGTTCCAACAAAGCAGCTGAACAACAAATGGCAAGACCTGTGTGCAACACACGCTTCTAAACTTACAGAACTGGGGATTTATGAACCCTCTTTGTTTCTTATACCAGAATCATAATCAGGGCATGACTGCGAAGACAGCTTTTCCACGTGACTTGGAAACATATAGGGATATGATCAGCAATGAAAAAAAAAAATATTCAATATGACAAAAAAATCAAAAAGTTATTTTAAGAAAGTAAAACAATAACACAAGCTGTACTAAATAAGTACTAACAAAGTACTAATATTGAATCTTGCTAAATTTTTAATATCATTTTTTGAAGTATCTGTTATCTAACATTCTAATTTCTGCTAAAAAGAAATCACAGAAACAAAATTATCAGCAGCTGATGTGTTATTGTTCTGATACGTTATGCCATTTCTAAACAAAGAACATTTTATTTCCAAAAGGAAAATAAGAAGTAAGTCAGAAGATTGTTGATTTTCTTAGTAACAGCCTATCCACAGCTTTCAAGACTAGTATTATATTGGTTCCATACCGTGAAACTGTTGTTGACATTTTTTGTGCTCGATTCAGCTACGCTGGCATCCGACAGGTCAACTTCATCAAATATTAGAGACTGCAAATGGAACAGAACATAAAAACATTAGATATCACCTGAGTCCACTTTCAGGTACGCTTAGTGTCTGTGCTCTCATTTCCTTGTGTCTATTCCAATTAGAAATCAAAATAGGAAAAAAAAGTGGTAAAAAAATAGGAAACACTAATGATGGGATAAAACTTCCTATTTGACCCCTAAACACAGTCCACGAGAGCATAAATTAGTGGCTCCAAAATATATACTACTTTAAAATCTTTTTTAAGGATTTTTTTTTTTAAATAGATGCAGCTTTGGAGTGTCTACCGTGTAGTGCAAATGGGGTGTCAGAACAAAAAGACTCACGATTAGTAAAATAAAAATTAATTAACTGGTTTTAGGATGGAACTCGGAATTTATGAAGGGGAATCTATGATATAGTATCCATATGAGAAAATGGAGCTCAGTAGTGTAAAGAGATCCCTTCCACTCCTTTGTTTGATAGGTCAGCAAGATAAATATATGCCTTTAAAAACCTTGGCCCCTGGCAAAGAGCTAATTAGGTTCTGTTAAACTCATGATGGGTTTTGAAGCACAGAAGGGAAGTCCAACAAAAATGCCTCCTTTTTTTAGCCATACCATGCTCTTTCTCTTCCATGCCCCGGGAAGGAGAATCAATGCTGCGGGAGTTTCAGCATGTCTGGACTCAACGTTACAGAGTATTTGTGCAATTGCCTATTCATTACACCTCCTTTTCTCATCTTCATGGCACAGATGATGCTGCCATTCTCAGAGCTCTTATCTGCCACGTTTATTAAGTCCTTTATATAAACTGCTTGTGGGAGCACCATGTGCAGAGAAGTGTGACAACAGAGATACTTCAGTGCTGGGCTCCCTGGAGAGACAATGTTTTCCTTGATTCATCACAGCCACATAACTGTGCACCAAGCAATTTCATAGTCCTAGAGAGGTCTCCAGGCCTTAGCAATAGTTTAAATGAGAAGACCAGGCTGTAGAAAATGACACAGACCTGATGCACCTCACCTACAGCTCCCACGAGTCGCTGCAACCCTGCAGGGTAAAGAAAAGTAATGCCAGCCACTGTGGAGCAGCAAAATCTGCTGTTACCAACAAGCCAAAAACTTCTTGGTCCTGGCCGTGAGGGGGAGGGAGGAAATGCCTTTCAGAAAGAAGACAAGTATTCTCCTCTGCCCACCCCCAATTTTCCCACCAAAAATGTCAATTGATGGGAAACAGCTTTTTCCCTTATATATCAGATTTGGCAGAAAATCTTCCGATCTTTATTTCACATAACCATTTCCACCACTTTAATGGCAATATAGGCCTTAGACTAAAAGAGTTTTAATGGAATACAGTTTGAAGGATAACTCCTGAGCGTCAATTTTTTAAAAATTTTGACTGCCTGAGTGCCACCCCCCAAAAACCCACACAACTCCTTAAGATGAATTATTATTTGTCTGAATAATCAAAAAGGTTACGCATAACTGCGATAAATTTCATTTAAAAACAAAAAAGACGACCAAAAAATGAGAGAAATCCCCAGTCTTCCTTAGTTAAAGTTGATTTAACACACTGCATCATACATACAGGAATTTTTAAATATAACAATCACTAAAAATCATTACTATGTTGTTATTATTATTACTCGTACACTTTAAAATCTAAACGAAATCGTAGTTGCAATTGTATGACGTTAGACGCTAATAGCACAGAATTACCTTTGAATCCTTAGCATAGTAAAGGGTACGCCCTCGAAGTTTGAAATAACGCTTTTTCCACCTCTGAAAAGAACTGGTTTGCTTCAGTAGTAATCCTTCTTTTATACTTGTCTGAAAAATATTAAAATACAGAAGGCAAAATAAATACATATCCAAATAGCTATGCATATAGATGAATTTCACTCCTTTTAAAATTTATGTTACATCTCATATAAACATGAAATTAAATTTGTATCTATTCACACTAAATTGAGACTGATTCTCTGGACAGCCAGACTTTGCACTGCTATTTTTTAAACAATGACAATGTTGACAAAATGATAATTTTATGTGAAAACTGAAAAGGCAGTCTAGAGGCATGTAATTATTTTGAAGAACACAAAATAATTCTATTGTCCGGATACTTGCAAACCCACAAATATTCAAGTGAGCAACAATTGATGGTGGCATAATTAAAAAAAAAAAAAAAAAAAAAAAAAAAAGCTAAACACCATCTAGATAAAGTTATTTCCAGCTCCAATTTTGATTATGTTGAGGAGAAAAACAACTTCCTACAGGCGCTAATTCAACGAGGTACTTCAACGTCTGTCTGATTCAAGCACCTGAATTATGCCTTTAAAATAGAGGGAATGATCCAGTATGATGCAAGTCATGCACGACTTCAAGTGCATTGCTTGAACTAAAGCCTTCAACGTGAAGTCAGCTTACCATTAGGAATAATTATTATATGGAAAGCACGAGAACAGTAACAGCTAGGGATATTTTTATCAAGCAAATATTTTTAGTCAAAAAAAAAAAAAAATATTCGCCGATCCAACCCTTTCCACTGCAGACTGAACCCTGCCTACATAAAGCCCTTTTTTTTCAAATGAGTAAGACACAAATTAGCATATTTTAAGCGTGTATGCTGTTTTCACCACCATGTGTGGGATTCATCCAACCGATTACAGAAATTCTCCACTTGATCAGATGAAATGACATAGCAGACTAATTGCACAAGTCTCAAAATTAGTTTTCTTCAGCTTTGAGGCACACATAGGGCATGAGCAAGTACATTTGGGTATTATATTCTAAAATGTTTCCAGAATATTTCCAATTGCAGTGCAATAAAGTGGTGTGAATCTTATAATATGATTTCTAGACAACAGGTTATAAGCATTGTTTAGTTATTCTAGATCTTTTAGAGACTAAACCAAGACCTGACCTAAAACTCATAAACATCATCTTCTGTTACCAGCTGTCAAATACTCCTTAACTTTAATGCAAGTAATGAAAAAAAAAAAACAAACAAAAAAACACCAGAAAAAGCAGAAATGAGATTGAAAGTGAAATGAAAAACATTGCTGTTATGTATCACACCCTTCATTTAGATACTTCCTAACGTCACAAACTAAGAATATGGTCCAACGATCACAAAGCAATTGAATTAATGCTCTTGGAAAAGCAACCCTCTGAGATGAAACATCGCAGCTGAAAGTCTGGATTTATCTGCCTCTACTTCACATGCCAACAACCCGGACTAACGCATTTGGCCAGCCCCCCGGCTCTTGCCAAGGGGTAGCAACTCCCAGCTGAAAGGGTCTGCTCATCACCGCACCACTTTAAGGTTGCTTGCAATTTTCTCACCAGTATCTATGATAAACTAGTTATATGCGGTATAAATAGACCCAAGCGGTTAGCGAACACAAGCACTTACTCAAAGCTGTTTGTTGTAGCCACGCAGCACTTCTATATCTCTCTCTGAGATTTTGGAAGCTCATCACACAGGATGGGAGTAGATGACTTGTGTGTTTATCAAGGATCAGAAGATGTAAGACCAGAGAAATTCAGTTCCAAGAACAGTACTTCACATACGTGGCAGGCACTAACTTACTGGAAAAATTTCCAAGATGGAAGGAAATCCACATTCCCTAAAATGCACTGTGTGTACTAGGAAACACAGAACATACATTACACAAATATTTTCAGGAATTTTTAAATGTGTTCAAGGAACATAAATCTCCCTAAGCTTTGACCCATTACTCACTAAAGAATTAATTAACTCTCCCATGTAATTTGTATGACTATATAACCCATTTCCCCTATTCTACTTACCCCTTAAAAAGACCAGTATCCCTAAATCAAAGAAATAACTTCAAAATTAAATCTATTTCACAAATCAGCCATTTAAAATTAACTACCTAAAGTTGGCAGTAAATAAGCACACAGGCTCCACAGAATGTATTTTTTGTATCAAAGTGTTAAAAAACCACTAGACTGGTAAACATTTATCCAAGAAATGTAAGCACTCCGTATAATCATAGAATGGGTTGGGTTGGAAAAGATCATTGAGTTCCAAACAGCCATGGACAGGAACACCTCCCACTAAACCAGGTTGCTGAAATGAAGTATACATCTGAAGCTTACATTTTAACACCAATAGATATACTGGGCTCAGGTTTGAGCATTTAAAATAGAAAATTCCATGATTACAGGCATCAAAGCTTTGGCCCAATATCCTTAATTAACTTTGTATAGTCTTTAAAATGCACAAAGAACTTCTAGCTGCCAACTGAGTTGTCAGGTTATCTGCTAATAATGCTTTCAAGCACACAAGTCACAGTACTTAGAGTAATTTGAAATCAGAAGCAACCTCTCAGGTTGCTGAATTTAGGTCTACATTGTTGCCTACAACCAAGTCATGTAAAGTTTTTTCAAAAGTAATGATCAGGCTATAGCTACACCTTAAGAAAGAGATTGGTACCTTTTCCTCTCCCCATGGCAATTAAGACGGTGTTCCAAGATCACGCTGTTATGAGAAACTTTCTTCTAATTAATCTCAGCTGGACATTAAATCTGAAGCATAAGCAATAATCACTGCCAGTTACATTAACTATCCTCCTACTGTAATCTAGGAGAAACAAGAAATGCACATCCCACAATCCCACGCTACTTCTCACATTTACAGAATCACCTCTCATTTGCTTGCCAAAATCTCTGACTTCCCCATACAGCATCTTGTATCATCTAGTAATACAACAGCCCTCCAGAAGTATAGGACTATAATTTGAAGGGAATGGAACGGAACGGAATTTTCAGAGTTGGAAGGCACCTCTAGAGATCTTCTAGTCCAACTCCCCTCCTAAAGCAGGATTGCCTAGAGCATGTTACTCAGGACTACATCCAGGCAGGGCTTGAAGATCTCCAGAGAAGGGGACTCCACAACCTCCCTGGGCAGCCTCTTCCAGGGCTGTCAACTTCACTGGGAAGAAGGTTTTTTTTTCATATGTGAATGGAACTTCCTGTGTTCCAGCTTGTGCCCATTACCCCTTGCCCTGTTATGGGGAACCACTGAAAAGAGTCTGTCTCCATCCTCCTTCAACCCTTCAGATACTTCTAAGCATTAATAAGGTCTCCCCTCAGCCTTCTTTTCTCCAGGCTCAAGAGTCCCAGCTCTCTCAGACGTTCCTCATAAAGGAGATGCTCCAGTCCCTTAATAACCTTTGTTGCCCTACGCTGGAGTCTCTCCAGCAGTTCCCTGTTTCTCTTGAACTGGGGAGCCCAGAACTGGATGCAGTATTCCAGTTGTGGCCTCACCAGTGCAGAGTAGAGGGGGAGAATGACCTCCCTTGACCTACTGGCCACACTCTTCCCTGTGTAGACCAGGATTCCATTGACCCTCTTGGTGACAAGAGCGCATTGCTGGCCATGGATAGTTTACTATCTATCAGGACCCCCCGATCCTTCTCCTCAGAAGGGCTTTCCAGAAGGTCTTCCCCTAACCTATATCACTGCCCAGAATTCTTTCTCCCCAGGTGCAGGACCCTACACTTGCTCTTGTTGAACCCCATTAAGTTCTTCAGAACAGAACAGAAAGGAACCGCTATTATAGAATCACTAACAATCTTAACTACTTTAGCCATTAAAAATTAGGAAAATGACTCATAATATTACAATCACAACATCACAGTACTCACTGTGACTACACATACTACCTTCCTGAAGAAATCTAATTCTAAGGAGCATAGCCACATTTCATAAAATTAAAAGGGTGTACATATATGTTCAATTATCTAAGAGTGCTCAATGCAACTCTTTCATTGTCATAATTTAAATGACAAAAATAAATGGGATTTGTGGGTATTTTGAGCACTAAAAATGAGACTTATCTTCTTTTATATCAGCAATTTTTTTAAATACTCAGCATCAGCATATAACGCCTGAAAAATCAAACCTAAGTTTTAATTTCAAAGATAACAAACCACACTGCCTTACTTCTAATTCACTGTTTGTGAAGTCTCACATTTGCATAAAAGTATATTATTTGCTTATGCTGCTGCTAGAAAGACCCAAAGAAAGGTGAAAATATTCTGAATTTGGAAAAGAAAACAGTAAACTGACTACAGACACCTTATTGGCAACTGAAAATTAAAACGTTGAATGATTAAAGATAAAATTCTCCCCCCTACTCCTTTTCAGGTATATAAGCAGATGTGCTGCTCAAAAATGTGGCAGGAGTGCAGAAAAGAACATCAGGAAATTTCTGAAAGTGAGAAGAATGAAAATGAGAACAGGAAAGGCCATAAAACAGGGCAGGTCAAACGTAAACAGGATATTAAGAAAGTGAAGAAGAATTTTAAGATCACGTTGCAACAGATGCTCATGCTGAGACTGAAATGTTCCTTAAATACTTTGAAAGATGAAGGACAGCTAGGGGGTTGGCAGGATCAGTTTTCAGCAGAGGTATGAAAAGAGTACTCAAGGATGAAAAGATCAAAGCAAAGAAGCTCATCAAATTCTTGGCATCTGCCTTTACCAATTAAGATGATGAGACGGTATCTACCACTACATGTCCTTTGCAACATCAGAACAGCTACATCAACACAAAGCACGTATACAGGAAGAACTAAACCAGCCAAATCACCAAGGCATGTGGACCAGATGGCATTGACCTGAGAGCCTTGAAGGTCCTGAAAGGACCACTGATACTAACTTCCAATCCTGGTAAGACAGCAGAGTCTGTACAAAAGAATAATATTGCTGAGCCCACACACATCCGATGGGAAAAAGTCAACACAGCTTTTCTAAAGGAAAATACTGTCTTGCTACCTGCAGGGAGTTCAGGGGGTGGAGAGGAAAACATATGGATAAACAAAGATCGAGCAGACTCAGATTTTCAGAAAGCCTTTGGCAAGGCTTCCCACCAATGGCTATCAATGAAATTAAGTTAGAATGAAATTGGGGAAAAAAGGGGGTTCTGTAGAATGAAATATTCTTGTGGGATAGGAAGCACAAGTAGGGCTTAACAGTCACTGTCTCTTCTGGATTACCTGGGAATCAGGTTTATTCAAATTCAGTGACCCAAAGAAGGATCGCTGAATTGTGTAATTAAATCTTCAGAATTGCAGAAGATACTAAGGTCTTTTGAGTTGTCAAATTTGATGCCAATGGTGAGGAACTCAAAGGATGCTATAAAACTGAACAAGAGAGCAAAGTGGCAGAAGCTTCAGCCCAGGCTGATGTATGATGCTCTGCTACAGGGAAAAAAAAAACCTAAACCTCACTAACATTCTCACATCAACTTTAAGTGGAGCAGAGATCTGGGAGTGACCATTCACAGCCCTTGTGCTCAACTGCAGTAAGAAAAGCCAAAAAGCTTTGGCTGTCACCAAGAAAAGTAACAAAACCAAGACAGAGGATGTCATTTTGCTGCTATATAAAACATTGGTATACCAGACACTTCTGCTCGCTCCAACCCAAGAAACAAAGTTAAGTGAAGGTACAGAGAAGGACAACTCAAATGATTCAGAGGAGGAAGCAGTTGCCTTACAAAGAGAGATGGCAAAAGCTGGAATGCTTCAGTTTGGAGAGCAGAAGACAGTGGGATAATACAATCAGTTCATAAAAGCATTAAAGCAGAGTATGGTGAATGAAGAACCATTGCTCACAAAATCCCACGATATTGTAACAAGGAGGAATGTGATGAAACTATATTGACATCAGCTTAACAAAGATGAAAAGCAGACCATCTTCACATAACAGGCAGTGTTTTTATGAAATTTGCTGTCACTAGAGATCATAATGGCAGCAAATACAAAAAAAAAGGATTAGGCAAATTCAAGAATACCACCTCTGTATGTAGCCCCTTTAATTCACCATGGGGAAGTACCAGGGGAATGGACTGCAGACAAACTCACATGCTGCTCCTCAACAGGCTATCCTGCTGTTGAACACAGATAATTGTCTGACTCAGCAAAAAAAATCCACAGGTTGGATTCTTCCTGCTATGTTGAGAGTATCTCTTTTGCTTTAAAGTCTGACGTTTGTGTTTGCAAGCAGACCTAGGCCCTCATTTACAAAAATAATTTATGTTTGGATTGTTGACAGACCAGGCCACTGAAGAAAAAAAAAGAAAAAAGACATGACGGTATTTTATATTGTTTAACCCCCTCATGTGACACTTCCTATTCATAGGAATTTGCAAAGTTGAGTACTGAATTAAAACCAACCCTCTTCTTTTTAGTATTGTGGAGAGTCTGGTACATTTTCATCGTCTGCACAGTTCTGGCTTTAGGCAGACAGTCTTCATTAAGTTACAAGGTACAGTCTCACAGCTCACATTAACTCAGAACCCCTTAAAATATTCCATGTGCTCAGCAGGCCAAAAATTACTTTTATTATTGAAAAATGTGACAAGCAAACTCTTGATTCAAATTATGACCCGGGAATTCCAAGCTTGTGATTTTCTTGACAATCTCTGTACAGCAGCTTCCATTAGTGTCACTTATACTGACAGATTTTTCATTAGTTATGTCAAAATAAAAATAGATTTTTATCTACCAAGAATAAAAACTTCAGCAGCTGCTCAATGCAAGGTTACATTTCTTATTGAAGGGAGCCTAGCATCTGAAAATCAAAACCAAACCAGGAACTGATTTGGTTTTGGTATAACCAATGTTATACCTATGAATTTATACAGCTAAAAATGGACAAAATAAAATTGAAGATCAATATGATCATGTTGACTATATAACATTGTTTTAATTTCAAGATCTTAATAAAAATAAGAACCAACAAGAACTGATCACTCAGTGAAACACGTGGAGCTATTTTGTGGGGTACCTAAAGCACCATGCTTTCCCCAACTGAGATGTCCCAGACTGCTGCTGCTAACGCGTCCTCCAGGTTACATTAGTGACAGAGAAATCACAAAAAGTGGCAAGTTGCATATGCTCAGTCTGTCATTGTTGGACAGTCATCCCTGTCTCATTAAAAAAACAGACAAACCTAGCTAGCCTTGAGAAAACAGCGTTCCAAAATCTCAGAATGAAAGCCAGCCACACTCCCCCCATCCCCACCACAACACAAACCCGTGATTAAGCGTCATCAATTTTGTGCAATACTAAACCAGTATGTTCTTCCAAAGTTATTCTTATATTCCATATTTTAGGAATGTGGATGGACTCTAGACTAAGTGAAACTGTAATACAAAGAAATGCAATTACACAGCTTATACAGTGCACTTTTTCCTCAACCTTGTTCTCCTTTCATGTTCCCTTCCAGACTACACTGGGGAAATGTATTATGCAGTACTGTCGTTAAAATAAATTAAAAAAAATTATAAAGCTTTCAGCTTCCTCTACTAGTGATAGTAAAACATGAATTAAATAAGAATTTGCACAGAAATTGCCATAATGAAAACATCTTCGTAGCAAGGTGAAGTTCAATTAGCAGATTGTTTTAAAAATAGTGGTTATAGCACATGTCAAAAACGAATAAGATATTGCCATATTAGGATGAAACATTACACTGGGAATTAAAAGACAAACAAAAATCTATTTTAGATATGAACTTGATACCAGATTGAGAACTGGAGAATAAACTTTATCTACAGTTCAAGTATTTAAACTCCTAACTTCCATCCATGTACACGTGTTGATTTCGCTGTGTTCTCATTAATCAGGGCATGAAACAGCTGTAATACACTGGAAAAGGACAAAACACTTCATAGGACTGTGACTTAGTGCCAAAGACTTAAAGTTGTGTTATTACACAACTCTGCTAACTTAGTCTTAGAGTAGTATTTTACACCTACCATTTGGAGCTTCAATAGCTGTTCCTTTTAAATTATACATGCTCTGAGCAGAGAGATTTAAAACAACTAAGTCTGACTGGGTTTGAGATGGGAGAATATGAATGGTACATATTTCAGGAATAAAAAAATTTGGAACCCCATCCCCTCCATAATAAACAGTCAGAGCACTCAGCTGGCAAGATTTTTTTTTTCCTTTACCAGTGTTATTTAGGTCTTGGTCTCAACTAAGTAGGAGGAGTACACAACACACTTGCCATTCTGTAAAATATATGCAGCATAGGTCCAAAATAAACCATTTTCCCACCTCACACAGCAAAATGAGGGGAAAAAATAAACCCATTACGGTTCCACAGAAAAGAGCAAACTCTTCCTCCAGTTCTAGCTGGTGTTAATACGCAAATAACAGTTGATCAACTACTTGAGGAAATTGCAAAAGCATCATATAACAAAAAATATACTAAACACTGCTACAAACTTTGAAGCAATCTTTTCTTGATAACAACCCCTAAGTTAAGCTTGTCATAACAAGCCTTCTGTGTTTTACTTCTTGGAGTTTTACTTTTTGCCCTTCCGAGAACATTTAAACAAATTCCAGTGATGCTGTCAGACTTCCTAGGAGCCACGTAGGGTAGAAAGGAGCCTACCGAGCCACTCACAGCCTGTGAGTCTCCATGGAAAGATGGGGAACAACTTATTTCCTTCCTACAGGCTTTTTCCACACCTCTGTCTGACTTTCACTGGGCAAGTTAGGAAAGAGGAAAAGCTTTTAGCAACAGAATTCACATGAGGCCAGGAAGAGGTGTAGAACAGAATAGAATAGTTCAGCTGGAAGGGACCTACAACCATCATCTAGTCCAAAATATACACATTGTAAACATACAATTTCAGGAAATCTTAGTATCACACAAATATGCTTAGTAAGAGCCAGTTCTTAGAATCTTTATATTTATTCACTTCTTTGAAGAGATGAAAAATGTAAAAATACCACCCCGTCCATTCGCTCCTTAACCTTTTCTAAACCATCAGTCATTGTTAGAAAGCAATCGGTCGTTGGAGTTGGTATCTTACTCAGGTCTATACAGTCCAATTGCTGTTAATTTCACAGATGCTGTAGCCCTGTGATCTGCAGATTCCTGACATGTTTAGTGTTACAGAGAAGTTTATTAAAAGAATAGCCAAGAACTCCTGAATTTTTATAGTGTTTCTGATTGAGACAGATACAGAGATTACGTACTTTAAGTCAGTGGCTGCCCTCCACTGCAAGTTTATATTGGCCCCATGCTTGTTTTACTGGATGGCACATAAAATCATGGATATGTATTAATCATGTTTTGAATTACATTTTTGCATATTTTTCCACTAGCAGTCCTAGCTTACTACTCCTAGAATAATTAAATCAACAAAACGTTAGTAATTCTATGACAACTCAAAAGCAAGAATCTCTCACTTACGTATAGAACTTTTCAGGCATGAGGGGACAAATAATAATATATTTCCCACTATTGAGAAATCAACCTTTAAGTGAGAAGGCTGGGAAATTAATTTGAGTGATGATGGCAAAATTGTACTGGTGAAATACGCAAGCAGGAAAAAAAAGCAAGTTACAGCAACAGGCACTTAGAAGAACTAATGTATCACAGACAGAGAAAAATATTTTTTATTATAATCAAAATTATTTAGAGAAAGCAGAAATGCAGGATACACTCCAAAGTGGAAACTTGTTCCCAGTTTGAATGCAGATTTTATGTGACCTGGAGCAAATCAGTTACTGTGTGTTCTTTGGTCTCCAGTCTGCAAAAAATATCTTCTTTATTCTCCATGAAAAAAGTTGGGTTGTGACTTCTTATCATTTTATTGAGTGTCTCACTAGAAGTGGCGTTTCATTTTAATCAAATCTGTTCATGAATGACTTTTTGAATGAGGTAGAACTAAAAAAAATACGCAATCCCGATCCTTTATGGTCAGAATGATAAAAAAAAAAAAAATGTTGAAAAACAGAACTGTAAACAAAGCTGCAGGATAAAAAGCTGCATTTTGAGACAAGGAATTACACAGAACTTCTAAAATACTTCTGTAACTAATATTGATACTATAGGCTCAGGTTACATATATTCACAATTAAGAAGCATAGTTGTTGCAAAAACACAGAACAGTAGGGGCTGGAAGGGACTTTGGGAAACCCATTTAGCCCAGCCCCCCCCCACCAAAGCAGACCCACCTTGAGCAGTTCACCCAAGACTACGTCCAGTCAAGTTTTTAATACCTCCAAGAATGGAGACTACGCCTCCCTGGGCAACCTCCTCATGTTCAATCATCCTCAAAATAGAGGGAAAAAAAAAAAAAAAAAAAAAAAAAA
>VZRU01010207.1:7636-23841 GCA_013398155.1 Pedionomus torquatus
AAAAAAAAAAAAAAAAGAATTAAAATCCAGTTAAAAGCTTTCATTAACTTACTGGAGTCTAAAAGAGTCCTTGAAGCTGTCAGGGGTAGGTGCCGTTCATGGCACATGCTGCAGTTTTAGCCCCATTCTTCATCTGGGCCAGGGATGTGACTGCATTGTGCAGAGGTGGAAAAGCTAAAGGAGAGGGACCAAGCAGGGAAAAGGGCCAGAGGTGCCTGGACCACATTGTACTCCAGGGTCAGATGGATTGCTGCTGCAGATGCCTGACATGGGAGCTGCGCACTGTTAACAGGCTGAGGCTTATCATTGGAAGGGTCTTGGCATTTTTTTCCCTACTATGCCAGAGGACAAAATATATTAAGAACAATTAATTCCAAATGTGAAGTAACATAAAGCCAGTACTTTAGTAAGCAAACTTTTTTCTTTGCTTCTTAATCATCTGGATGCCAGGTATATTACAGAAGCTAACTAGATCCTTAAATCTATTGCATTTCAAATAACAACAGAGATAATAGGAAAAAAACCCGAAAAGTCCAGAGTTCAACAATTACTGAGGGTCATGGGACAGAACTTTTGTCACTCATTAGTTTTCTGTTTCAGGCCTTCTTTTAGGAACACAGTTATTCCCACTGACTTCATTGAGTTTTTATACAATTCTCAGATTTTGCAGCTGCACTCGTTTGTTGGTAATACAACAGCATTTCTTGACTCAGGGCCTTTAGTCCACCTTATTGAAAGTTATGCATATGCTTCACAAAATCATCTGATAACCCCAACAGAAACATTAGATTGGTTCATAACACTGCAGGACTCTGAGGGATGCTTGGATTTATATTCTGTGTGCTAACTGTAAGATCTCTATCCAATATTTTGAGATTATTAGAGGATTTTCATAAGGGAAAACATGCTTTTGGCAAAACCACAATGAAACTTATCCTTTTGCCTTCATTCAATGTTACTTTTCATATAAATTTGTTTGTTACATAAACCAAGAAAAAACTAGAGAAAAATACTTTTTGAATATTTTCTTCCAAGTTTTGAATAATAATAATAAAAAAAAAGATAAAAGGGAATGGAAACAAATTGTAATCAATATGTCTCATTTTGTACTGCAGAAAGGAAAATGACTCTGCTAAGAGACTATGCATAACTTTAAGCAATACCAGATGTGGTACAGAGAGAAGTATTAACTACTACTCATATTTGAGTTTCTTGCAAGGCAGCTAAGGAAAGGTAAATTTGATGGGTGAAAGCATTATGCCGTAAGAAGCTAGTTAATGAAGCAAAGTCAGACCTGTTAAAAAACCAACTACAACACAGGGCTCATCCAATTTGTAACATTATATTATCCTTTGGAATGATGATTCTGAACAAGAGAAATATAGATGCTATTTTTCTCAGTTTTTCTAAGTTTTGACCTAGCAAAATTAATAAAATTCTCAGAGGACATGACAGTGGTTGCATAAATCACACCCACCTTCAGCCCCAGTCAGACTGAGGGTCTGCTGTTTTGTAATTCACACATTTGCCATAACCAGGCTCCCTAAGGTATTTCTACTGTCTACAACCTCCCTTTCTGGGCAGGTACTGTGTGAGCCCACCTGAAGAGCTGCTGCATTCCTGTGGTGCCCAAGAAACCTAAAAGCAAACAAGATAGAATCATAGAATAGTTAGAGTTGGAAGGGACCTCAAAGATCATCGAGTTCCAACCACCCTGCTAAGGGCAGGGACACATCTGCAGGCACTTTGGATGTTAAGTGCTTTGGTTTTATTTTTTTTAACATTATGCTGTTGGAACTGCTGATGCCATTTTATTGTTATAGTTTTGTTTCGGAGAGTGTTCGCGACTGTCTGTATATTTTGATGAACTGGAAAGGGCTTCTGCAGTGCAAATACTAAATTACAGCCTCTATTGTGCTACTTTATTCACATGTCATGCAGAAGTCTTTAATTCTCACCTCAGATGAAAACCAGCTCAGATGGTAGTTAGTAGCTGATTCAGGTCTGTCTGAAACACAGGCTGTCATAAAAATAAATAGCCACAGAAATCTTCTCTTGTGCCTAGGTGTACAAAGAGGTGCTGGAGAGCTGTCTAGATTCTAGTGTGTTTCATCTAGATAACATAAAATATCAATAACAATGAAAAAGCCCTCAAATCAACCTCTTTCCTTAAATGGTAGACTTCTCTGGACAAACTTTCCCCTTTTCACTAGTTCTAGATTGTGTTATGAGTACTGCAAAAACTGACTCCAGGGAACAATCTTTCACAGACAGGCAGACAGTCTAAATGAGGTAAGGTTTTTGCCAGCTGTAATTTTTCTGATCTGTGATCTGTGCAGTATATTCTAAAAAGTCCAAAAATAACCACATACTCTCAGAGGATAGGTCAGACCTAGATGTAAGGCCAAGAAAACTCCACAAGTTTCAACTTCATAGCTGGCCAAGATAAGGAAGTTCAAACTTCTTAGAATCCAGCTCTCAAAGTGAGTTTCTTCGAAGTCCTTGTCTGTAGCTCTCATCTTTTCTGCCATTCCATCCTACCTGAGCCACTAGAGAATCCCTCTGCATCTAACGAATGGTGACCAAGCTTAGCAAAACTCCCAACAGCTACTGGGTATGGGAAGTGATGTGATAATCCAAAATAAAAGTAACTCAAACATAGATAGAGAACAACTTTTAAGACCTGCTGTATGACTTCTATAAGACAGCAGTCACTGAACATGTCTGCTCTCAGGCTTGACTCAAAATTGGTGGAAGTATGCACTCGGGTAGTTACATCAAGGGTGCACTTGTCTGTATGTGCAAAGCCTTTTAAAGGCTCCTCTCATATTTCCTCTGTAATTTAAAAAATGCACCCCAGTGCATTTTAATACTGTTGCAATAGGTCAGCAGCCCAGCAAAATACACAGAATCCCACTAAATTTAATGAATTAAAGTCATCATTCCCTACATATATATTTATGACAGGCCTGTATTTGTGTGGTCCTGCTCCTACTCAGGGGAAAGTACTAAATAATTCCTGTGTATTCACATAATTTCACTGCCGCCAGAACTTGTTTACCCATTGACCACTCCCAGTGCATTACGTAGAAGGTATTTCTTTCAAAAGGTTCTTTTCCTGTCTTCCACCTCACATACATATTTGAGAAGCGATTATTTTGAATAATTTCACTGAAGCTATTGTCACCCTCCTACTTTTCTATGGTTTTATTTAAAGTAAAATTGAGATCTTTATATAGAAAATCATATCTAAATGGTATTCAAGATATTCAACCTGAATGCCCCGGTCCTCATTCAATCTTTATCCTGGCACAGCTCTTACTGAGGTCAATGGGCATATAGCCTGAATAAAGAATAAAAGCTGTGAGATGAGGCCCACTGGGCAAAATTACTAAAGGTGGACAAATTAGTTTGGATAGATTAGCAATGAACCTGATTCTGTGCTTAAAACCTAGACCGAGCTGAAGCCGGTTCTTCGAGTTCAGCTGAGGGTATACCTTTTCTGAATATTCATATTCACAGCTTTTCCAAGAAAGTCTCTCCTTCTTGGCCTCAAGCATGTGTGAATTTCTATAGCTGTCCTTTCTTCCTCCCACAGTGGCATCATTGCAGTAGAAGACTTCCTCCCCACAGGAGGTCAGCTCAGCAGACAGGCAATTCTGGGACATGAACAAGGCAGCTCTCACTGCAGGACCTAGAGCTGGTCTTCTGCCTGAGAAAATGTTGGCCTTTTTAAAAAAAAAAAATGTTTTAAGGAGCCTCCAAAAAACCAACCATCTGGATTTCTGGTAAACAGTGATTGAAGTACATGTCCCTTCCCGTTGCTGCTTTTGCTTTTCTTTTGCTCCATGCTCACAGAGCTCTGCTAGGCCCCAAAGCCCTCTCCAAATGTTGTCGTGCTGTGCTCCCCCTGTTTTTCCCCCTCCTTTTCCCTCCAGCTCCTGCTCAGGCCTTGGCTGATCATAACATCGGTTACAATAAGTTGCACCTGGAATTTGGGGGATGACTGGTAACATAGCCCAAGACAGAGGTCTGTCCATGGGTCTACAGCTTGCTACCTGTGGCAGAAAATTCACTTTCTTCTGGCCTGGGGTGAGGGATGGAACTCTTCCTTCTGCAGCCAGGGCAGAGCAGAGGCATGGTGAAGGAGCACGTTGGCTCGTGCCCATGTGAAGGGCTAGGATCTTTTTTCTTGCTAAGGCAGCATGCGCACTCTGCTCTGCTCTTTGGGATGGTCTTTTGTGTATTGAAGAATACATGTCTCAGCCCACACATGCTTATCTTATGTCTTAGCTTTGAAATGGAGGGTTGAACTCTGAAGCCTTTATTCATGTGTGTACTTACCTTGACACCCAGGCTTGAAGGTAAGACCGCGACGTGCTTCTGCTGGCCGCAGGAATGTCCATGACAAGATTTCTTCACAAAAGCTAGAAAGTTCAATTAAATCTTGTTGCTGTGAGAAGTCCAGCTGTATTTTCTTCCCAAAAATGTTTAGACAGGCTACAGAAAAAACATCAGATCTGTGAGTATTTAGAAACCTGGAATCCACTGTGACCTAACTGTTGCATTTTTGCTAAATGGTCAAGTATTTTTGTCTGTGTGCTCTATAGGTAATAAAAAGACTGCCTCAGATAATTTTCATGCTCTCCTGGTGAAGGACAGCAGATCATTTGTATAATTTCTAGTTGGAAAACTGCGTTTTAAAGTCTGATAATGTGATTGAGTGACTGGAAAATATTCGTTAATATTTTTGAAGGTATTGGAGGCAGGTACCATAAATTTGATTTTCAGATATTATGGATCTTTGGTGATAAAATTTGAAAATAAATAACAAGGCATCTCATCCAGATTATTTAAACTGCAAAGGCAAATGTACCTGCTATATATTAACACTGTCAGCCACCTAGGCATTACAGTGGATTTTTAATGTGTTTCATCAAAACACTTAAAGGCACTTTTTAAAATATATGACCCACTAAATAAAAAAACATAGGACACAATCTTCAAGGCACACTGATTAATGCAAAATTGACTTGAACAAATGCATCTTATGGCCATAGTCCAGGAAGCTCTCTTGGTGCTAAAGACTTTCATACAATAGTTTTCCATTTTCAAAATCACATCAATTTTTACTTACAACATTTTGAAAACAGGTACAGCAACTTTCAATCAACTGTCCAGCAATAATTTAAAATCTCTTACTATTAAATTGTAAAAGTTTGAGTCACTGGAAGAGGACAATGCTTCAAAGAGATGATTTCCTGACTGTCATCATCCTCAGAGATGTCAGCTGCTATGCAGTGTTGCCTGTGCAGAGATAAAGATGGAGTGGGCTAAATTACCCATTCTGAATAAGTTATGTGATTAATTTGTCTCTCTCTCTGGTTTTTTTTTTTTTTTTTTCCTTTCTTTCCGTGGACCAATATTGATTTCTCCAGATATCTTCTTGACAGATAGTCCCAAAATATTTATGTGAGCAAAACTCAGAGCAGCATTTTTGCATGAAATACCCATGGTGTCAACTGATGTAAATAAGTGTGTAACAGTAAGGAGATGCTCTATGCCTTAGCTATGCAGCATCACTTTGAGGAAAACATCTCTAATTATTTTCTGTAATTATTTCCCATATTAATCCTTAAATGTCTGCAATTAGTAGAAGACACCTGACCACCAGATATAGTGCAAGCATATATAAGCACTGTCCTTCTACCTACAACAAAGATTTAAATTCAAAAGAGCTTAGCCAACATGAAAACATTGAAAAAAGTATTTCCTGAGTAACATATAGTAAGACAGTCACAATGTATGCACCCTGTGGTTGGTCCTGGGGCTTTGGCCTCAGAAGTGAAATCAACAGTGCCTGCAGGCTGCGGTGCCAGGCAAGCTGGGGCTTAGCCAGGAGAAGTCATTGGCTTCTCCTTTCCACTTGGGAAGGAAAAATTAATTGAAATGGGAACTTATGGCACTGTCTCTGTGTGTTGACTGGTGCCTGACAGAAGCACGTCGTGATGATATCAGCAGAAAGGATGCTTTTCTTCTTTCAAAGACAGCAAATAGACCCTTCAGTGCATGCACAACATGATGCTTTTTCCAAAAGCCTTGAAAATGCTACAGGAGTTTAAATTGCAATTTTTCTCCTCACCCAATTTCACATTCTTCCTCTGTTGTGGAGGCAATGGAGACCTGATAAAGACATTGCTCTCACAGCTTCTAAGAGATCCTGGGTACCTGGTGACCTGCTGGTAGAAATTGGAGATAGGCAACATGGAGGTGTTATTTGAGGCACCTCACACATAAGTGGATCAAAAAGCATTAAAATTCTCATGAAAGCGTTCACCACATACAAAGAAAAGAAAAACAGGAAATGAAAAGAGAAGCAGTGAGAATAAAAGTTCAGACAAAGTTTTCAGGGTTCCAGCGTCAATATCCTTTTTATAAGACAAAAAAAATTTGAGTCACTTTTTATGAAAAGAAAAGCCTGGTTTATTGACTGATGAAAGTTTTATGATAGCTCTAAGATCTGGTCTATAATTTCTAAATCGTTCCTGAACTTCTCCCTCCAGAAAGTTTCTGATGGCAGCCAGGAGAACTTGCAGCCTACTTACAGAGTCTACAAGTCTACAGAGTCACCACCATCCCTTTGAAGGAAGGACCCGGGGTATGAGCATGGCTGTGTCTTGCTTGCTCATTCAACCAGTGCCAAACACACAGTGCAGGAAAAGACTTGGGCATGTTCAAAAAGATATAGGATTGGAAGGGACCTCTGGAGATCATCTAATGCCCCCACCAAAGCAGGTTGAACAGGAACATGCCCAGGCAGGTTTTGAATGTCTTCAGAGATGGAGACTAGCCCTCTGAGCAGCCTGTTCCAGTGTTTTGTGCCCCTCAAAGTGAAGAAGTTCCTCCCCATATTTAGATGGAACTTCTTAGGTACAAGTTTGTTCCCGTTTCCTCTTGGACAACACTGAAAAAAGACTGATGCCTTCCTCTTGACAAAAACCCTTTAAGTATTTATACATTTTGATTAGATCCCAGTCAGTCTTCTCCAAACTAAAAATACCCAAGTTCTTCAACCTTTTCCCAAAAGAGAGATGCTCCAGGTTCCTAATCATCTTTGTGGTCCTCTGCTGTGCCCTCTCCATCAGATTTCTGTCCTTCCTGAACTGGGGAGCACAGAACAGGACACAGTACTCCAGGTGGGGCCTCACCAAGGCAGAGTAGAGGGGCAGGATAACCTCCCTCGACCTGCTGGTCGCGCTCTTCCTGATGTAGCCCAGGATGCCAGTGGCCATCTTGGTCACAAGGGCACATTGTTGGCTTATAGTCATCCTGTTGCCCACCAGGACTCCCAGATCTTTGTCCTCAGAGCTGCTCTCCAGCCCCCAACCCGTGCTGGTGCAGGGGGTTATTCCTCCCTAGGTGCAGGCACTACACTTGCCCTTCTTGAATTTCATCAGGTTCCTCTCTGACCAAATATCCAGGTCTTGCTGGATGGTGGCACAGCCTTCTGATGTGTCAGCCACCCCTCCCAGTTTTCTGTCATTAGCAAACTTGCTGAGGGTACATTCCATACCTCCATACAGGTCATTGATAAAAATATTGAAGAGGACTGGACCTAGTACTGGCACTTGGGGTACCCGCCTTGTTATGGCCTTCCAACTAGATTCTGTGCCACTAATCATAACCCTCTGAGCCCTGTCTTTCAGCCAGTTTTCAGTCTATCTCCCTGCCCGTTCATCTGATCTACATTTCCTAAGCTTAACTAGGAGGATACTGTGGGAGGCTGTGTCAAAAGTCTTGCTGAAGTCAAGATAGACAACATCCACCGCCCTCGCCTCATCTATCCATCTAGTCATGTCATTGTAGAAGGCTATCAGGTTAGTCAGACATGACTTCCCCTTGGTGAATCCATGTTGACTACTTCTGATAGCTTTCTTTTATTCCAGATGTCTTGAAATGATGCCCAGAATGAACCATTCCATCATCTTTCCAGGGATAGAGGTGAGGTTGACCAGTCTGTACTTTCCTGGGTCTTCCTTCTTGCCCTTTTGAAGACTGGGTTGACAGTGGCTTTGCAGTCCTTGGGCACCTCTCTTGTTATCCAGAACCCTTCAAAGATGATGGAGAGTGGCCCAGCAATAACTTCCACCAGCTCCCGCAGAACTTGCAGGTATATCCCATCAGGATCTATGGACTTGCGGATATCCAGTGTACTTAACAGTTCTCTAACTTGGTCTTCCTCAACCAAGGGAAAGTCTTCAAAGAAGACATTGGTCTTTACTGCTCAGGCTGGCCCTCGGTATCTTCCACTCTTGGTAAGTCGAATTGCTACAAGGCTGCTGTTGAGTTTAGGCTTACAGCAGGCTGTGGCACATACAGGGAAACAGACTTATTTTCCCCATGTTTCTTATATGAGGAAAGATGGGCATCTAAGACAAGATTTGCAATGGGGCTTACAAATGGCTAACACTTTCCATTATCAAAGCAACATATAGAATCATAGAATCATTCAGGTTGGAAAAGACCCTTGGGATCATTGAGTCCAACCATCAACACTGCTCTACAAAGTTTTCCCCTGGACCATATACCCCAACATCACATCTAAATGACTCTTAAACACATTCAGGGATGAAGGGATGATGACTCAACCATCTTCCAGGGCAGCCCATTCCAGTGACTGAGCACTCTTTCTGTGAAGAATTTTTTCCTAATGTCTAGTCTAAACCTACCCTGTTGCAACTTAAAGCCATTCCTTCTTGTTCTTTTGCTGTGAGAAGAGACCACCATCAACCTCTCTACAATGTCCTTTAAAGTAGCTGTAGAGAGTCATGAGGTTGCCCCTCAGCCTCCTCTTCCTCAAACGAAACAGTCCCAGCACTTTCAATCACTCTTCATAAGATTTATTCTCCAGGCCCTTCAGCAGCTTCATTGCCCTCCTCTCCGCTTGCTCCAGCATCTATATATACAGTTGGGGTTAATGGGAGCCATTATCTTGTGAAATACAGGCTGTGGCTATTTAAGCAATTTCAAGTACAAAGCTGTCTACTTCAAAACTGATGGAAGGACATTCCATGCAAACAGGATGTACACTGGGAGAGTAACAGCCTACAGGGTTCCCATGTCTGAGGACCAGGAAAGGTTTTAAAGCTAAACTTTAAGTCTGTAATGAAAAACTTGCTCTCACTGGGTCAGGCCTTTCAAAAAACATGCAGTAAGGACATTTTCTACTTCACAGTGATTCACAGCTGCCTCTGGGGGTCACTGCAATAAACTGGAAGAAGAATCTTGAACATCACAGCCCAAGTAGTGGGTGGGAACCAAGGGTCATTCCATCAAAACCCTCTTCTCAGCTGTGCTGGATCACAAGAGCTGAATGTTGGAGGCAGTGCAGGAGGCACAAAGCTCCTCTCTGCACAAAATGTGTGTTTTAGATTCCTCCACTGCCGTGATGTATGAACGGTTCCAAAGAAATGACACAGAGGCTCCTACGTGGCTTCAGCAAAATGTGTAGGGGAGGAAGAGAAGATAGAGATGATATATTTTCTGCTTTTTCCACTAATAAGTCTCCAGTCCATGGGAAACCATTAGGATGCTTTTGTGCACACGTGGTGTGAGAATGAAGGCATCTTTCCTCACAATGAGAAGTTATTGCTTTTTGGTGTTGGCACAATAATAGTTAGATGTGTCTTCCAATTTACCCCAGTGCTGTGAACTTTTTTTCTGGTGGTTTCTGAGTTCTTCAGGGCTTTGCAGTTATGAGGAACTGGTAATGCTCTGCATATTCTGCCCATTATTTTATACAAGGAAGTTAATGAGCACATGCAACATGATAACCATGGCAGTGGACCTCTGTGGGCTGTTGCCAGCTCAAACACTAGTCGATCCAGACCAAATAAAGTTGTTCTGTAGCATCTTGAACTATATGATGCACTTAGAAAAAAAAAATGGACACACTTCCTTACGGGAAAGAGTTTAGGGTATGAGATTTCTAGGGGGGTCCTGGGGCATGGCTGGTGCTGGGGTGCTGAAGTGGTCTCCAGCATGGATGAGGACTGAAAATTTCAGGGTAATGGGGTGCTTGTCCTGAGGCTGTAACCACTGGGAGATACTGCTTGCCTTGTCCATTCCACCTAGCATGACAGCAGTGGACTCATGCTGCAGAAAAAAAAGCATGTTTTTTTCTCTGCATCCCGCTGTGCATGCACAACACCAGCCTCTTCACACTGCTTTTGGTTCCTCCTAGTTCAGTGAAGGGAGCAGTCTTCATCTAGTTAAGAGATTATTTTTTTTCCCAAGCTCTTTATTACCTTTCACCCTATAAACCTGTTTTCATTTCAATGTAAAAATATGGGCATGAATTAAAGACTCTTTTGGTGTGCTTGATAAGTGCATGGCATGGTTTTTACACTCAAGACAGCGGTCTTGAAGCTCTTTCCAAACCTGGCTTGGGCTGCTGCTGAGACACCCTTGTGTTGATTATTTCAATGGGGAAAAATGAGCTGCAAGTAGCTAAACTTATATAATGTTTTTCTTTCCTTCCCCTGCCCCCATTGCCTCCAAACCCTACATTCTTTTGTGTTGTTCAAGTTCCCCAGTGCTTTATATGAGGATTCAGAAGTCTGGTTCTCTGGAAACAATTGTTATGTCAGCTGACATTAACACAGCAAGCACTTTAACTATTTTTCCAACATATCCATCAAGTGCAACGGCCAAAACATTAATTCTCATTATGCTTCAACTAAGTTTCTCATTTTCCTCTAATTCTGTCACCAGTCTGCCTCCATGCAAGACTGCTTCACAAATATATCAAGTCATTTAACTTAAAGGACTTTGGGAAACTTTATTTTTAGTGACTTTGTGCCTATGCATTTGTGAATGTTCTAGGCCATTTATGACACAAATTTGAGCCCCTCCTGTCTTAAGTTAACAAAAACCATGTATGCTTTAAATCAGCCAAAAAATAGAAAATTATATATTGCTGTTACTAGCTCAGAAACCAGGCATAACCCTCTAGGATCAGCAGAAAATGCACAGGAAAAAGTAGAGATTAATTCAGCTGCTGAAACCTGGATCAAGACTTTCTTGCTGCCTACAAGTGTAGGGTCGTATGGGCTATTCCTAAAGATTCATCAGCCCGTTTTGGAAGTCTCAATTTTGAATTTTTGCTCATTGGACAAAGGAAGACATTGTTCAAAGACATTGAATAATGACACTGTTCAAGAAAGTGCAAGGGAAAAACAGAAGGAGTATTACTTTTTTTTTTTATTATTATTCATTTTTAACCCATTACAGATTTAGTATTGAAGATGGGGAAGTCTAATGTTTGAAAGCTCCAGTGTTCGGAGCACTGGCAGTTGTAACTGGGCTGATCTAAGGCCATGATGCATAATCCACTAAGAAATTATGAATGCCCACTGTAAGATATCCCAGTTTCACAGTGGGCAGAGGCTAAAAAAATACCAACAATATCTCATGTATTATTACAACAATTGACGAATGTTCCTGTTTCAGAACTATAATGCAGTAAATGTATTAAGCAGAGTCTGTGCTTACTTTTTAAATGAAGCATGCGACCCTATCCAACTCAAAAAACTGCATTTTTACCTTCAAATATTACCCAAAAATGTTTGTAAGAACTACAGTTGAAGGAAGTAAGACACTGGTCATGCCCCTAGAGAGAAGAATCATGCCAGATTAACTCCCATGTCCTTTCTGAGTGTGCTGAAGATTTAGAAAATAAATTCCCACCAACATTAGCAGAGGCTAGTATAGGTAATTGACCTTGTAAATCAAGAGTAGAAGAGACTCTATAATGTGTAATATTTTGAGGTGTTTATCACTTTGTCAAGGCAGACAGGATTTGAGCATGTAAATTGTTATAATAGCAACAGTAATTCTACATCCCATGCCTGCGTGGCAGTGAGAGTGCCCCCACAGCTGTAGGGAGGATTTTCCCTCTGCACCCCCTTGCGTAGCCCCGGCACTGCTCTGACTGAGGGCTGGCAAGCGCTTTCCTGTGGTCCACAGAGACCACAGGCACAAATAGGACAAAGCAGTACACTAAATTGCATTGCCTTTTTCTGTTACTTCTGCAAGTGCACATCTAATTTTCTATGCTTTTTGATCTGCTCACTATTTTTTTCTAGATTTCTTCCCAGCTCTGCAGGATTTTCCTTCCTAAGGAGAAGGCATATTTAGGTTATTCTCAGTTCAATCCCATATCATGATAGAAAAATGACATAAACCGTGGCTGAATATACATTCAGAAAATTTCTAAACATTTGAAGTGGGATAAAATAAATAATCCTGAGGCAAATGGCATATTAAAGTCTCCAATTCTGCTAATATATTCCAGAAATGCACAATGACTTTAAGAATACATTGCAACCTTCAGATAATTGTTAATGCACGTAAGTGTTTTGCAGGAAAAAAGACATTTTGTGTTATCTGCAAAAAGCTCTCTTGAGTAAGAGTCCATATCTCCAGGTATTTCTTTTAAAGGGGAACAGTTTAATAAAAATAACAAAGCTAGAAACCAAGAACATTAACTTTCACTTTGCTAGCTACATGCTAGTACTCTTGCTGTAATTATAACACAGAGGTCATTCCAAAGGAATTACCAGCCTTCAAATGATATGAGACAATTATTCTCCAGGGAGTTGGACAAATTTGTAAGACAAATACAGTTGAAATTTCAGACATCAATCTCTTTTTTACCATAGCATGGGAACAAGGGAGCTGTGAAATGTAATTTTACCCTAAGGCCCAACAAATGATCGCATTAAAATGATTTAAAAAAAAGACTTTACATCTATATATCTTAGAAGTGAATGTAGTGTTAAATTTTTCTAAGGCTTCCTGTGAATAATAGTATTTAATAGAATCTGTAAAAAGCACTTTACACATGCCCATGTTGTTTGCTAGCCTATGGACAGCCACTGAAGGCAGCCCCACGTGTGATGGCATGGTGCTGTGCCAGGGAGCGGCATGGTGTTGGGAACCCTCTCCCACTCCCCTTGAAACCTCCCAGCTGCAGGGGCTCAGGTCAGACCCTGCTACACTGCATCCCAGTTGCTGCTCACCTCTTCTTGGAGTAGCTCTGTACAGCAAAGGGTTTCCCAAAGTGGCTGTGGTTAACCTGACCCAGTATTGCCCAAACTGGAAGGAAGCCAAGGAGGTTTCATGCACACCTGTGGCAAGAAGCTGTGGTGCATGGGAACCTTGTTTGCCTGGTCATGACAACCACAAGTCAGAAATTTAAGGGAAAAAAGCTTCCATTTATCTTGGGAGCACCCTGAGGGGCTTTCAGTGATCGCCTCCAGGGCAACTGTGAAGCACAAGGGCACTCCATTAATGGTGAGCATTGCCTGAGGGTATAGGAGAGCTAATAAAATCTCAACAGGTGGTAGCTGTGGAGCCATCACTTCCTAGGCTTCAATCGGTCAGCTTTCTATTGCTTCCCATCAGCTCAGTTTGACAACTACCCTGAAGAGCTTGTACCCATCCAGCAGATAAATTTGTGATTGGTAAGATTCATCCCAATTTTTTTTTTTGTCCCCTTGTATGGGACTTGTGTGCCCAAGCACATGGCTTCCAATATTTCTGTGCAGGAGGTAGCACACCCTCTTGCTCCTACTCAGCCTATCTTCTGCTTTTATGCAGCATCAGTCATGCCGGCACTGACTTAAGTGGGCTGCTTATGTGAGTGAGCAGGATTTAGCCCTGTGTGTATGCCATAGTCAAAGTGGTGAAGTGGAAAATGGGTATTAAGGAACTGTTCTTTGGCTAAGGCTTGATTTACAGAAATCTATAACGGCCTCATTCTTCAGATAAGTGCATTTCTCCAACTGTTATTACTCAAGAAAACAGGCTCCTTAGAAATCTTTACAACTGACACATTGCAATGTGACCTTGCACAACTTGGCAATGCAACTCTGCATGTTTTTATTGTATTTAAATAGTACTATTAGCTTTATTCATATGTGGAAGTTAAACTTCATCTCCAGCATCATTCTTGCATTGTTTGTGTGCTGTGTCCATGTATGCCCCCATAGGCACAGGGCTTCTGCGGAGCAGAAGAAAGAGAAGGGGTATGCGAGGAGGGTGAGCAATTTTGCACATATACTTTCACCCTTTTTTTCCCAAGGATAGATTCCTTTGCCTGTGGCACCTGCTGTCAACAGCTGCCTGAATGACCTCATTATGTATAGCCCCTGCAACCATTTAGGTTTACCTGCTAACTTCCATTGATTGTACAAGAATGCTTCCCAAATGGAAGCTGACAAATTAATGAGAAATGTAAACGCATCCTAGTTTAAATGAGTGCAAAGCAGAGCAGCACCTCTCTGATTGATGAGGATGATTGACAGCAGAGAGATGAGCTGGAGCAAGTGGTCAAAACATCATGTTTCCATTTACCTGAATAAATCACCTCATTCTACCACCACAACAGTTTTCTGAGGTGTGGTAACTTTCCCAAGAGATGTAATGAATTGTGAGGAAAAATAGAAAACAGGCATGATGAGTGATAGGCGTCTCAAAGTTACCATGGGATGTCTCACCAGCAAACACTTTGTGCACCTTATTGTGGGAACACTTCAAGTGCCCCAGCAAGTTCCCAGAAGTATAAAAAGTTATGAGTCCCTGATGCTACATAGTTTCCTAAGTTAGCTTTAAACTAACACGCTGTTGTATTATTAGACAGGCAAAAATGAAGGGAGTAACACAAGCCAGTAAAAAAAAAAAACCAGAAATGCATATACATATTTTGTACATACATATATCTTTTATTTTACTTAAGTTATTCTTACCCCATGACACAGGTGGCAAATCTTTCATCATTTGCTTCATGTTTGTATTTTATTTTAAGGGCATAGGAAATCACATTTGCTGAATTTGGTGCCAGTACACTCAGCAGCCTCAAGGACTGAGAGCAAAGTGGTGGCCTCTTGGTTGAGAGAAGTACAAAATAAGAAGTGAGTGTCACTGTCTGATAATAACGAACACATGGAGGCAGCTGAGAGAGGTGTCGCATGAGGTCTAGAGATGATAAAACAAAATTGTGTGAAGATTTCTGTGTATTAAAACCAAAACTAAAATAAAATAAAGCTGCATCATACCAGGTTCTCTTGCCTGTGACAAATAAATTGCAAATCCTAAATAATAAAAAAAAATGTGCTACTCTGACTAGGAAAGATAACTTCCTACATATATGCAAGAAGTTTTTGCTCCTTATTACTCTTTCCATCATTATCTGATCTAGGCAAATCTTAAAACAAGTTTCTATGACTTTTGTTGCATGTAATCCTATTTATTTATAACCATTGCACACTCTCAATTTTTTCCATCACCTTTTTAGCAACATAAAATACTAGTTTGCCATGAGTCTGACTTGGAGGAGTGAAGGGAGGGGAGAAAGTGCAGGGTGGGGAATTACCTAAAAGCTCTGGAAATGTCAGTCGTACAGTAATCAGAACCAGGTATGTTCATAAGGACTCCAGAGTTCAAAAGAAATCAAAGCAGTTTAGGAAGAACTGATTTTATTTCTGTTTCTGATAGAAAAAGAGGAAAAACTGCAAATAGCCATTGACAGACTGTTTTCACTGTAAATGGGTGAAAAACAGATTCAAGAACTGCTGTGCTTGGATCAAGAGTGTATCTCATAGTCAACCCAACAGTTTAATTTTCAAAACTTGGCTTTCAGTATTGGAAGCATGAGATCAAGCCAAGATACATCGCCAGTAAAAGGCTCGAGCTCAAAGACAGTGTTGAATTACAGAGCCCAGAAGGTTTACGGAAGTGTTTAGCTGAAATTGTTTGCAAATGGGTTTAGAAAACTTTTCTGTCTCTTGCTGGCTGCCTTGGGATCTGGCCTTGTCAGAATTGCTGAAGAGCTCTCCTCTCGTCATCCTGGCAGAGATAGGGAGGATCTGTGTGTAGGCAGGCAGAATGCTTAGTGCCCGAACTGACGTCCTCAAATTAAGCTTGAGAGTCTTTCTGGAAGATGTGCTTTAGCCAAGGAAAGCGTTCTTTAGCCAAAGAGGCTACTGGGCCCCATCCAGGCATAGCTGGATGAAATGTAAAGCCCTCGGACACACAAAAATGAGGTTACATGATCTAATGGTCCCTTACAGACTCAAATATTCCACCAAAACTGGCATATTTAGTGTTTGTTTTTTTTTTTGTTTTTTTTTTTTTTTTTTTCT